>CM040462.1:2365407-2375933 GCA_022758105.1 Pangasianodon gigas | reverse complement strand
ATAAATTCATTTTTAAAATGATCTTTTCTATTTCCTAATGGTCAAATCAGGAACTTTTCAGACAACAGTTTCAAACAACCATGTGATTATTGTAAGTTATTTGCATTCATTCTTGAAGGCATCAGCTGAGTCAATATTCATCACTTGCTGATCAACTGATTAAGTGATGAAACTGTTTTGGTGTGTGCGTGTGTGTGTGAGAGAGAGAGAGAGAGAGAGTGTGTGTGTAAAGCACTCTGGCCAAATAATGTTGTTCATTTACCTGGACCATATTTCCATCATCATTGGATTTTACATAAATTCACTGGTGAAAATTATCAATTAAAAAAAAAAAAAATAATAATTTATTAGATTATTTTTCCTTGGATGTGAGCTGCTAAACTGAGTGTTGAGGCGCAAACTAAGCCAAAATACAGAACAAAGGATGATGCCCTTAACCCTCAACTGCTCAGTTGTATAAATGAGATAATTGTAAGTCGCTCTGGATAAGGGCGTCTGCCAAATGCCATAAATGTAAATGTGTTCTGGTGATTTGGACCAAGAATCAAACAGAATCTTTTGAGGAAGCTAAAAATATCCAAAGAATTTATATATATAAGTTCTGACTATACTCGTGTCTAATCATCACAAATAGACTTGACGAGGTTCAGTGTGTTTCAGAAAAGTAAAACTGACCTGCCTTCTTTATAGAGAACAAATCTACAAATCAAACAGCAGAGAAAATGGTTTTGCGATGCTTTATCTGCTTTAATGAAGATGACAGGTATTGATTTTAAAGTGCATAGAAATGATACATTTAAAAGCTTTTTTGGTTTGATTATATAAAATATCATTACATACCAATAAACAGTGATGTATTTGTTGTACAGGTATCACACCATATGTTTTTCATATCTATCGAGTACATTGCGATCACAAGGTTCATTTCCTTCAGTCATCATACTGATCTCAGTCAAAGAGATGAAACATTTTAAACTGCTCTGATTTCAGGAGCTCAGATCACAAAAAAATGGAATAAAAATGCCACTAAAGTGGATGAATGAACATCTGAAAATGTATCATGTAAGCAGTATAGAGAAATCACCAAAGCAATTGAATTGAAAACCTTCAGCTCAACCACCTCAGAGATTCATTAATCAGTATAAGAAGTGTTGCAAGAAGTATTTTTTAGAGATTGCGTTAGTTTTAAGAACATCACCAAATATTTGGCGTTTTAAATCACAGCCTTGATGTAATTAACCACCTATTTCACGGTGGTAATGCACGGGCAAACCCCCCTCACATGCTATTTGAATGTATTTAGTGCTCGGTCGACCAGAATATTTACATGGGTTATTTGACCTCAGCCTGCAAGTGACCACACTGAAAGGCTGGTTGCTTTCACGAAGATTCCCATGCAAAGGCCTGCCGGTTCTCCCACATACAGCCTTGACCTGATCATCTGTGGCCCGTATGAAGCTGTTTACACTTTTGCAGCTGCCATCAGAATTGATTCTCCTCTCTTCAATCACACTGGTACATCTAGACTCGGGCATGCTCAGGTAAATATGCTTATTTCTGAATGCCCTCCAGGTCTGGGCTTCAGCAGGCAGTGCGGTGCTCAACACCAACAGCAACACCAGGCCGAACACACGGATCTCCATGATGAAGTCTGTGGACAGAGACACAATCAAATTACACAAACTAAGATTTTAAAAAGTGGAAGTGATTGTCTTTCGTGTCTCCCGTGTCCTTTCCCCTTCAGAGATTTGGCTTGCTGTTTATTTATTTCAATCCTAAATGCCATGTTGGTATGTTACAAAGAGGTGTTTTATGTTAAATAAACATCTCCTTCCAGAAAACCTTGCGATATCAACAATTTCACACTTTTTTATGTGGAGCGATACAAGCCCATGTGTATGTTGTTACCATAGAAACGAGAACATATTAATATAAACCTGTGAGTTGCAGCTGCACTACTGTCAGAGCTGCTGTTATAGAAACTGACCAATCAGAATCGAGAATTCAACAACACTGTGGTATACATTTTTCATAAATACATCATAAATACATAAATACATATTACCAACAACTGGGATGAAGATAAGATGTAGCCTGATGGATATGATAATACTTTAAATGCTAAAACAAGAAACACGACGTCTATCAGAAAGTAGTGAACAAGAGGATTAAATCGTAATATTTACCTCAAAAATGAAGGAATCTGAACACAATGTCGTATTGACAAGTAATTTCTTTCTTCTAGTGTTGTATTTGTATAAATCTTTCATAAACATTTCCTCCTAGTAAATGTGTGTGTTGAGGAGCAAAAGATAAACAATCTTACCAGCAAGAGAGGATTGAAGAGTCCCAGTCAAGAGGATGTTAAAACAATAAGAAATGAGCCAGGAGCTGAAGCTAAACTACTGCTCAGAGCATGTGTGTGTGTGTGTGTGTGTGTGTGTGTGTGTGTGTATATATATATATATATATATATATATATATATATATATATATATATATATATATATATATATATATATACACCTGTCCATCCTATGACCATTAATGTAAATGCAAATGCTGCTGCAGCGTTGAACTTTTTTAGTCTTCTAAACTACCTTGTGGTTTTACACCTTCAGCAGCTTCTTTCGTGTCAACCATTGCAGAACTTTTCTTCTGTGTGTTTTTCACACTTCAGCTGTTGTTCTTGTGCATGTTTTAATCTGAATTCCTCCAACTAGTCCCCTGTTTAAACAACTTGAATAGTACGGCTCCATGGCAAACGTAGGGCCCGATGAAATCCACATTTATTTTTTCAGTTCTTTTCAGTTTTCTTTTCTTTTTATTATGAAAGTAAATGAAATCGGATAATACTGGTTTTCAGTATGTGTGGAAATATAATGAAAAACAGGATGTTTTTGCCAAAAACATGTCACAATGTAATTATTTTCTAATGGTTCATAGAATACAGATGTTTCAAGAATGATGGAAAATGTAAAGTGATGCATCTATAGCTTAGATTCAGTGCTGTAGCTTTGTCTATAGCTAAATATCAGTAGCAAGCTACAGATAGCCAAACCAAAATGTTTATTAGATACAGAGCACATGGACCTGGCTTGTAGCTCACACTCTCACATTTAGCCAGAGGAATTACTTGCGCTTAATTGCATGTGTGCACGATTTTGTGTGTGTGTGCCTTGTTTTAATATTCGAATTTAAATATATAATTTATACAGTGAACTTTTTTTATTTAAAAATTAACAGCAAAGAATAAATCATACAATTAACAAAAATTGTACACCAATGTATATACACCAACAATAATATCTACTCTGTCTCAGTATATTGTAACTATTTAATAATCTTAAATTTAAGTGTTATTCAATTATTTTAATAGCTATATATACAGTGTATGTATATATATATATATATATATATATATATATATATATATATATATATATATAGATTCTGTATATTGATTCTGTATATAGGCATTTAATAGCTATAGCTATTTAAATTTAAAAATATTCATAGTAACAACAACATTAATGTTTATCTAAACTTTCTTAACTGCGCACTGAAAGAATCCGAATCTGAATGTGTGAAGGAAAAGGGAAATATTCTGGCATCCCAAAGCACATCAGGATTCCTGAGGAATGGGAAAAAATATTCATCACTTATTTACATGGTAACCTGATGTTCAGTTAAGAGGAAAAGGGTTCGGTGTCAAAGTCCAGCACTAATTCTTTAACTCTGAAAGTTAGCTGAAAGCGTTAGCTGCTGGTTGACGCTGAAGCACATGGTTCTCTCTCATTCACCGGGAGGTGTTAACCACTAGCTTTGTCAGTGTCTGTGCGGTTAATGCTTTTTGCACTTGCTTTCTTCAAGCACCTTCAATTTTATACAAATTCACTGGTGAAAATTATCATCTAAAAAAATAATAGTATTTTTAATAAATTTGTAGATTTGTTCTCTATAAAGAAGGCAGGTCAGTTTTACTTTTCTGAAACACACTGAACCTCGTCAAGTCTATTTGTGATGATTAGACACGAGTATAGTCAGAACTATATATATATATATGAATTCTTTGGATATTTTTAGCTTCCTCAAAAGATTCTGTTTGGTTCTTGGTCCAAATCACCAGAACACATCACCCTTTGTTCAGTATTTTGGCTTAGTTTGCCCCTCAATGCTCAGTTTATCAGCTCACATCCAAGGAAAAATAATCTAATAAATTATTATTATTATTTTTTTAGATGATAATTTTCACCAGTGAATTTGTATAAAATTGAAGGTGCTTGAAGAAAGCAAGTGCAAAAAGCATTAACCGCACAGATGCTGTAATGAATCGCCGGAGGCGGGTTGTGTAGGATCCATTAGCAGATTTAACAGCAGATAATCCAAAACAGCAGGCAGAAACATAGTCGAGAAACAGGCAGTAAAGTCCAGTAAACCAGGAAGTCAAGCAGCGAGGCAAACAAATCCAAAAAACACAAGGCAAAGGCAAAAAAACGTAAACGTGAACAGGGTCGAGCACAAAAGACAACAAAACACTAAGGCAGAGAGAAAAGGCTTGGTAATGTCCCGAAAACAATACTTCGCGTCCTAGTGTGGTGAACGCGCTGTTTAAATATCTGAAAAAACCCCGGAAGTGTTTCTCATGGGTGGCGTCAAAACTCGGGTGAGGGCTCCCTCTGGCGGGCAGGTGCCAGTGGTGACGCTACAGAGCCCCCCCCACTAGGAACACCTCCAGGTGTTCTACGACGTGGACGGCCCTGGGGCCGAGGAGCTGGCCGGTTGGGGTGGAGGCGATGGAAATCCTCCACCAAGGAGGGGTTGAGGATGTCGTCCGCATTTACCCAGGATCGCTCCTCTGGGCCGTACCCCTCCCAGTCCACCAGATACTGTAGGCGGTTACCATGGCGTCGAGAGTTGAGGAGTGAGCTCACCCTATAAGCTGGGGACCCATCAATATCGAGCGGTGGCGGTGGTTCATTCCCCGTGGTTGTGTCGTCCTGGCGGGGGCGTGCTGGTTTGAGCAGGGACACGTGGAAGGTGGGGGAGATCCGATACGAGGCAGGGAGTTGGAGGCGGTAAGTCACCGGGTTCACTTGGCGGACGATAGGGAAAGGGCCAATGAATCGTGGACTCAGCTTGCGGCAGGGTAGCCTCAGTCTTAGGTTTCGCATGGATAACCAGACCCTCTGACCCACCTGGAATCTGGGATGTGGGCGTCTATGACGGTCCGCCTGTATTCTTTGACGTCGTATGGCACGTTGCAGGCGGACGTGGGCGCTTTCCCAGACCTCCTGGCTACGGCGGGCCCAGTCGTCTATGGCAGGTACGTCAGAGGGTTCTCCTGACCAAGGGAACAGAGGTGGTTGATACCCCAGAATGCACTGGAACGGTGTGAGTCCCGTGGATGAGTGGGTGAGGGAGTTCTGGGCATACTCTACCCACGGGAGAAACTCACTCCAGCGCTGCTGTTCATGGCTACAGTAAGAGCGGAGGTACCTGCCAATCTCCTGGTTCAAACGCTCGGTCTGTCCATTAGACTGTGGGTGGTATCCAGAACTGAGGCTTATGTTGACCCCTAGGTGGGTGCAGAAAGCTCTCCAGACTCTAGACGTGAATTGCGGGCCCCGGTCGGACACGATGTCCTCAGGAAGACCATAGGTGCGGAAAATGTGGTGAAACAGTGTTGTAGCCGTTTCCATGGCTGTGGGTAGGCCTTTGAGGGGGACCAGTCGGCATGCCTTAGAGAACCTGTCGATGGCTACTAGGATCGTGGTGTACCCTGCAGAACTAGGGAGGTCAGTAACAAAGTCTATAGCCATGTGGGACCAGGGTCGCTTGGGAATGGGCAGAGGTTCTAACAGGCCCATGGGGAGCTGGCGGCTGGTTCGAGACTGTGCACAGGAGCTGCAGGTCCCCACATACTCCTCCACGTCCTGGGCCAGTGCGGGCCACCAAAAGCGGTTGCTGATCAGGGCTGTGGTGCGCCGGATACCGGGGTGGCCGGAGCTGGGCGTCTCGTGCACCCACCGCATTATCCTCGGATGAAGAGGGGCAGGCACGAAGAGCTTGGTGGGTGGACAAGCTGGTGGTGGAGGTTCGTTGGCCTGGGCCCGCTGGATCTCCTCTATGATGTCCCATCGGATAGGTGTGAGTACTATGGCGGGCGGTAATATTGGCTCCGGGCTGCTGGGCGCATTTATTGGGTCGTGTCGACGGGATAGAGCATCGGCCTTGCCATTCTTGGTGCCTGGTCGATATGTGACAGTGAACTGGAACCGGGTAAAGAACAGTGCCCATCGAGCTTGTCTTGGGTTTAGTCTCTTTGCGTTACGCAGATATTCCAGGTTACGATGGTCGGTCAATACTATGAACGAGTGACACGCTCCCTCCAACCAATGCCGCCATTCTACCAATGCTTCCTTGATAGATAGGAGCTCCCGATTGCCGACATCGTAGTTAGCTTCAGCCGAGGTTAGCTTTCGGGAAAAGTAAGCACAAGGATAAACTTTCCCTGGGTTTCCATGGCACTGTGAGAGTACGGCCCTGATTCCGCAGCTGGAGGCGTCCATCTCGACGATGAAGGGCAAGCTGGGGTCTGGGTGCCTCAAGATCGGCGCCGTGGTGAAGCTAATCTTTAGCTGGGTGAATGCGGATCGGGCCTGTTCCGTCCAGCGTAGATGCCGTGGTTTACCCCGCAGGAGTGACATCATTGGATTAGCGATGCCGCTGTAGTTCCTTATGAACCGTCGGTAAAAGTTTGCGAACCCCAGGAACCGCTGCAATTCTTTGACTGTGGTAGGTTCAGGCCAGTCCGCGACCGCCTTTACTTTGCCGGCGTCCATCTCCACCCCCTTCTTAGAGATGACGTAACCCAGGAAGGTAATGGAGTCTTGGTGGAATTCACATTTCGTGGCCTTGACGTATAACTGGTGTTTCAGCAGCCGGGTGAGGACTGCTCTGACGTGGTGAACATGTTCCTCATAAGTGGACGAGTAGATAAGAATGTCGTCAATGTAAGCGATGACGTAGCGGTGGAGCACATCCCTGAAGATCTCGTTTATGAATGATTGAAACACTGCTGGGGCATTGGTTAATCCATAAGGCATCACTAGATACTCGTAGTGCCCCCTGGTGGTCATCTTCCACTCATCCCCCTCCTTGATCCTTACTAGATTGTACGCGCTGCGCAGGTCCAGCTTAGTATATCCGAGCCTCCCTGACCAGCTGATCAGTTCTCCCTCCTTCCAGGACATGACGGGGTTATGAAGTTGCAGCCAGGGGAAGCCCAGGATGATGGGGTTTGAAGGAGCGGAGATGACATAAAACGTAGTCTCCTCAAAGTGCAGTGATCCCACTTGTAGGGTGAGCGGACGGGTCTGATGAGTGATGAGGCCTCCCCCGATGGGACGGTTATCGACGGCCGTCACTCGCAGGGGGGGTTCGCATGGCAGCGTGGGTAGGTGAAGGTCCTCTGCAAGCTGTTGGTCGATGAGGTTGACGGCCGCCCCGGAGTCCACTAGTGCTGGAACCACAATAGTACCCTGAGTGTGGTGCAAAGTCACTTTAAGTGTCATGCAGGAGGATACGAAATCGTTTCTCACCTTAGAGGTAGATGGTTTCTCGGGGCAGTTGTTAACCCGGTGGCCGGCGCCCCCGCAGTAGAAGCATAGATTACGGCGAGCCCGACGTTGACGTTCCTCCAGGGACACTCTGGTGCCGCCCAGTTGCATAGGCTCCGGCCCCTCCTCCCGTGGTCTGCTGTAGTCCTCCCGAACCCGAGGTTCATAGCGAGGGCGAGACGTGCGGCGTTGCTGGCGGAGGAGGTTATCCAGACGAATGGCTGTGGTGATATACTCAGACAGCGTGACGTCCGTGCTGCGGCAGGCCATCTCCGCCTGTAAAGCCGGACATAGTCCCTCCCTAAACACTGCTAGCAGTGCGGGGTCATTCCACCCACTCTGGGCCGCTAGGGTACGGAACTTCACGGCGTAATCCGGCGGCTGGTTCGGTGCCTTGACGCAACTCCAAGAGTTGTACTGCTACGTCGCGCCCCCCCGCCGGGTATTCAAAAACATCGCGGATCAGCTCAGAGAAGTAATTAAAAGATGTCTTTACCTGGGGATCGGTGTTCCAGACGGCCGAGGCCCAGTCCAGTGCCCTCCCCGTGAGCCGAGACAAGAGTAAGGCACACTTGGGGTTCTCCTCCCGGTAGGCCATGGGTTGAAATGCGAAAAAATTCGCGCATTGCCGTAGAAAACCTCGGCAGTGCTCCGCGGAGCCGTCGAATTTCTCCGGGAGAGCCATCCGGATCGATTCGCTGTGTGCCGGTGCGGCTGAAGCAGCGAGAGTGGCCGGAGTCTGCTGGAGCTGTTCGTGAGCGGCCTGCAGCGCCGCGAGTTGCTCCTGATACGCTCTGCTGGATCCAAAACAGGCGAAGTATTCTGTAATGAATCGCCGGAGGCGGGTTGTGTAGGATCCATTAGCAGATTTAATAGCAGATAATCCAAAACAGCAGGCAGAAACGTAGTCGAGAAACAGGCAGTAAAGTCAGGTAAACCAGGAAGTCAAGCAGCGAGGCAAACAAATCCAAAAAACACAAGGCAAAGGCAAAAAACCATAAACGTGAACAGGGTCGAGCACAAAAGACAACAAAACACTAAGGCAGAGAGAAAAGGCTTGGTAATGTCCCGAAAACAATACTTCGCGTCCTAGTGTGGTGAACGCGCTGTTTAAATATCTGAAAAAACCCCGGAAGTGTTTCTCGTGAGTGGCGTCAAAACTTGGGCGAGGGCTCCCTCTGGCGGGCAGGTGCCGGTGGTGACGCTACAGACGCTGACAAAGCTAGTGGTTAACACCTCCCAGTGAATGAGAGAGAACCATGTGCTGCAGCGTCAACCAGCAGCTAACGCTTTCAGCTAACTTTCAGAGTTAAAGAATTAGTGCTGGACTTTGACCCTTTTCCTCTTATCTGAACATCAGGTTACCATGTAAATAAGTGATGAATATTTTTTCCCCATTCCTCAGGAATCCTGATGTGCTTTGGGATGCCAGAATATTTCACATGAGCATCTATATGTGAGGCCCATGTGGAAACTGTGGACCAAAGACTGTGAGGCCCAGCTGATCACATGGGCTCCAGTTCCAGACCCTACATGAACATGATTAGACAAACCACTCGGAAAACTGAAAAATTAAGTCCATGCAGTAAATCTGTTAACTAAGTAGGTGAAATTGTACGTGCTCAAGTCTTTGACCAAATGAACAAAGTTAAATTATATATTTAAATTCGAATATTAAAACAAGGCACACACACACGAAATCGTGCACACATGCAATTAAGCGCAAGTAATTCCTCTGACTAAGCGTGAGAGTGTGAGCTACAAGCCAGGTCCATGTGCTCTGCACCTAATAAACATTTTGGTTTGGCTATCTGTAGCTTGCTACTGATATTTAGCTATAGACAAAGCAACAGCACTGAATCTAACCTATAGATGCATCACTTTACATTTTCCATCATTATCTGATTTCATTTACTTTCATAAAAAAAGAAAAGAAAACTGAAAAGAACTGAAAAAAAAAAACGAATGTGGATTTCATCAGTCCTTATGTTTGCCATGGAGCCGTACTATTCAAGTTGTTTAAACAGGGGACTAGTTGGAGGAATTCAGATTAAAACATGCACAAGAACAACAACAGCTGAAGTGTGAAAAACACACAGAAGAAAAGTTCTGCAATGGTTGACACGAAAGAAGCTGCAGAACGTGTAAAACCACAAGGTAGTTTAGAAGAGTAAAAAAGTTCAACGCTGCAGCAGCATTTGCATTTAGATTAATGGTCATAGGATGGACAGGTATATATATATATATATATATATATATATATATATATATACACACACACACAAACACACTCATGCTCTGAGCAGTAGTTTAGCTTCAGCTCCTGGCTCATTTCTTATTGTTTTAACATCTTCTTGACTGGGATTTTCTCTGCTGTTTGATTTGTAGATTTGTTCTCTATAAAGAAGGCAGGTCAGTTTTAGTTTTCTGAAACACACTGAACCTCGTCAAGTCTATTTGTGATGATTAGACACGAGTATAGTCAGAACTTATATATATGAATTCTTTGGATATTTTTAGCTTCCTCAAAAGATTCTGTTTGATTCTTGGCCCAAATCACCAGAACACATCACCCTTTGTTCTGTATTTTGGCTTAGTTTGCACCTCAACGCTCAGTTTATCAGCTCACATCCAAGGAAAAATGATCCAATAAATTATTATTATTTTTTTTTTAATTGATAATTTTCACCAGGGAATTTATGTAAAATTGAAGGTGCTTGAAGAAAGCAAGTGCAAAAAGCATTAACTGCACAGACGCTGACAAAGCTAGTGGTTAACACCTCCTGGTGAATGAGAGAGAACCATGTGCTTCAGCGTCAACCAGCAGCTAACGCTTTCAGCTAACTTTCAGAGTTAAAGAATTAGTGCTGGACTTTGACACCGAACCCTTTTCCTCTTATCTGA
>CM040462.1:2339970-2356473 GCA_022758105.1 Pangasianodon gigas | reverse complement strand
ATATATTTCACCCTCACTTTATTAGGAACACCTATATTTATTAGGAACATATATATATATGTAACGGAGTTTAAATAATGTTAGTTAAATTCATGCATAAATTCGGAAAACTCGCCATTGGTTGTGCACCGCTTCTATTCACGTTCATTATATTAGTGGGCGGTGCTATGTAATCGGAAGCAGTTTCACGATGACTCGCTGCTGGTAAGCTGCATCGATGATGACTTTTCCACGACATTCTAATTTATTGAGATGCACCTGTATATGCTCTAGGGGTGCTGTATCAGGGCGACGCTCTGACCCCAACTTACTGGGATATGTGTAAAAAAAAAAAATATTACTGTACTGTAATGTATATATGTGACAAATAAATGCATCTGTCATTCTAAATGAACTGTTGCTTGCTGAACATACTTGTGTTTCTGGTCCTGACTGACTCGGACTTGAGAAAATGGTTAGACTTACTCATACTGTTCTCTGGATCCAAAAAAGATCTGTCCATTTTTAATTCCTCCAAGACAAGTGGATTTAAATTATATCACTAGATTTACAGAGAAAAAAATCCAAACAAGTCCAACTTTAATGTAGACCCATGTTTCTTTATTAAAGAATATATTAATACATTAAAATGTGAACATTTTCCAGATTTTTCATACAGTGTAGAATATGCAGTTTCCTTATACTTTATTATTGCTGTTTTTATTAATTTGTTAGTTTGTTATAAGATGCTTATTATTATTATTATTATTATTATTATTATTATTAATGTAAACTGTTAATTGCTATGAGAACTCGGTTCTTGACTTCATACTGCAACATTTCTTTGACTAGCAAGAGACTGGTTAGGTTTTAACATGATGAGGCTAATATAAAATAAATGTAAGAGGTACACAGTTTTATTTTACATTTAGAACATTTTTCAATACTTGAGGTATTAAAAAAAATTAAATATGAAAGCAATATTTACAATAACTGATAATTATTGTAATTGATAATACATTTACTTACAAATGTTCAGCTGCTGTAGTGAATAAAATACTTTATGAATTTATGGTCATACAGACCAAATTCTCCTATTCTACCTGACTAAATAAAGATTCAGCTGTTTGTCAGAATCAGGTAATTAGTCTTGTTTGTGAAGCAAAGCATCACTATTGTCATCTCACATACTTTATTATTATTATTATTATTATTATTATTATTAGTAGTAGTAGTAGTAGTAGTAGTAGTATTTCTGGACAACATTTCGGCACGTAACTCGTCCCACACCGTTTGTGCTACAGATGTGAACGAGGGCTCAAATCGACTGGCTTATGTGTGATATGTGAAAAGTGAGCAGACTTATGATGTTTGAACCACAGACAAAAAAATCTCATGTTTTCGGCCCATAGAGAATGCATGGGGAATAAAACCCGAGTGTCACAGCTCGGACGTTGTTTGGCTGACATGCTTGTATCACATGACGTCAAGTGGCTCAATGAAGAGAAATGTGTTATGAGCATTCTAGTGACGTCACGTGCACCTTAATGCCCAAAATAAATGGAATTACAAAATTACAGCAACATAGGTATGCAACATATCAAAATGCTTGGCTCAATGAGAAGAATTGCATTATGGGTATGCAGACTGCCATAAAGCCTGTTATATTAAAAAAATTATCGTTAAATACAATCATTACAGCTACCAATATAGGTCAAATTAGTTATGCTTCAACAAACACGTACACACACGTAGCCTCCCCTAATGACTGGCATGTGCAGCTGCATGTCAGTGTCGAATTTTCCATGGGCAAGCACCACTGATGTTTTCTTCAGAAAATGTAAATTCTAGTTAAGTCATTCTAACTGTGATTATGTTTTAACCAGATTTGCTAAGAAGAAGAAATTAAATATCAGTTGAACAAATAAAGTTGGCCAAATGAGAAAATCTTAACCGAGATAACTGCAGTTGTTATGAAAACTCAGAATTCATAGTTTTGATATTTTCACTTCTATCCAAAATTTCTTCTTTACAATGTAGAACAGAAAATACAGTAAAGATAAAATAAGGGAAAAGAGCAGGAATAGCTGAGAGAAGGTAGTTCCAGCATCTTCTGCAAAGAAACAGAAATTTGTTATAAATAATTTTTTTCTCATTAGTCACTCAATAAATCTGATACCACATTTTTTGCCTAATTTTTTAAGTATTAACATTTAAAAAATTCTGATTATTAAAAATAATTGTTAAAAAATATGCATTTAAAATATATATAAAAAAAATTTAAATATTAAAAGATACAATTATTTTTAAAACTTCACTTACCTATATCTTCAGGTATTTGGGAGGAAGAGGAAACAAACAAGAAAAAGAAAGAAGTTAATTTTTTAGGAACTTTTTCCAACAATTAATCTAAAATGTAGCTCTAGATCAGAAACATGTTTAGGCCAAGAACACAAAAAATTTGCATTCCAGTGTTTCCTCATCCCAGTCCTGCTCTGTTCTGTATCGTTTTTAACCCCGCCCACTTCCTCTCACTGACTTCCTATTGGTTAAGGACTTGTCCATCTCATTATTTTATCATATCAAGAAGACAGTGCAAAATGGACTTATTGAAAATTCCTCTAAGATTTGACAAGCACAATAAAATACATATTAATATCTTAATTGAAGAAGTGTATCTTAATTTATATCACAGCGCTGTTGAATTCTGGATTATGATTGGTCAGAAGGTGTTGATTAATTTACTATAACGGCAGCTCTGACTGTAGTGCAGCTGTAAATCACAGGTTGCACTGTTTTAGTCGAGTAAGGCTGCTTTCACACTCTGAAAGTGCTACTTACAGCTTCATTTATGTTGATTTAAAAAACCCGTGATGTAACCTACACATTGTAACCATAACAGCTCGAGTGAAAGTTGGGTTAAATCACTCCAGCATGCTGGTCAACCTCCTCACCCAACCTCGCTGAGTTAGAACAGCTCATGCTAGGTTTCCAAATCCACCAAAATGAATTATTCTTAAGCAAGCTATTTTAGAGTGTACTATAAAAAAAAACTTACCATAAACTTCGAGTTCGACTCTCTGGATGAAACGAGTGACAGATCTCTTTCTGCGTTTCACGAACAGGTAGCTGTAGTAAACTCCAGCATCATCAAACCACACGTTCTTCAGCACCAGAGAACAGTTCCCTTTCAGCAGCTGCTTCTCAGGAACATACACACGGCCTGTATATCTTTCACCCTGGTATAAATTCCTTCTCGTTCTTTCAAACACAACAGCAAAATCAGTGCGCCATTGAATATACACTGTCGGCTTGGATGTGTTACTCAGTTCACAGGGCAGGACAGCTGTGGAACCCACTCGGGCAGATATGACCTGAGCACCTGCAGAGCATTAAGCATCTAGATGAGTTTTAGCATCTCTGAGGCAGTTATGAGAATTATCTGTCCACTTACCAACAGAAGTGATCAGCCATATGATGTAAATGTAGAGGAATGTCACGCTGCCCATGGGTCCCTGACTTTCTAAAACACAAACACAGACTATAACATATGGAGAAGTTTCCATGCCAGATAGAAAAGCAGTCACGCTGGGCGCAAATGTGAAATGCAATACACAGACTTTTCATTTGTGACATAAGGACAGCGTGCAACACTGAAAAGCAAAACCTTCGGTGAAAACCAATCAGCAGGAGCTGTTTAAGAGTGAAACACTGACTTCATGTAAGACGTGAATGTAATTTCCTGTTGCACTGCATTTCAGTTCCAGCAGTATGTTGCAGTCATGCTACACTGAAATGCAGTCACTGTCCAGTCACAGACCTAAGCCAGGCTCAAGAGTGTATTTGAAAAAGGGGAGGGAAAGAAGGGCCTGAAAGTGTTTTTTTTAACAGGAAATGTTGTTCATATAAAGGAAACACATTATCGTTCAGTGATTCTTCATTCCTGATGCACTGATTGTTGAAACTTAATCATCAAGCTTTTTAGAATTATTGCTTAAACATGAAAAAAGTGGTCATAACTCAGAGATCAGACTCTTTCATGTTGCTTTATTTTAGGGGACAGGTGAACATTAGCATACTGTTATTATTATTATTACAAATTTCCATTCTGGATGTAACTCATCATTTATTTTGATTAAGTGGCATGTGTGTGCATTTATCTTTAAAAATGAAAAAAATTCTCTTGTCACAAATCAGATTAAATGGTTTTTCCTGACAGCTATTTTTTAAATATGTATGAAGGTGTATTAAAAATGTATTTTTGTATGAAGGTGCACATATTTGTTGTATTTTTTATGCTTGATAACAAACCTCACTGTCATGCCTATGATTGATACTCACACTGTAATAATGCCTATAAATGGTGCTGTTTATTAATGTTTAAAATGTAGAAAGTTGGTGAAATATATCTTAAGGGAGGAAAACAGTTTGCCTTTTTGTTTGTATGAAATATGAAGATTAATAAAAAGCTCCAAGCCACTTTTCAGCCTTCAAGTTTCATACTTCCAATACTTGTCAAAGTTGGGATTCTGGAAAAACAAGAAAATAACATCACTGTGCATGTAGCCTAGATTACTGTAGATATTTATTGTAGCTACATAAAGTAAGTAATTACATTTTGTAGATTATAAAACAAGTGAAGTTCCTAAAAATAGAAATAAAAATATAAATATTAATTTAAAAAAAAAGGACAATAGGAAATATTGTTGAAAGAGATTTTTAAGAACTATACATAGAGGAAATTAAAGAAAAGCTGTAATAAAAGAATTTACGTGCTTCCAGTAAGAATGTATAGCATAAACGGGTTAATAAAGGCTTATATAGTTTTAAAAATGGCATTTCTATGGAATTTCCAAGGCACTGCTTTCCTGTAAACCTGTGTGACAGCCGGCAGCAGACTAAAACCTAACCTGTTCTGAAAACCAGTTTCTCACCAGCAAATACAGCAAGGATCAAATCCCATTTAGTTACAAAAAAACAGTCAGGTCTTACCTTGGATGGAAAAGAATATTTACTGTGTGTTGTATAAGATAAAGTATCAACAAAAGTTTAACAAGGACAAAAGTCAGTTCTGCCTGTCACACCAGCCTGCATGTTGTGCCACAGGACTGCTTTTTTTTCCTGCAGGTATAGAGAAAAGGCGGAGTTTCGAAATGAGTAACAGGTCCTTCTGCTCTTATGAGGGCGCGTACATTCAGCTACATCACAAACCTCTAATAGCCAGTTAGAGGATTAATTCCAGGGTGGAGGTCAATTTTCAGCACATGTTGTAAATATTCTCCAATGACCTTTGGCCAAACAAATGACTATAATCAGGGATGCAACCTTACAGTCTATAGGTAATGCTTTCAGTACATACAAATGCCAAAATAATAAACCATCAATACCTCAGTATTTCAAAGCAGCTCCAGCTTTGTTGTGAACAGATCCTCTAATCATTGTTGATGCCTTTAGCACATTATCAGTCTGCTTATCTTGTTAGCGTGTGTGTGTGTGTGAGAGAGAAAGATAACAGCAGAGGAACAACTGATAAGTGGAATTTCAAGCATTTCCAGTTCTCCCAGTACATTACTCTCTTTATTCTATTCCATGCCTTGAATTCCACTGAGAGCTAAAACCTGATTCCCAACTGAAAACAATCAGAATAATTAGCCTACTAAACCCTTAACTGCACCCGCCAACCCACCCACACACCCACATACACACCCACACACCCACACACACACACACACTGTATGTGAACATGTCAGTCATTGTGATGAGTTTCTGCACTTTATTGTCTTTATTCTACTCTAATGTTCTTGCAGTGCAAATATGTAGTGTGAGTGTAATTAAGTGAGTTTATTTTGCATTTTTAAGGTCTTTTGTTCTTTGGCTAATGTAGTTCCCACGTTTTCCTCTGTGGGATCAACAAAGTACATCTGTCTGTCTGTAGATTTACAGCAGTTAGCAGACGCTCGTATCCAGAATGCTTATAGCGTCCATAAAAAAAAAATTTCCTCACACTAGGAAAAATTGGCTATGGTCTAAGAATATAACAAGGCTAAACCCTGGTACATAAGAGTTAATGCAAAATGTAGGACATTACAAATGTTTTAAAATTAATAATCTGTGTAGATTTGGTGCATGTTTATGGTCTTAATGCAGGAGTAGGTCTTGAGTCTTTGTCTGAAGACAGCCAGTGGAAGTTCCAGGACAGAGAAATGTCTTGATTTATGTCATCCTTGTATCTTAAAGGAGATGGTAGGTCCAGTCGAGCCGTGCTAGAGGCTCAGGGTGTGTGTAGTGCAGAGCGGGGTGTGATGAGTGACTGCAGGTAGGTTAGTGGGCAGCTCCCAGGAGTCAGTGGAGTAAAACTGAGGAGATTTAAAACATTCTGTAACAGCTGCAGGGGTTGGATGGCATCCTGAGGCAGATCTGCCAGGAGACAGTTGCAGTAGTCTAGTCTCAAAATGACAAGAGATTGTTCAAGCACCTGAGTGGCCTCTGTGGATAGAAATGACCAGATCCATGTTGTAAAGGAGAAACTTATAATGCCTGAGTCAGGTTAGTCATGTAAGGAAAGAAGTTATCTGGTCATCCAGAGCTACCCCAAGGTTTTGGCACGTGTGTGCATATATCTTTAAAAAGGGAAAGATTTCTCATGTCACAGATCAGATTAAGTTGTTTTTCCTGACAGCTATTTTTAAATTTACACAATTTTAGCTACAAATTAGGTATGAAGGTGAAATTAAGTATTTGTTGCATTTTTTATGTTGATAACAAACCTCACTATCATATCTATGACTGATACATATTTTGGTGCCAACGGTTTTGTTTAGAATAATAATAAAATATTTTCTTGTGCTAATGAAACCCTATCATTACTAACACTGTATTAATGCCTATACATGGTGCTGTTGATTAATGTTCAGAATGCTAATGTGGAAAATTGGTGAAATATACCTCAAGGGAGGAAAACAGTTTGTCTTTTTGTTTGTATGAAACATGAGGATTAAAAAAGTTTCATACTTCCAATATTTGTCAAAGTTGGGATTGTGGAAAGTCAGGTTATTATGTGAGGAAAGGAGAATAGCTGGTTACCCGAGGTACCCCGAGGTTGTGTTTTGAGAGTTCTCCAGAGAGATCATGAGATGTGGATGCATCTCGTGGGATATACAGTAGCTCAGTCTTGCTGGCATTTACTTTCATTTCAAGCATTTCCAGTTCTCCCAGTACATTACTCTCGATGTTCTTTCACATGCTTTGTAAGCTCTTTGGCTTCAGTAGTTGGATGAAACCAAGAAGATGTGAAGAAACTCCTACAGAAACAGCTGATCTTTATTTGGAGTTAATCAGAATCACTTCATTGATGACTGCTGTATGATAATTAATTTTAAATGTTAATCTGAAAGTGGTTCATTCTGAGCACAGTCACATGCCTCGTTATTAAAGGGTGTGCATATTTACCAGGTTATTATAAGGCTTTTTTTTTTTCTTTTTTCCCAGGAAATGTTTCTATTTGTTTTTCACTTGAATGTTGTTGGTTGCTATGTCACATTAAAGGTGGGAAAAGATCTGACATGATTTATCTTGGATTCATTTTTTTTTTTTTACATCACAAGAACCTGCCATTTTAACAGGGGTGTGTAAACTTTCTATCTATCTATCTATCTATCTATCTATCTATCTGTCTGTTTATCTATCTATCAGCTGACCAGCTCTGTCCCATGCAGATGACCACAGAGCATGTGATTGCTGAAGGTCAGCTGCTCCATCACATCCATCACGCAGAAGTCATGTGAGGTTTAACTGGGTGTCCAGTAGGGGGCAGTAATGCTCCTGTCACAAACAAGAGGAAGAGAAAAATAAATCACATAAAGTAAAAGTGAATGTAGTAAAAGTGCAAGTGGCAGCAGGAACAGCAGGCACACTAGTTTTTGTAATTCAGCAGTACAACCTGTGGGATTTGTTCAGTTGTTTCCATGAGAAACAGAAAGCTGGGTGTGAGGAGCTCTGTGCAAGACCTGGTCTCTGGAAAAGAGAGATGTTTCCCAGCTGCTGCTGCAGTAAGTAGGATACAAACATTCACCAGGGCAAAAGGGAATGAAACTGCTCTGGTGTTCATCAGGACATGAAGTCATTAACTGTGTGTTAACTGATTGATGTATTATTTTAATGCACCAGGACAGAAACGCTGTGCAAAACTAACTTTTTGTATTTTTTTGTGAGAATTTAGTTTCATTTCGTCATTGAGGTAATGCTGTGTGGACAAAAACAAACAAACAAACAAACAAACCAGTGAAATAAACACATTATTTCTGAACTTTGATTTTTTTATGTAACTACAATTTAAGAGAAAACATGTTATAGGTACAGTTTATCTAAAGAAAGCTAAAGAAATGTCATTTCTGCCTGTAGTGTCTTGTCTTAACTGGCTTAAATACATTTTAAGGCTTAATCATCCCTATGAATGAGTATAAAACAGCTTCTTTAATGTGTACAATCCTCAAAAAATTGAAGCAGGTATAAAACAGCTGCACTCTGTAATTATTTTATACAGATTAAGCCATTAAAAATCTGTCCAAACATGGGTTCAGCTGTACATGTCCTTGTTGCTGGGATGCTGTACATCTTTTGTACCTTTTTTTTGTGTGATTTACTTAGTAGAGTGCACATAGTATATTTAGTATACAACTTAATACTTAATTATGGTCCGATTATGGTATCTTATTCCACATTTCCAGGTGAAAGATATTAAAGGTACAAAGGATAAGTGTACTTTCCCCAGCTATCAGGACAGTTACAGTGTAGTACCCTTTTTTCAGAGAGTGTATATCATCAAGTAAAAGCACAGACAGGACATTATGTTATAAAAACCTTATGAAGTAACAGGAGCATGAAATTAACTGTGACTTTAAAAAAACAAAACAAAAAATGTTTCTTACACTTTTAGGAAAGGGGTTTTTCAGGGTTCTTTGGATAGTAAGGGGCACGAGGAGTCTTTTCTAACAGGGAGACACTGTGCTATTTAAGGGTCTATACAGAACTTTTAAGGCTTTCCGCTAGTAAGACAAATTGAAGTAGTTCTAGATTTAACTTTTTGCTCTAAGAGAGTAAAAGAAACCAACAGCAGTAAGTTTTGTGTCAATTGTGTGTGTTTTTTTCCTGCCCTGGTGAACTGTAAGTGCTATTACTGTGAGATGGAAGCATCTCAGAGCAACAACAGCTCATCCATGAAGACTGTGAAGACCATGGAGTGGGACCACTGAGTGCTGAAGCGTCTAATGTATAAAAATCATGTATCACCTGTTGCATCACTCACTACAGAATTTCAAACTGCCTCTAGAAGCAACATCAGCACAAGAGCTGTGTGTCTGGAGCTTCATGAAATGCGCATCATGGCCGAACAGCTGCACACAAGCATAAGATCACTATATGCAATGCCACACATGGGCTGGAGTAGTGTAAATCACCAACACTGGACTCTGGAGCAGTGGAAATGTGTTCTCTGGAGTGATGAATCACGCTTCACTATCTGGCAGTCTGATGGGTGAATCTGGGTTTTTTTTTTTTCAGATGCCAGGAGAAATCTAGCTACCCGAACACAGAGTGCCAACAGTAAAGTGCGGTGGAGGAGGGATAATGATCTGGGATTTTACACAATTATGTGTTTTCAATTTTGCGGCAGTAGTTTGGGGAAGAACCGTTTCCTGTTCCGGCATGACAATGCATGAAAGTCTTCCTAGAAGAACGGAGCTTTTTATAACAGCAAAGGGGGAACAACTCCATATTAATGCTCACATAAAGCACATCTCAGTGTGATGTGTAAATATGTGATTAGTGCTTTTGTTTAAATTTTAATCTCACATGTGATATTGGAGCTATTATGTCACTTTTATTAAAGTCTGTCTTTGTTTTGATTTAGAAAATGTGCACACACAGCCCCGGAGTCTATTGTTCGAAACTTCTCTCTTTTGTAATTACATCTTGGTTTGCTAACAGTGTTGGTAAGTAACTAACTTCAGTAACAGACAACACATAAGTATGAGAAATAAGAAAGAGCATTGCTTAAATGTTGCTAAATATCCGTTTTGTTTTTGTCTTCTGCTGTCTGCAGATTCTCAGAACATATCGGCCCGAGTGGGTTTGACAGTTGTCCTGCCGTGTGAATTTAATAGCACCTTTGGTCAAATACTGTATGTTCGGTGGCACACTGATAAAGAGGTAGTGTTTAAGCGACTGGGTAAGGATTCATATCAAGGTGAGGGATATGAGGGTCGTGTGGACGTTCCTGAAGACGAGCTGCGTAAAGGAAACTGTTCCCTGGTGTTGAAGAACGTCAGTGTTAGTGATGCAGGACACTACAAAAGCTACCTGAAGAGGTTTATTCAGAGTGTTGAACTCTCAGTCGATGGTAAGCCTCCATATCAGATATCAGAAGAAGTTGTTACAAATAAGGAATATTATTTTATATTGCCATAGTCATCTGTGATGCCATTGCATTCTGTGGCCGGGAGTCCAAGAGAGCAAAACTGAGCGTGCTCTCTCCCCCATCAATCACAGCGACACTAGCCAATTATAAGCATCTGTGAGCTCATGTATGCAGAAGAGGGCGGATAGCGCTTTCCTCTGAGTGTGTTACGCTGCTCCCTGATGTTGCATGAGCAGCATTTCGAAAAGATGCTTTCGGCTGGCTGCACGTGCCTCGGAGGAATGATGGGGAGAGATGACTGATGGGTGGGAATTGGCTGTGACTAAATTAGGGAGAAAATCAGGAGAAAATTTTAAAAAATAAGAAAGAAGGAATGTTTGGAAAGGTAATTGCATGATTTATTTATTTTTACACAATTTATTTTCACATATGATTTTTACACATTATTATTTTTTATGATTTCATGATTTAATTTCATGTTATTTTTTTCAACATCTGATTTATTTATTTTTTTACATTATTTTTCCACACATGATTACATATTACTTGCATAATCCCATGTGAGTTGTATGTGATTTTTCCGCAAGGGATTTAATATCAACCATAGTTGAAAATCTGAGCACATTACAATTTAGTGTTTTTCATACTATACAGCTGTACAGCTAATAATAAAGTAACTTTCCAAACATAAGTAATTGGACGTTGACAAGAAGAGCGAGATGTTTGTACCAATAGCACTGTCAGTATGCCAATATGAAGGAGTGTGCTGTTATAGGAAAATAATCTATGCCTTTATTTTCCTATAACAGCATGTCCCCATTCCTCTTACACCACAGCAATCTACCAATTATTACAAATTTTATATACATTAAAGAATGACACATTGTGCTTTATAGTTACATTTAATGTTGTGAAACATGTTAGTTCCTGTTCTCACTTACGTTATAGCAGCTATAAACAGTCGTTCCCTCACCAGCCTCTCTTTTTTCTCTCTTTTGAAGTTAATAAGCCAAAAAATTGTCATATTACTGAGAAAATACAAGGAAGCGTAAACTCCTCTGTCCTGAAGATTTCGGAAAACTTAAAGTTAGAGCTTTACCTCTGACTGTTACAAAGCGCTGACACTGGAGACTCCTTCCATAAATGTTAATTAAAAGTCTCCTTAAGGAAAATTTCACCATATCAACGATTACACACATTTTTAATGTGTTTATTTAGAGCATCTGCTGTACAAGTCCCTGTGAATGAGCTGTTACTATAGAAACGATAACGTAGTAGAACGAGTGCATTAATATAAACCTGTGATTTGCAGCTGCACTACTGTCAGAGCTGCTGTTATAGAAAATTAATCAACACCTTCTGACCAATCACAATGCAGAATTCAGCAGCACTGTGGTGTAAAGGGCCATATTAGATTGGTAACTACGTCACAGCTGGCTAATTTTGTTGTCTTGGCCTGTACACTTTCTTAGCTTACGCTTCATTTCTGTTTTTTTCTCCCCTGATCCCTGTGCACAAAGAAACTCCAAAAAAGCCATCTGTCACAGGTGAGCAGATATATCACCTAAAACTGAAATCCTACAGAACTAAACTTTTAGCGTAAACCAAATTTGAGTTTAAGAAACTCAACATTGTTTTGCATTAAGCAGTCGAGCTCAGTACACTCTTTAAAAAAGCAACTGAAAATACATCTTTTTAATTTTGTGTTTAGTTTTTTTTGGTATTTATTGTTTCATTTTACTTTTATTAAATTTATTTCAATTTTTATTTTTTATTTTATTTCATTATATATGGACTATTAAAAGAATTCATAGTATTCATAGCAGTGTTTGTAGAATATTGTACTGCATGTATACAATGCCTCCAGACAGTATTCATTCACTCCCAGAGGTTATTTCTCTTTTTGCTGTATTGCAGCATCGAATTTAAGCACATCAGAATGAGATTTTTTTTTTGCTTATTTTGAAGTGACTCTCTACAGAAATAAAATTAAATAAAGTATTAGATGTTCTCATAATTATTAGAAAATTTAAAAAATCGTCTCAGATGTGTCTCTGTGAGCTTGGCACATTTTGATTACGGCATTTTCTTTCATTCCTCAATGCAAATTTTCTCCAACTTTGCCAAATTAGATGGAGAATGTTGGTGGACAGTTTTCAGGTCATGCCACAGATTTTCAATTGGATTAAAGTCTGGGCTTTGACTCGGCCATTCCAAAGTACAAACCTTCATTTTCCCCCAAGCCATTCCTTTGTGGTTTTTGCCCTATGCTTTGGCTCATTGTCCTTCTGGAACATATATTTTCACCCTAAATGCAGATGATGTCTGGCTGACTGGAACAGGGTCTCCTCAACAATTTGCTTATATTTGTCTTCTTCCATGTTGCCTGTGATGGCACATGGTGAAAAGCAACCCCAGAGTATGATGCTACCAGCACATGCTTGATCACAGGAATGGTATTACCTGGATTTGGGGCTGTATTTGGTCTGTACCAAATAAAAGACTTTAGGCTTCAAATGGCTCCACTACAGTCTCATCAGATCACAAAATCGTTTCTCTAAAGCTCTCAGATTTTTTTTTTTTAAACATGGCCTTTCTCAGAAGTGGCTTTCTTCTGGCTGCTCTCCCATAGAGGCTGGATCTGTGAAGAGCTGATGTAATATTTTTGAGATTTGCACAAGTCCTCCTGTTTCAGACAGTGAACTCTGTAACTCCTGCAGTGTTGTAGCTGGACTCTTGGACACTTCCCTGACAGTGGTCTTTTTTTTTTGCCGAGTCCTCAGTTTGGCCTGATCTTGGTAGTGTCTGGGTTGTGGCACATTTTTTCACTTTGTTATAATGGATTTCACAGTGCTCCTAGGAAGGTTCAAAATTTAGCCGATGTTTTAATAACCTTCTCCTTTTTTTTTCCTCCTAACAACTTCATCTCAAATCCTGATCTGAGAACTCCCAAAGTCAGAGATATTGATTGTGTAAGCATACAGCTGGACACGGGTGGATTTAAAATGAACACAGGCGTACCCCGTTTAACATATTTCATGTGAGTCCTCAAGAAAATTAAATACTAATCCTAATTTAGATTGCTAAAAGGGAGGCGAATACTTATCACTTATGCAGTTTTTAGGCTTTTTATTTTTATTTTTTAAAGAATTCTGAGGACATCTAAATGCATTATTTACTTTTAGTTCTGTAGAGAGTCACTTCAAAATGAGCAGAAAAAATCCCATACTAATGTAGTTATATTTAATGTGGCAATAAAGTAAAAAGAGAATAATCAGTTGGGGAGGGGTGTGAATACTTTCTGGCATAACTATATATACAGTGAAGGGAAATAATTATTTTGGAAGATTTGTTTTTGAATTACAACCATGAATTTGTCTCCCTCCAGGTGACGCAGGAATGAACTCTCCTCATCCGCTGGTGATTGTCTTGTCCCTTCTCTCGTTTTTACTCTTTCATGTCTTTGGTAGGGAGTTAAAATCATCACAGCTGCACATGTAGTGAAAATGAGATATATATACTGTGAAAAAAAATACTGTAACATTCGTCTGGGAGGAAAATCTTGCTTTTTAAAGTTTACAGTGTTGAACCCTCGTCTAATGATCTACAAACTTCACTTAAGCTGATGAAGTGGAGGATCAGACTGATGGTTTAGAGGATTTAACTGAGGGAAAGTTGAAAGTATTAGGCTCTGTGTACGTTGCAGTCATTGACTCATTTTTAGTTTTTTGTACTTGTTTCACCACATAAAATCTAGAAATTAGAGATGGCACTGATCCAACGCCCAGGATCAGTATCCGGTTGATACCAGCAAAAAACGATGTTTTGGATATTGGAGGAAAAAAAAATAATGAAGTTGATCCGATCCTGTAACAAATGGAAAAGACTGGAATTAGATTTGGAAGAGATTTTTTTGGGACTGTAAATGTTTACATATAAAGAGACTGTTTTTTTTTTAGGATTAACTTTATTATCTTTAAAATATTTATTATATTTGCATGTAAGAGATTTTTGTGTAAAAGCTGTGGTTTTGAGTAAGTCATGTTTTTAGCTATTTATTGTTTCCAGTATTTAAAAAAAAAAAAAAAAAAAAAACATTTTAAAGCTTACTAGCTTTTAAAAAAAATGAGATCTTGGCTGATTCTCAAGGTTTCAGTATTGTTATCTGAAAAGAAAAAGTGGTATTGTGCCATCTCTAATAGAAATAAATATTTATGAATGATTTCAGTGTGAACAGTCGAGCAGGAAGTACAAGTCTGCTATTCTACAGACTGTTCTCTGGTTAAGACGTGTAACTCTGGCTAGCTGTTCTTCAGTTTCCAGCATCTGGAAAATCCTGCTGATTTTTTTAGCTGTTCTCTTTTACCCTCACATTCTCACTGTTTTTAAAAAGCACACAGTGGTCCATATTAACAGTACATCAGGCGCTAACGCCGATCTGTAATCTGCCCTGTAATCACTGCTATAGTTCATCAGACTTATTCCAGATCATTCATTAATTTTAATTTTGGAAGGATGAAAAACAAGCAAAGAAGAAATACTAGAGCTTTTTGTAATATTTATTGTTTTCAAGCTAAAAAATGTTTTGAACATCTCGTTTGCATATCGTTATCATCTAAATGAAAAAAAAAATGAATGCAACGTACACAGACCCACTAATGTTATCTTTAATTGCTTATGCACTGTAAATATGTATATCAGTGGCACTACAGTATGATGTGTAAGAAATGATCGGTAGCTGTGCTTTCCATAACTGACCCTTTGCTAAAGCTTAGCCACTGTAAGCACTGTTTAGCGCTGTTCTCTGACAAGCTTTCAGGAGCTCAGTTTAGTGTGGGGTACTTGTAAATCAGACAACCGACATCCCAACAGACTTAGATGAAAATTACAGAGTAAACAACAGAAATACCAGTTAAACCCTTCAAATATACCAAATGACACATGTCTCTGGCTAACTAACTAGCTATCTTGCTAATAAAGTCTGTTATTGTAATCTCATTCAGTACCATAAATGAAAGGATTTAATAATAACCAGTTCCAACATGCTCAGTAAATCATACAGTCCGGTTCTTTTCAGTGGATCAGAACATTTGGTTTGGCTCATCATCAAGAATCGACTCTCTTCGGCTCCTGAACAGCTTATTGCTGTTTTCTTCTAAAACCTAAAAACAAGGTTTGCAAGAATATGGACCAGTGATTGTTCTTTTACTGAACTGTGACTGATAATGCTTCATGAAATCGGACCCGGCCTTATAACTAACACAGCTGTTTTTATGATTTACTTAGACGTCTAGTTGAAGATGATTTTTTCTCCTTGTAATGTAATTATAACGTAACCAAGAGACTGGAAACCTTTTTGTTTACATCTCTCAGAAATGATCCTTCTCATTGAAAACACAATAGTTAACGGTTCACTTGAAAGCTTGTCAGACGTAGCAACCGTAATCAGTGGGGCGGGGCTTAGTAAACGACATTGATGACAGTCATACTGTCAAAATGACAATCAGCATTGCTGTGGAGGAAAACTATCACACTGTCACTGTGTAGTTCAGTGCAAACTCATCTGATGAAATACAGGTGTCATGAGCAAAGATCGATTTTTATTTCGTTGCCTTTTATGTTGAGCAGAATCTTCCATAATGTGAAGTTAATGGAGTTAGAGGTAGTTTTTGTCTACCAGTGTATGTATATCGAGAGGAGTGACTCATATTTTACTAGAAAAAATAAACAACTTTATAAAAATCAAAAAATTAAAACTAAAAAATAAATTTTAAAAAATTGTTTCAAATCTTCTCTGGTGTTGTTTGTTTTTATAAGTCTGTTCAGTTTTTCCACTGTATATACAGTCAGGTCCATAAATATTGGGACATCGACACAATTCTAACATTTTTGACTCTATACACCACCACAGTGGATTTCAAATGAAACGAACAAGATGTGCTTTAACTGCAGACTGTCAGCTTTAATTTGAGGGTATTTACATCCAAATCAGGTGAACGGTGTAGGAATTACAACAGTTTGCATATGTGCCTCCCACTTGTTAAGGGACCAAAAGTAATGGGACAGAATAATAATCATAAATCAAACTTTCACTTTTTAATACTTGGTTG
>CM040462.1:2251086-2273131 GCA_022758105.1 Pangasianodon gigas | reverse complement strand
TAAATTGGCATGCCTTGTTTTACTGCAGTGACAAAACAATTTCCCTGAGGGACCATTAAAATACTGAACCTACCTTCCTACAGACCTGCCTACCTACCTAACAAGCAACTAACCAATCAAGATATGAGTGTTTAGTTTTAATCAAGATATGAGCGTTTAGTGAAACCAAACAGCAAGCCTGACTCAGTGCTGGAGGTAGGTGTGAATCCTTGGGCACTAAGAAACTGAAATGGGTCTAAACCCAAGAGACGTACTGAAACTTTTGTAATGGAGCTTTTGTTTACCAAGGTGTGGGTTATTTCCTGTGGAGGGTTTATGGTTATTAACACCACCAGCAGATATAGAAGTGATTTATGCGTTGTTTTTCTGCTAATAAACACTGTCTTCACATGTCTTCTAAAAAAGTGATAAATCTGTGGTAATATGCATAAACAGTCTGTAAATACACTTTCCATTACACATCACCCTGCCTGTTAAGCCTATTCACCCCTTATACTAGTGCACGTTTTGACAGAAGTTATTTTATGAATTTGCCAGATTAAATGATTATTTGACCTGACCCATCAGTAGGAATCAACGCAAAACACTACAAACAGGATATTTTATACTACCAATATAACTAAACCAATTACTCATGTGAACACATAACATTGTTGCTGTCATTATTATATTTATAATATTATACTAGTATTTTATTATAGAAACTCTATTATTATTATTATTATTATTATTATTATTATTATTGTTGTTGTTGCTGTTGTTGTTATAATTGACTTTTTGCACTTCCTTAATATTGCCTTTTATTAAAACGGTTCACCATGGCTGTCTGAAGTTTTTAAACACCCTTACAATTAACACATGTATTTTAAATGTGGCTATTACAGTAAAGGTCAGCTACACGGCAGTAAATATGACAGCCCATTAAATATGAAGACACCAGTTGTCTCTCTCTCTCTCAACCAACTGTCTGCACAAAGACAAAACATGAAGGAAAACATGCTTCCACAATTGCTTGTTAATTTAAACAATATGCATTTAACAAATATTATTAAAAAAGTATTTTAGTGACTTCTTTAGGGCCAAAACTTCAAAAGTCCTGGGATCTCATTTATCAAAGCGTGCATAAGTTGTCCCTCTGGGGATATATACACCTATAACAATAACAATGATATATATACCTATAACAAAGTAGACTATATGGCCAAAAGTATGTGCACCCCTGACCATCACACTCATATGTGCTTGTTGAACATCCCATTCCAGATTTATTCCCCTGTTGCTGTTATAATAAGCTCCACTCTTCTGGGAAGGCTTTCCACTAGATGTTGGAGCGTGGCTGTGGGGATTTGTGTTCATTCAGCTACAAGAGCATTAGTGAGGTCAGGCGCTGATCTTGGGATGTCGAGGAGGTCTGGGGTGTAGTCGGTGTTTCAGTTCATCTCAAAGGTGTTCAGTGGGGTTGAGGTCAGGGCTCTGTGCAGGACACTCGAGTTCTTCCACTCCAACCTTCACACACCATGTCTTCATGGAGCTCGCTTTGTGCACAGGGGCATTGTCATGCTGGAACAGGTTTGGGCCTCTTAGTTCCAGTGAAGGGAAATTTAATGCTACGGCCTACAAAGACATTCTATACAAATGTGCGCTTCTAACTTTGTGAAACAGTTTGGGGAAGAAACACATATGGGTGTGATGGTCAGGGGTGCACATACTTTTGGCCATATAGTGTATTTTCCCTACCTTTCCATACCCTTCCCTTCCTAGCAGAATGCTTTTTTTTTAGAAGCTAAGGACCCTTATTTATTCAATAAACCCTTGAAGAATCTTTTTTCTAGCTAATGCTAGCTGGCTAACGGATAATGTGGCCGGTGTGTTTTTGTACGTTAGAGGCTCGAATACTAAGACTGCAACCCAAACCACATACATATCTTACATAAACATTCATGAATGGTTTTTTTTGACTGATCTGAGCTAGTGTATAGCTGAGGTAGTGTATATTGTATAGTGTACAGCCCTATTTATATATCTATAAATGATGAACAAAAGTGTTTTTTCAAATCACTTCAGTTTATTTGTGCATTTTCACACATACATTAACATCAGGTGCTCAAGTTGGGCATTACATCGATTATTAATTTAACTCTGGAGTATTTTAGAGGTTTGTAACAGGAGCTGTTTACCCATTAGATAGACCAGTTTCTTATGCAACATTGAATTACATCTCATCTTGTTTCTCACTGCCATTTTATCTCTACCAGTATCTCAGCTTTTCATCTTGGTCCTATGCAAATTTTTTATATAGGGCTTATATAGGCTTTATGAGCCATCTACTTTGCCTAAGCATTAAAAATATTTTTTTAATTTATCTAAATAACCAGATGATTCTTGTAACATTTATTATTTATAAATATAGTATTATAATATTTATTTCAAACTTTATTCCAAATATACTAAGTATTTATTTCAAAATAGTTCATTTTATGTCCATGGAAATCCACATTAACTCAGTTCCCTCTTTAAAACAAATTATTAAGAGCCAGAGAGAACAACACAGTTTTTATGATGTAATAATAAATTTATGACACCTTGTGTCTCCGAGGCTGTGAGGCGACTGTTGCGTAAGTCACGCTGTCCAAATCTGATGCTGTGTTTTTCTTAGCAGCTACGCTGGACCTTCTTTTGTGTTGAATGCTGGCATAATGCATATTTTCTTCCTATAGCGAGAGAGGGAAGGCCATCTCATTACACCATGAAACAACAATTTCAATTTAGTTAAAATGTATTTACAATTTATTTAAATCATTTTTTTTTTTAAATGTCTATGGGATTAAAACATCCATCCATTTTCCATACTGCTTATCCTACACAGGGTTTCTTGGAGCCTATCCCAGGGAACTTGGGACACAAAGGAGGGGACACCCTGGACGGGGTGCTAATCCATCGCAGGACACAATCACACACACACATTCACAGACTGCAGACAATTTTGAAATGCCAATCAGCCTACAATGCATGTGTTTGGACTGGGAGAGGAAACCGGAGTACCAGGAGGAAATCCCCGAAGCATGGGGAGAACATGCAAACTCCACACACACAGGGCAGAGGGGGGATTTGAACCCCCAGCCCTGGAGGTGCGAGGCAACAGTGCTAACTACTAAGCCAAAAAAGAATTTGATTAACCTGTATAATGTTTTCTTCTTCGCTTCTGGTCACTTGGTGAAAGCTTACAGACAGCTTTAAAATTAGCAGCACTCTTTGCTAAAATAAGCAAAATAAACATCACACACAGTGATTCAAGTGTTTTTACACATATTTGGAGAAACAGAAACCCATTCGGTTACAAAAAAAGGAGTAAATAAAAAAAATTATAAATGTTAAAAATATATAGTAACTTCTTTTCAGGTAATAATGTTTGGAAAAAGTATTATTTACATAGATTATGTACATTCAATCAAAACAGTTTCTTTTTTGTATGTATTATCGTTTTAAATTTGCTCACAGTTTTCAGGAAATTTAATGTTACTTTAATCATGTCCCTTTTCTTTGGGGTATTAATATGAGGGTGCACACGTAAAATCCCTTTGTTTGAATTTGAACACAAAAGAGACATGATCGCTAATCTGCACAAGTCTGGTAATATATATGTAAATACATAAGCATTTAAAAATGTTTCAAACATCTAGAGCAGTTAAAAAGGACGCACAACTATATGGCTCTCCTGCCATACTGGAAGAGTTGCGTCAAAAAATCCCTTCCAGAAAGAAGAACAAAATGCAGCTAATAATATTATAAAGCAGCTTGAAATGTTGTGCTTGGAGCAGGGTCCAAGATCCTCTACAAGTGTCTCTAATCTTGGTAGAAATTACAGAAAGAGACTCAGTGCTGTTATTCAATCCAGGGAATTTTTCCAAATATTTGCAAATGCAAAAAATATCATTCAGTGCAAGCATTATAAATTTTTATATCCTTTTTGATGCAGGGTGCCAATAATTATGGATTGACTAGTTTTGCAGCACTTCTAGTTCCTTAAACATTTTGCTTTAGTTGTTTGGATAAAACTGTCTGCCAAAAAAAAAAAAGGAAATTATAATTGTCATATTTTTGGGAAGTGAGAGATGGTATGTATGGTTCTTTTATTATTGGCAAACTGATCTTACCACTAACTTTAAACTTTAGTGATATTTTAAAAAAAGTTTGGTTTAAAAGTAAAATAATGTCTCCTGACACAATGATCAGTTGATTATCTTGGGTGACAAAGGTATTTTCAAGGAATCTTTCAAACTCTACCATTTTAGTGTTAGAAATTTAGTGTATCCTTAGGGTTTAATTTAATTACATGGTCAGCTAGAAACCTCCAAAATAACTGAGCCAATCAAGTTAGTGAAAAAAGATATTATAGAATTTACAGATATTACAGATATTATAAAACGTCCGAACAATTATGACTTATGCTGTTTTGTAAAATGTACAATTTTATTCTAAAACCTTTATTAACCTCTTACAAGGGTTTAATAGATTTGCCAGATTATCCATTAAAATAGAAGTGAAAAATGTTTAATTATATGATAACAAATTGCTATACTAAACAAGTACACAAATATACAGTAAGACAGTATTAATATTCATACCGAATAAAGTATTGTTACTGACCTGTAAAGTTCAGTCTGATGGGTTTCCCAAACTGAATGTGTGTCGTTTTGTTTCGACCTCCACAGTAATAAAATCCCAGATCTGTCTCTCTAACTTCAATAATCACTAAACTGACTGAACTGCTGCTTTCTGTTATATCAAAGTGACTCTCGTTCACATTATAACTGAGGATAAACTGTTTCTTCAGGTTCCTTTTGTCAGCACATATCAGCAGCTTCACCTCCTCAGATCTCAGTCGATACCACGATATCTCAGAATAATTAGTGATGTTACAGAGCAGGGTGATGTTCTCTCCAGGATGGACAGATACATGATCAGTTGAAGCGATCTCAAGGAGATTTGGCCAAAAGACACCTGAAAGAACAACACCACATTAAGAGGTTCATCATCACTCTCCAAACCAGCTAATCTTTCAAACAGTGTAGACTCATTTACACTTAGCAAACTGTCTTCAGATACATTTCTGGCATATAATCAGATATTCTCCTCAGGATTAATAACTTACCCAAAGTTATAAATACCATTCAATCTCTCACTGCTACACTAAATAACAGTTCTTTATAATTCACACCTATCTGATTATATATATATATATATATATATATAAACTCACCAAACAGCAGCTGTGGTGTAAACAGACTCAGGAGTTTGGCCATTGCTCCCTGAGATGCTCCGGTGGTCTATGAAAAAGTGATGCTTTTTTAATTTACTTAGTTAAGTCAAAACCTCTCTGTTCCTACTGTGTGTCTTAAGTTCCTGTTAGCCACTTTAGCCACAAGCCTCTACATCCTGTTTTTCTTGATGTGTCCAATAAGCTGCTGACATCACTAGTCTCATTTTAATTCTCAGAAAGAGCATACAGACCCAGCCTCCTTGTTGCACATGAATTTGTGCATCACATGCTATTTGTGGAATGGCCTGCATTTATTCATAGATTCATGCAGTTCAATCCACAAATTGAGACAATCGCTAATGCCCACATTACTCCAACCAATCACAACAGTTATAAACACAACCAATTAACAAGCACCAGGGAGAGACTTCTGCAGCACATACTTGATGTGGAGAAATGTTGGACTAATAATCATCAGACATATGGAGTGAAATCAGTGTCAGCAGAAACTGAATTTGTAATGAATGAAAAAATATGTGACATAAAATCAGATACTATTGTTAATTGTTTATTTATCTGTTATTACATTACATGTCAGCAGATGCAGCTAAGTTTTAGAATATGACAGCTGCAGAAACCTGTATATGGGGTTTTTACAGTAACCACCATAGGCTTCATGGAAAGGCTGCTGCTGCTCGTCTAGTTCAATGATTGTATATATGACTGGTGCCATTCACTCCCCTTGTGCATTTTTGAAGCCTTTTTTTGGTAGAAATGGGAGTCACCACTGAGCCAAAGCATGCACAGTAGATAGGGCTGACTTGACAGTGGACCTGCCTCTCGCCCGCCCATTTTGGTGATGGACACAGTCCGTGAAAGTGCACACTGTGAGGCACCTGAAGTACAATGTAATATGGCACATTGACTAATTCTAAGTGGTAAGTACTGTGTTATTAATTAATATGTAATATACTAAGCTGTAGTCATATAATTTTCGCAGGTATATTCATTTTACCATTGTCAGGAAATCATATCGTCATATCGTCTCATATTCATCTTTTGAGCTCAAACCCAATGTCTTCAGCGTATAGCAAAAACAAAAGAATCGGCCTTTCAGAGGAGACTGTATATACATATACTTACTTGGGGTACACATATGCACACCTGATTCAGCTCTTCTTTTATATTAAGTCATTCTTGAATCATGCAGGTGTGCTGGGAGCAAGGAAACCTCAAAAATATTAACCTTGAACCTTAGAATATTCAAGCCAGATCTGGACTCAATTCTACTGATGTGGCTCTTTTCGCCCTCTAGACCTTCCTGATTCATTTGCTTTGGAGGTTCTGCACTTGTGATTCCATGAAGATTTGCACTTCCCAAAAACAGTTTATGCCCAAGACTCACTCTTGCTTTAGTAGATAATCTCACTTGGATACTGTAGATTTGTACCTACAACTGCAGTAATCATAAAGACTGTCCTGTGCTCATCCCAGGATGCTTATTTCCAATTTTCTCATTCTGAACATACTTTCAGCACATTTAGTACTGTTGTCTTTATTCTTTTATACCCGTATACTGTAATAATTTATAATCCCACTACCGAGAAAAAGATGGGTTCCCTTGTGAGTCTGGTTCCTCTTGACATTTCTTTGTCATGTCGCCTCTGGGTTTTCATTAGGGATCTAAGTCTACATCCAGATTTTTGTAGCAGTGCTTTGTGACCATGTCTATTGTTAAAAGCACTATACACGTAAAATTTAAAAGTAAGTTCCCAGGACTGAAGTCTTGACCATATGTAGTGTACTTTTGCCCTGAGCATAAATTACTTCGACAAATACTTAAACCTCAGTCTTTCGCCTTTTACGTAATTTCTAAATCATGCTAAGGCAGAATGAGTGCACAGCAGACATAAAAATCATTCAGAACCACCAATACGTGCTTCACCACATTTCCGCTTCAAACATAAAAGACAAGTGTTTTTTAAACCAGGACACAATGTCTCGACGTATGGGCCTAAAAAAATAAGGAAATTGTGGTCTCAGATTTTTTTCTGTGAGTGTTGTTGCACAAATATCTTAAATATACGATACTACGCAAAAGTCTTAGGCACATGTAAAGAAATGTAAAAATAAAGAAATTAAATGTTTTCTACATAAAAACTGCTATAAAGAGCAGTAAACAGAAATAAAATAAACAAAGTCAATATTTGTCATGACAACCCTTTGCCTTAAAAAATTTATCAGAGATCTCTGCTGGTACACTGGGTGTGAGACAGAAATACACCCTTTCCACTGAATGACTAAGGCCCTGTTCACACCTGGTATTAACATCCATCTTGAGTGATCTGTTCACAGGTGGACAGCCAAGGCACATAGCCATTACACCTGGCATTGCCAGAGTCCAAAAAATTGAATTCCCACCTGTTTTGGTGGTGCTTGTGTTCAGCACTGAATTTATTTGTGATGTCACACTCCACAATAGTGGTTAATGGCTCATATGAAAGTAGACACTCAGGTATTTATAAATTTCCAGTTTTTTCATAAGTATTTCTTTTTTTAATCTAGCCTACTAGGGTTAAATGTTATAATTTTATTGTGATAGTTGTTTACAGTGTTTTACTATGAAAAAGCTTTAGTTGTGATGTCCGGTTTATCTCTGTGCCAGTGTTATTGTGGAGAGGTGTGAATTGTTTGACCACCAGGGGGCTCACACACCCCTCTCCTTTCCCATCGCCCTGCTCACCAGCAGCTAAACACAGAGTCACAATACTCTACACACAGAAACCCAACAGTGTCTTGACTGCTCTGATAAAATAATTCATTTGTTAATACTGATTGAAAATCAGTAAATCGATACCAATGAATCGATTTCCATTCCGGTGGAATGGAACACCAGTGTACTGTGAGAAAGGGTTAATGCATCTCCTGTGACCACTTGAGTCCGAGTTTCGTACATCATTTCTGCTGAGGAAGGGCATCATGCACATTTATTATGGCAGCCTTCCACTGCATTTGTTTTCAGGCAGAAATGTCCTGCGAAACCTATTTTATGGACATGTATGGGTTGTTTTAAATGCTTCGCTCATGTGGTCTGCTAACAAAACTTATAAATGAATTATAAATTATAAATGAAGTGCAGTGAAGAGTTATTATCAGTACAGCGTGATTGAATCTGAATTTCAGACAGAGAATTGGTGCGGCAATGTGAAAGACGAGCATCCTGCACAGCCTGTGTTGATGCATGCCTTTCTCCCCTCTCCTCCATTCTTTCACACCCACCAGAGTATCACAGTGTTGCCAAAAGGATCAATGTGCAGCTATAGAGCAATCATGTCTCTTGCCAATCTGCAAAGTGCTGCATCAAGCTCTTCTCAACCTGCCGGTGAACAACAAGAATGCTTTCATGACCCTGGTGACAGTGCAGGCTGAGGATTGACAAGTGCTCTGGGGTCCTGCCCATGAACACATCACCATCATGACCCAGAGGCCTTTGTGGAGCTCTGTGAGCATGCTGCAGTAGCATGAACATGGTTCAAGTCCCAGTGGACTATTGGTCTACTTCACCTGCTGTCAGGGAGTAACATGAGGAAGAGAGGTGACACTTGATGGGAAAGCAGGGACACAAACAAAAACCGTTTAGGGAAAAGGCTTATTTTACTGTGCACTGTCACAGGTCAATATTACAATATGTATCCAGGGGTTCAATACAAAGGTAGTAGGGGAAACTAAAACTATGTGCAAGTAAAGACATGTAAGGACTATACAAAAACTATAACCAACACCAAAAATAACCAAAAGTATGTACAATACCCAACCAGGCAACACAGGTGGACTCAAAGACGGTGCCAAATAAAAGAACAAAAAAACTAACTCCTAATCTGCCTAGCCAAAGCTAACAAGAACAAAAGTGCAGAGGGTGGCACATGCCTCTAACCTAGTGTCTCTAGACAGAGTAGTATTCCTATTGTGATATGTAAAGACACGGCTAGAACTACCTGTCCACACAGTGCCCTGGAAAGGAAAACAAAACTGACTAGCGCATAATACTTAATACCTTTGCAAATCAAGGCTACAAAGTGAACAATTCAATATAGTCTTTATCCATCCAGGCCTATCTCTCTCTTTCTGTCTACAGTTCTCTCTCCCAATATTTACATGGGGCTATGTCTACGACTATTGACTCCAAAATCTGCCTCTGTGTGCTTTTATACAAAAATATAATTTAATTGAATTGAATGTTCAGACAATAGATGTAGACTATAGATGTAGACTATAGATCAGTCAAAAGTTTGGACACCCCTGCTTATAGATCTTAATTTTTTAAGAGAGCTTTTTAAGAGATGTACAGCACCGTGTGAGTCCTGCACGCCTCAGCGATCTCAGGACAGCCCTCAGGTGCTGCATATGCCGCTGCCAGTCATTACTATAGATAATAATGTCATCCACATAAGCGGCGGCATAAGCAGCGTGCGGGTGGAGGATTCTGTCCATGAGTCTCTGGAACGTCGCGGGGGCCCCAAACAACCCAAAAGGAAGGGTCACGAATTGGTGTAACCCAAACGGAGTGGAAAAGGCTGTTTTTTCGCGAGATATTGGAGTCAAGGGGATCTGCCAATATCCCTTTGTCAAATCCAGTGTCAAATAAAAGCGAGCCGCACCTAACCAATCAAGCAGTTCGTCAATGCGAGGCATTGGGTATGCGTCAAATTTAGACACCGAGTTGACTTTTCTAAAGTCCACACAAAAACAGACAGTCACATTTGCCTTGGGCACCAAAACCAGTGGGCTGCTCCAGTCACTGTGGGACTCCTCAATTACTCCCATGTCGAGCATAGCCTGGAGTTCCTCCCAAACCACATTTTTCTTGTGTTTGGGCAGATGATAGGGTCGGCTGTGTACTACTACCCCTGGAGGTGTCTCTATGTGGTGCTCTATGAGATCAGTGCCTCCGGGGAGAGGCGAGAACACATCGGAAATCTCCGCTTATAGTTTTGCCACATCCGTAATTTGGGATGGAGAGAGGTGGTCCCCAAAAAGGACCGGGGTTTGGATTGAGCGGCAGTTTTTAAAGTTACTTCCAGTCCTAGCTCCTCTCTCTCCAGAACCAGTTCACTAGAACCAATACAAAGAGATGCCCTCATGCAGTCCGCTCCAATGGCCCGACGAGATCCATGCCAATTCTTTCGAAGGGGACCTTGATTAATGGTAGGGGGCGCAAAAGCGCTTTTGGGGTGGCCAGCGGATTCACCGGCTGACATTCGCGACATGCCGCGCACCACCTGCGAACATCGCCGCGAATGCCCAGCCAATAGAAGTGGGCCAGGAGATGGGCCAGCGTCTTATCCTGTCCTAAGTGCCCCGCAATCGGATTATGGTGAGCCGCCTGGAATAATAATTCCCGACGGCTCTTCGGAACCAACAACTGGGTCAACTCCTCTTGTGTTTGAGTGTCCTGCGTCACTCGATATAACCTCTCTTTAATAATCGAAAAATAGGGGTGGGAGAGCGTAGCATTAGGCTGAATTCTCCAACCATCGTTTACTCTCACTTGGCCGAAGGCGTGCCTGAGACTCTCATCGCACGACGGCTCCAAGGGGAAATCCTCGAGGGAAATCCCCACCAAGAGAGGAGGAGCCGAGCTCCCCCTGCTCTCGATGTCCCCCTGACGTGGAGCAGATGTCGATGGCCCCGGCTCCGCCTGCCCAGCCAATGCTAAGCCCTTCCCACACCATTTTCCATGACTGCAGGACCCATCCACAAACATTTCTTTCACTAATGCTCAGAACCCCGGCCAATTAGTCGCCAGGATGTGGGTGGGGGAGGCGAGGACTAACCGCCGCCTCTACTCTATATTTTTGTCCCCGGAAGTGAAGTGACTTGTGGCCAAGTGTGGTGACCCATACACGGAATTTGTGCTCTGCATTTAACCCATCCAAGTGCACACACACAGTAGTGAGCACGCGCACGCACGCACGCGCACACGCACGCACACGCACACACACCCAGAGCAGTGGGCAGCCTTTTTTGCTGGGGCGCCCGGGGAGCAGTTGGGGGTTCGGTGCCTTGCTCAAGGGTCTCACCTCAGTCGTGGTATTGAGGATGGGAGAGAGCGCTGGTCATTCACTCCCCCCACCTCCAATCCCTGCCGGACCTGAGACTCGAACCCACAACCTTCAGGTTCACCTGCGGGTTACAAGTCTGTATATTCGTGAACATCCCCGTGCACACACCTCACCTTCACCAACTGTGCTTTCCTCAATGCCTCACCTTGAAACAAGCATTGGTGGATTGAGGTCTGGTTACAGCCCGAATCCACCAATGCGTGGTATGTACCTCTTTGAACGCTCACCGGTATGCAATACGTCCCAGCTTGATCGGGGGTGCCCTGCGGCACATTGGGGAGCCGGACCAACGTACCCACCTCCATCACGTGGCAGTGGTCTTGGGTATGCCCGGGCTCCCTGCAGCGCCATCACACTGGCCCAGGCCTTACTCCCACACCTGCGGGCCCAGATTCACTCACCTGGGGGAGACAAGAGACAGACACGGGAAGAGGAAGGGGGAGTGAAAGCACGGGTTTGGGGAACGGGTTTCTGGGGAATTGGCCCCCGTTTCCGTGGAGCAGGCACAGGGGAATGGTGAGGAGGAGGGGGAGAGACACGAGAGCGACGGGGGGGGGGGCTCGCCTGCCCCCGGATACGCCGCCATGTGGTCCTCTGCCAGCTGGACGACCTCTTCCAGCGATGCCGGTCGGTGACACTGGACCCACTCCGCCGTCCCCTCCGGAAGTCGGGTGATGAACTGCTCCAGTACCACAAGGTTGATCACCTCCTCTGCGCCGCGGCCCTCAGCCAACAGCCACCTCCGGCAGGTGTCCCGGAGCTTCTGGGCGAACACGAACGGGCAGCCGAGCTCACGGAAGCGTTCGGAAGTGCTGGCAATGCCGTTCTGGGGTGCGGCTGACCCGTTGCAAAACCGCCCGTTTCAGGTCCTGATAGATCAGCATAGTGGCGACCGGCAGCTGCTGGGCTGCAAATTGGGCTTCACCTGTCAGGAGCGGCAAGAGGCGTGCCGCTCACTGATCCTCGGGCCAGCCTCACGCCACCACGGAGCGCTCATACAGTTCTAGGAATGCTTCCGGATCATCCCACGGTCCCATCTTGGTGAGGGTGACGTGGGGCGTGGCCCTGGAGGCCGCCGGCTCCGCAGCTGCGATGCCAGCCTGCCGGACCAGGCCCTGGAGCACCTGCCGATCTGCTTCCTGTGTGTCGAGCAGCTCCATGAATCGCTGTTCCTGGTCTTGACCCAGCTGGAGAAGAGCCTGATGCTGAGTCGGGTGGATGCTGGCGAGAGACGAGATCCATGACGGCGCCTTCCTCAATTCTCCCAGGTTTCGGCACCGGTGTGACAAGCTCACTGTATCGGGCTGAAATGAGGAAGCAGGAGACAGGCTTAGCACAACCCAGAGGCTCTTTATTCACAACCTTTTTTTCCTGCTTTTGTTTTCCCCACTCTAAGCGGTCACGTCTTTTTCCCCACACCTATACACACACATACACCCGCAAGCACACTGCTCTGGGCTGGTTCGTGCACTCTCTCTCTCCAGGCGCTCGTCTCTCTCGCTCTCTTATCGTTGCCTCCGCTCACAGCAACACAGAATGCTTGTTAGTTAAATTCCCCGTAGGTGCGCACTCCTTACCACTCCTCTTCTCCTACCCTGCCCTCCATTCACAAATCGGTGCTCGACTACGCCGCCGCTTCCACAATGTATTTATTTTCTTAAGTGCATTTTATTCAAAAATCATTTACACCATTTAAAATTTCTTAGAAATAAATTACAACCATAAACATTTATCATAATATGTGTAAGGCCATTAAAAATATATAACACAGTGTGTCCAAACATCTGACTGGTAGTGTATAGTAAATTGTTGCTATTCACAGAGCAGTCTCAGATAAACTGGGTTAAGGACTTTGCATCTTTTTATACAGGAACACATACTGTAGCTGATGTCTTCACCTCCTCACCTTTGGGTGTGTAACACTAGCAACTGGCTAGAGGAGTGCCACAGAGGGTAGTTAGCAGCTAGATAGCTAGAGGTTAGAGAGAGGCTAGAGACAGGGTATGGGAAAATAATGATAGTTAGGAGAACTGGCAACAAAAAGAGACTAGCATGCATACACATGCACTTTGGAAAATAAGGCCTTCAGCAACATGTTGGATTCACATTTGCTGAGTAAAGCTTCTATAGAATCATGAATAGCATCATCTATGACATATACTGCATATAACACTGCAGTGCACAAAATAAGTGGTTCCCTGAGCAACCATGACTCTACATGTTTTGTTTCCAGCATGTTTATTACAATGGACAACAAATATTTTGCTACCTGAAAAATTTTGTGTGTATCTTATGGATTTTGGGATGCTTGGCTGAAATTTTCCTGACACACACTGTTCCTACTGTTTTCATACTTTAATTTCAATGTTGTGTACAATGCATGTAAAAGAAATGTTTTCCAGACATGACTGGTCATGTAGATCACGACAGATGCTAGGGTTGCAGCTCGGATACACCAAGTACTATGCTTCATTTGCGAAAGGGTCTCCTTACATTAAAAAGGACTAGCCACATTGTAAGCATATGGTTCCAGGGCAGAAAAGTATGGTGCATAAAGTGCTTGTCAGCCTAACAAAAATATTTTTGCCTCCTTCTCATATAATACTTGGGCTGATTAAATTTTTTTATGAAAGTAATGAAGAAGGAAAATGAAGAATTTCAATACAAGACAGATGTTTTCCAAAATACCTGATGCCAAGATAAAGGAAGGATTTTTTTTTTTTTGGTCCCAAAATCAAACAGGTCATCAACGACAGGCAGTCTGAAGCACTACTAGTGGGGCCAGAGAGAACTGCATGGAAGTCATTCAAGAATGTTTCTGAACATTTTTTTGGGAACTATAGAGCACCAAATTACATGCAGCTGGTTGACAAAGTGCTTTAAGCATACAAAACCATGGGGTAAAAGTAAAATTTGTGTTTATCCAAGCTCCTACGTGACAATCTGAAATTATATTTGTGTTCATATTTGTGACCTGTATACTAGATCCTTTACCTACTTTTTTCTTCAAACAGATAATTCCTGAAACAATCAAACCTCTTTTAAAGATAATCAATTCTTCCCTTAGCATTGGCTATGTACCTAAATCTTTTAAACTAGCAGTTATCAAGCCCTTGATTAAAAAACCTGACCTTGACCCCTGTCAGCTGTCTAACTATAGACCAATATCAAACCTCCCCTTTATCTCCAAGATCCTAGAAAAGTTTGTAGCACAGCAGCTATGCTCATACTTACATAGGAATAACATTCATGAAATGTATCAGTCAGGGTTTAGGCTTCATCATAGCACAGAGACAGCGTTGGTTAAAGTGGTAAATGACTTACTTCTGGCCTCTGATCAGGGTTGTGTCTCCTTGCTTGTGCTGCTTGACATTAGTGCAGCTTTTGATACCATTGATCATGCTATTCTCCTCGATAGACTAGAAAATGTTGTAGGCATTAAAGGAACAGCCCTTTCCTGGCTCAGGTCTTATTTGACTGATCGTTATCAGTTTGTAGATGTAAATGGTGATTTCTCTTTGCATACTAAGGTAAAGTTTGGTGTCCTGCAAGGCTCTGTTTTAGGCCCACTGCTCTTTTCTTTATATATGCTACCTCTGGGCAAAATTATTCGTAAACATGGTATTAGCTTCCACTGTTACACTGATGACACACAGTTGTATGTTTCAGCAAAGCCAGATGACAGACTCCAGCTTAACTCTCTGGGGTCTGAGGGTGTTTCGGGGCCCTGGAGAAGTTTTGACATGCCCTGACATTTGTGCATTTTTCATTTGCTTATAAAAATATAAATGGCTAAAGTCTGATTAAACTGTAATCAGCACAAACTGGGCTACAATAATATGTGAGCAGCATATATGTACAAGTTTGTATTTTGGAGAAAATAACAGTTATGCATGGTTATTGAAAAAACAACAAAAAAAGTTACTGAAATAAGGCCATAAAACTCATTCAAAACATTTGTCCACAAGACTTTTGAGAACTGGATCTTGTAGCCTAGAGTTTTTGCTTCAAAATGACATGAAAATCATCCTGCTCACTCATTCAGAGAAAACAATATATTGATTAAAATTTTCGAAGACACTTTTTGTATAGAAAGTCCATATGCGAGGGGGCGTGAATGATCATGCATAATGCTGTGATTCACACCTGAGAAGACAAAGACCCGCCTAATGAGCTGCATAATGAGCCTTTCAGTCAGGTATGTGACTGAGAGGGAAGTGCTACAAGAAAGAATGTGAGGACAAAAGAAATATAAGACAATGTCCAAGTGTAACAGAGTTAGGATTTTAATTCAATTTTTTTATTTAATTAATGTGAATTCTTCTGAAATCAGCAGCAGTTAATTTTATTCTGTAGTAGTGCCCTCGTGTGGTTTTTTGTGGGGACTGCAGACAGGAAAAATGTTTAGACGGAGGAAGCACGCTGTGGGTATGTATATTCGTGCTCCGTCTTGATTTGGTGATATTTGTTTGATTATACTGCAAATTAAGTCAAGTTTTTAAGTATTTTAGGTTTATGATTTAGTTTAGCTAATCTTTTGACCATTTAACTCGAGAATTAACGTATATTTTATAACTTATATGGCCTTTTGTGAACTTTTATTGGATAGCACGCTCGTTAGAAAGGCCTCAGGGTTGTTAATTTTATTTTATATTTTATTTAGATAATCTCTGTCTGCAGCAGAATATATCCACTCAGGGGATAATTTATTTTCTTTACCAGGTATGTCCTTTTGTATATGGTTGTGTGTGTTATTACGATTGTTACGTTTCATGCAAAGCGTATTCACATGTTGTGATGCTAATGTTGGATTATATGTACTTCATGTTAGTACTGTGTTATTAGGCAACACAGCAGTTGCAAAGAGTAGTGCACGCTGTGGATAATCTCTGCCTGCAGCGGAATATAACCACTCAGGGGATGATTTATTTTCTTTACCAGTAAACAGAGTTACATCAACAACCACTTGTGTCCATGTATTCATTGGGGGATCATGAGTTCGGCCAGAGAGCCCGGCATGCAGTCAGTGTCTTTCGGATCTCAGGGGAGTTGGTGCGAATATAGGGTGGACCACAGCACAGAGAGTCAAGAAGGAAGACCAAGTCCGTGACACAAGAAGTGTAGAAAAATCTTTCTGTACCACTTCATTGTGTTGTGCTGTGCAGTGTAGTACTGTAACAGCTGATCAGACAGGTCAACGCCCCCCATGTGCTGGATGTATGCAGTCACAGGTGCAGGACATGGAAATGTCTTTGTCCTCCATGTACCTTGTGATTTCACTCTCCTCTGCACAGTGTCTCCTGTATAAGCAGAATGGATGGTAGAACAGACAGACACCTCCCGTGTGTCCATCCACTTCACAAATACAAGAGGCCCATCCCGAATCCACCTGATGGATCCCCTAGCAGACTTTTTAAAGAGTGAATTATCTGCATTCCGAGGGCAGTCCTTCTCCATCTCTCTCTCTCTCCCTCACTCTCTGTCGAGCTACACATGCTACTTCTGAGATACCAGTGATCCTGACCCCTTCTGCTCCCCGGACCTGCCTGACTCATTGTGATACCCTACTTCTGGTTGGAGTTCTCATCTGTTGAGTTCGCTTGCTGCTCCTGGTGGTGGCCCTATATGGACGGCCTGAAGAATCGTTTGGATTGTCGGGGATGGTGCCACCTGGGGGCTGTGGAGATGGCTTGGGGATCACATTTTTATGGGGAGCTGTACTGTAATGGCTTGGGACTGCGATTGCTGTAGCGGCTTTGGGGCTGCAGTTGCCACGAGCACCTTCGTACTCAGGACTCCATCAGTGGACGGTGGATAGATTTTAACCAACCGGACTTCTTGCGAAATCTGTGATGAATTTACTGGTTGCTCAGTTGCACTGTTTGTCCATGTGGTACACAATAATAGAAGAGATTTATTTATAATTGCACTATCCATTGCACCCAGATGAGGATGGGTTCCCTTTTGAGCCTGGTTCCTCTCAAGGTTTCTTCCTCATATCGTCTCAGGGAGTTTTTCCTTGCCACCGTTGCCTCTGGCTTGCTCATTAGGGATAAATTCACACACACACATATATATATATATATATATATATTTGAATCCATTTATTTCTGTAAAGCTGCTTTGTGACAATGTCCATTGTTAAAAGCACTATACAAATAAAATTGAATTGAATTCAGTTTGAAGAGCGCTGTCATGATCAGCAAACAGCTCTGTGGTAGCAACACTTTTGTAAAAAAAAAAAAATTGTTGTCCAGTGTAATTTTACATTAAAGAAGTTAAGCAAACTATCCAGAATTAGAAATTTCTGCAATTAACTGGTAACTGAGCTATGATGTCATGTGGGAGGCAGTGAAATGCAAAAGATTTTATTTGACAGGTGTGTGAGACAATGACCTGATAATGGGTAGTAATTAGCTTAATAAATTATTTAATTAAGTGAGTGTGTTTCCACATTTTCATAAAGGTAAAATTCCTGTTATTTGTAGATGATATTGTTCTCTCTGCACCACCCGAAATGGGCACTTGAGTGTTTCGCTGCTGAGTGTGAGGTGTTTGGAATGAAAATCAGCGCCTACATGTCCAAGGCCATGAGATGTTCCCTTCAAGTGAGGGGACAGTTTTCAGTATTTGGGGATGTTACTCACAAGTAATGGAAAAATAGCATGAGATTGACAAACAGATCGAGTCAGCAGCAGCAGCATTACAGTCACTGTACCTGGTCTCTGGACAAAACTCTCTGTTTACCAGCAAATCTACATCTCTGTCTTCGCCTGTGGTCATGAGCTGTGGGTAGTGACTAAAAGACAAGGTTGTGAGTACTGGCAGCAGAAATGAAGTTTCTCCGGAAGGCTGCTGGGCTTACTCCATAGGGTGGACAGTGTTTCTCTTGTTACAAAAGAGTTCTACAAACTATCTAACTAACTTAACTAATTAACTTAATTAGATCTAAATCAAGTATTCTTCAAATAATAGGCAAAATATTACTATTTCTTATCTTGGTGATTCAACCATCATCAAGTTGGATCTCATTCTGAGATAATGTTGTCCATTGGACTGGTCCCCATTTAATAGAATTATTATTGTAACCGCCCAGTCTGGGGCTGCATCTTCATCCACCAGAGGGAGGCACAGGACCGCTCTGAAGTAATCAGGAGCAATGAGCCACACCTGGCCTCCTGGCTTCTTAAGCAGAACATGCAGGCTCTCAGCTGCTCAGTCTTTGTTTCAGAATCCTGGCAAAAGACTTGGCTGGTAATTTCTGTTGTTTGAAAACTAGCACTATACTCTAGTTCTTCCTTTGTGCTAGGTTGACCTTGCCTCTCGAGTTCCTTCCTTTGAGAAAAGAAAAGAAGTAAAAATAAAAAAACTCTTGTTTTCTGGTTAGCTCCCTGTAGCCAACAGTCAGAGGTTTTCCCCCTGGCATTCCTACAGTTTATAAGTAGTCTAAGTTTGAATGTTTCCAGAAGCCTATGCTTTTAGTTTCACCTTTAGTTTTCATTTTCATGAACCTTTCTGTTTTGTTTTGGTTGGCCCAGGATGAGTGTCAGACCTCACACTGGCTTTCCAACCTGGAGATTGCAGGTTCGAGTCTCACTCTGGGGGTCTTACATTTGTGATTTTCTTCTGTTTGTACCTATTTGCTCTGCACTTGGGCCCTATGTATTAAGTACTGGTTAGTGGCTTACTTGTTTTGCACAGGTCTCCCATACACAGAGGCCTGAGTTGGATTACAGTGCAGGGTTAGATTCCAGTGCAATAATGTTACAATTATTAAGAAAGTCATAATTTACTCACCTCAGATATCTTACATCCCTTTATTCTTTCAGAGTTTGCAGATTAAACTGATTCTGAGTATTGCCAATATTAAAGGTATTAAGGTCAATATTAAAGTCAAAATTAAGGTTGCATCTGGGTCATTATCAATAAAAGGTGCCTTTCTCGATGACCATCTGTATGAAAGATATCCATTTTTGGCAGATGGTATAGTTTATCTATGCCAGCTTCTTGAGCCACACATTAAAAATCTGACATGCTGAAGCCACGCTCTTACTGTACCGCAAATTGTAATATGTATTGCTTTGCGGTTCTTTGCGAGTGATACATATTTGCATGCAGTGGGTGATGCTGAGAACGTCAGCAAGCATACAGTTTGCCTAGCAGTACAAAAAGTGGTCATTACATTGCAGAGACAAATTGGTGTATTCATTGTTTTTCCCGGCAACTTAGACACTCTGGCTATTAAAGAGGGTTTTTTGGTGGTAAGTTGATTTAATATGCAGTCTACCTATTAAGAATGATCATATGTTAAAGATCTTAAAGTTACTTAACCTATGATCTTGAAAAGGATTCCCTATGGTCACTGGTGCCATAGATTGCACACATGTTGCAATTTCTGCAGCCCTAGGTGAGCATGAGTCTGATTTTGTGAATAGGAAATCCACTCACACCCTCATTGTTCAGATGCAGACTATTCAATATGCCTTTTCATTTGTCTTTGACTGATCAGATTCTTATCAAGTCATATGATTTTAATTATAGTCATGCCACCTGTAACACTGACATACCTGTTAATCGCAGATGACTTGTGACCATCACTACATGATCACAAGCTTGGATGCTAGATGGCCTGGCTCTGTGCATGATTCAAGAATTTTCTGGGAGTCTGCATTAATTCAGGTCTAGGGGACAAAAAACAAAAAACCAAAACACAACACTTTCAACAATGGAACTATATGTACACTTCTAATTTCTCTTTTATACTTATTGACAGGACTATTTGATGGCGTGTTGGTTGGAGACAGGGGTTACGCATGTCAGTGGTTTTTGATGACCCCTATCCTGACCCTGAGCAAAATTTCAGTGTGGCCCACAGCAGAACCAGGGTAGAATTGAAAACACTTTTGGCATTCTGAAGGCACAATACATCCCAGATAGTGGCTGCATGCGCAATCTTGCACGATATAGCCACTATCAGAAAAGAGCGAGTGCCACCAAACCACCAACTCCACCCTGATGAGGTTGACCCCATTACATTGGACCATCCAGCTGGCAGAGCAGTCAGAGACGCAATCACAGCACAATATTTCAGTTAATTTTTAATAAAGAGCACAGTACACATATTTGGGAGTCCCAGTGTTTTATTGATTTTCACATTGCCTAAAAAATTGTAAATGCATTATCCTTCATACTAAAACAGTGCATTAATTCATAACCATAGCTTCACATACCATCTTTTAGTATTCCAACTCCTCAGTTTGTAATTTCAGTTTCTTTGTCTGCAGTACTTTAATCTCTTAGTCCTGTTGAGCTTGCAGTCCAATCCTGATGATTCCTCTTATAAATGGCTCTGATAGAGTCCGTTTCCACCTGAAGAAATAACATATTGGTTAGAATTTTATTGTACACAGCTGTAATATTGTATGTGGAAACATGTATTACCCTTTTTCTTTGTCCTGGGAAGTTGTGGGATGAAGTGGGTTCAGGTGGAAGATACAGTTCTGAATAATCCTATAATAGAATAGACATGATTGAAAAGGCATTAACTTGTTTCTCATTGAAATGTGTTATAGCTTAAAGTACATTTGCCTCTGCAACTATCTCTGAGCACAATAATAATGTGTCCTCCTCACAAGCTTCACCCTATTAACCAAATAAGGCCATGCAATTAATACACCAGCAATAGCAAGTTCTCATATGGTATGTTGTGTGCTTGATACTAATCTCTGTATGAGACTCTACATGTGTTGGCTCCAACAAGGTAACTGAACTTACCCAATTGAAAAACTTACCCAATTGAAAAATACATTCACTAAGTCATATGTGCTTGCATTTTAGAATAAATTTTAAAAAGGATCAAAGTCAAATTCATGTACACACACCCTTGTAAAAAAAAAAACAAAATAGCCTGTTTGGAGGAGCCAGCACCTGGATCTGAAGAGACACTGCCTTTAATGCCATCCATGATATATCGCCCCTGGCTGTTGCACAGGGCCAACTCCTCTGCCACTGCCTATTCCTGAGGAGGTGGCCCTCCCTCGTTTTCTTTAATTCACCCTTTTTTCTCTTTGCTACAGCAGACACAAGAACAATAAAGAGCACATTGTAATTACTCACCACTTTGAATGATGATTTTGAATTTCATTTTAATCTGCTGCCAGGATCATTTGGAGTTTGGGTTGCATCTAAGTATTACAAAGAACGAGTTAAATACTAAATCTAGTTAAATACTAAATCAATTAAAAACTAGATGAAAACTATTTTCATTTATATTAAATGAAATTACATAAAACATGTTGGTTATCAGTTTTCAATAAGTTTATTTTCATTGTGAGCCTATAAAAGTAAACTTACGCATTTACACAATCCTGCAATGTTCTGCCAGCAATTTTCCCGAGCTCTGGCAGCCGCAACAGTGTCACTTTTTGCTGTTAGTGTCGTTTTAAATTCCTCATACTTCCGAAAAATCTCTTGCTCTTCGACAAGAAACATGTTCATGAACATAATGCTAAGTTAGTGTGCGACCTAAGACTTTAACAGGCTCTGCTTGCTAGTTACCCAACATGCCTAATTTTTATTGCTTTAACAAAATATGCATCCCTAAAATCTACATCTAGGAACTAGCTAGCTAATGCTCACTAGGTCAAGTTTTTACTGTGGAGTT
>CM040462.1:2236338-2250986 GCA_022758105.1 Pangasianodon gigas | reverse complement strand
TGTCCATTAAAGGCAACTCCACAGTAAAAACTTGACCTAGTGAGCATTAGCTAGCTAGTTCCTAGATGTAGATTTTAGGGATGCATATTTTGTTAAAGCAATAAAAATTAGGCATGTTGGGTAACTAGCAAGCAGAGCCTGTTAAAGTCTTAGGTCGCACACCAACTTAGCATTATGTTCATGAACATGTTTCTTGTCGAAGAGCAAGAGATTATGCGGAAGTATGAGGAATTTGAAACGACACTAACAACAAAAAGTGACACTGTTGCGGCTGCCAGAGCTCGGGAAAATTGCTGGCAGAACATTGCAGGATTGTGTAAATGCGCAAGTTTACTTTTATAGGCTCACAATGAAAATAAACTTATTGAAAACTGATAACCAACATGTTTTATGTAATTTCATTTAATATAAATGAAAATAGTTTTCAGTTAGTATTTAACTTGTTTTCATCTAGTATTTAATTGATTTAGTATTTAACTAGATTTAGTATTTAACTCGTTCTTTGTAATACTTAGATGCAACCCAAACTCCAAATGATCCTGGCAGCAGATTAAAATGAAATTCAAAAATCATCATTCAAAGTGGTGAGTAATTGCAAGGTGCTCTTTATTGTCCTTGTGTCTGCTGTAGCAAAGAGAAAAAAGTGTGAATTAAAGAAAACGGGGGGGGGGGGGGGGGGGGGGCGGGGGGGGGGGGGGGGGGGGGGGGGGGGGGGGGGGGGGGGGGCACCTCCTCAGGAATAGGCAGTGGCAGAGGAGTTGGCCCTGTGCAACAGCCAGGGGCGATCTATCATGGATGGCATTAAAGGCAGTGTGTCTTCAGATCCAGGTGCTGGCTCCTCCAAACAGGCTATTTTTTTTTTTACAGGGTATATGTACATGAATTTGACTTTGATCCTTTTTAAAATTTATTCTAAGATGCAAGCACATATGACTTAGTGAATGTATTTTTCAATTGGGTAAGTTCAGTTACCTTGTTGGAGCCAACACATGTAGAGTCTCATACAGAGATTAGTATCAAGCACACAACATACCATATGAGAACTTGCTATTGCTGGTGTATTAATTGCATGGCCTTATTTGGTTAATAGGGTGAAGCTTGTGAGGAGGACACATTATTATTGTGCTCAGAGATAGTTGCAGAGGTAAATGTACTTTAAGCTATAACACATTTCAATGAGATGTTAACAAAGTTAATGCCTTTTCAATCATGTCTATTCTATTATAGGATTATTCAGAACTGTATCTTCCACCTGAACCCACTTCATCCCACAACTTTCCAGGACAAAGAAAAAGGGTAATACATGTTTCCACATACAATATTACAGCTGTGTACAATAAAATTCTAACCAATATATTATTTCTTCAGGTGGAAACAGACTCTATCAGAGCCATTTATAAGAGGAATCATCAGGATTGGACTGCAAGCTCAACAGGACTAAGAGATTAAAGTACTGCAGACAAAGAAACTGAAATTACAAACTGAGGAGTTGGAATACTAAAAGATGGTATGTGAAGCTATGGTTATGAATTAATGCAGTGTTTTAGTATGAAGGATAATGCATTTACAATTTTTTAAGCAATGTGAAAATCAATAAAACACTGGGACTCCCAAATATGTGTACTGTGCTCTTTATTAAAAATTAACTGAAATATTGTGCTGTGATTGCGTCTCTGACTGCTCTGCCAGCTGGATGGTCCAATGTAATGGGGTCAACCTCATCAGGGCGGAGTTGGTGGTTTGGTGGCACTCGCTCTTTTCTGATAGTGGCTATATCGTGCAAGATTGCGCATGCAGCCACTATCTGGGATGTATTGTGCCTTCAGAATGCCAAAAGTGTTTTCAATTCTACCCTGGTTCTGCTGTGGGCCACACTGAAATTTTGCTCAGGGTCAGGATAGGGGTCATCAAAAACCACTGACATGCGTAACCCCTGTCTCCAACCAACACGCCATCAAATAGTCCTGTCAATAAGTATAAAAGAGAAATTAGAAGTGTACATATAGTTCCATTGTTGAAAGGGTTGTGTTTTTGTTTTTTGTCCCCTAGACCTGAATTAATGCAGACTCCCAGAAAATTCTTGAATCATGCACAGAGCCAGGCCATCTAGCATCCAAGCTTGTGATCATGTAGTGATGGTCACAAGTCATCTGCGATTAACAGGTATGTCAGTGTTACAGGTGGCATGACTATAATTAAAATCATACGACTTGATAAGAATCTGATCAGTCAAAGACAAATGAAAAGGCATATTGAATAGTCTGCATCTGAACAATGAGGGTGTGAGTGGATTTCCTATTCACAAAATCAGACTCATGCTCACCTAGGGCTGCAGAAATTGCAACATGTGTGCAATCTATGGCACCAGTGACCATAGGGAATCCTTTTCAAGATCATAGGTTAAGTAACTTTAAGATCTTTAACATATGATCATTCTTAATAGGTAGACCGCATATTAAATCAACTTACCACCAAAAAACCCTCTTTAATAGCCAGAGTGTCTAAGTTGCTGGGAAAAACAATGAATACACCAATTTATCTCTGCATTGCAATGACCACTTTTTGTACTGCTAAGCAGACTGTATGCTTGCTGACATTCTCAGCATCACTCACAAAGAACCGCAAAGCAATACATATTACAATTTGCGGTACAATACGAGCGTGGCTTCAGCATGTCAGATTTTTAATGTGTGGCTCAAGAAGCTGGCATAGATAAACTATACCATCTGCCAAAAATGGATATCTTTCATATAGATGGTGATTGAGAAAGGCTAGGGGATTACACTAAAGGCACCTTTTATTGATAATGACCCAGATGAAACCTTAATTTTGACTTTAATATTGACCTTAATACCTTTAATATTGGCAATACTCAGAATCAGTTTAATCTGCAAACTCTGAAAGAATAAACTTTAAAGGGATGTAAGATATCTGAGGTGAGTAAATTATGACTTTCTTAATAATTGTAACATTATTGCACTGGAATCTAACCCTGCACTGTAATCCAACTCAGGCCTCTGTGTATGGGGGACCTGTGCAAAACAAGTAAGCCACTAACCAGTACTTAATACATAGGGCCCAAGTGCAGAGCAAATAGGTACAAACAGAAGAAAATCACAAATGTAAGACCCCCAGAGTGAGACTCGAACCTGCAATCTCCAGGTTGGAAAGCCAGTGTGAGGTCCGACACTCATCCTGGGCCAACCAAAACAAAACAGAAAGGTTCATGAAAATGAAAACTAAAGGTGAAACTAAAAGCATAGGCTTCTGGAAACATTCAAACTTAGACTACTTATAAACTGTAGGAATGCCAGGGGAAAACCTCTGACTGTTGGCTACAGGGAGCTAACCAGAAAACAAGAGTTTTTTTATTTTTACTTCTTTTCTTTTCTCAAAGGAAGGAACTCGAGAGGCAAGGTCAACCTAGCACAGAGGAAGAACTAGAGTATAGTGCTAGTTTTCAACCAACAGAAATTACCAGCCAAGTCTTTTGCCAGGATTCTGAAACAAAGACTGAGCAGCTGAGAGCCTGCGTGTTCTGCTTAAGAAGCCAGGAGGCCAGGTGTGGCTCATTGCTCCTGATTACTTCAGAGCGGTCCTGTGCCTCCCTCTGGTGGATGAAGATGCAGCCCCAGACTGGGCAGTTACAATAATAATTCTATTAAATGGGGACCAGTCCAATGGACAACATTATCTCAGAATGAGATCCAACTTGATGATGGTTGAATCACCAAGATAAGAAATAGTAATATTTTGCCTATTATTTGAAGAATACTTGTTTTAGATCTAATTAAGTTAATCCGCTGATAGTTTGTAGAACTCTTTTGTGATGAGAGAAACACTGTCCACCCTATGGAGTAAGCCCAGCAGCCTTCCGGAGAAACTTCATTTCTGCTGCCAGTACTCACAACCTTGTCTTTTAGTCACTACCCACAGCTCATGACCACAGGTGAAGACAGAGATGTAGATTTGCTGGTAAACAGAGAGTTTTGTCCAGAGACCAGGTACAGTGACTGTAATGCTGCTGCTGCTGACTCGATCTGTTTGTCAATCTCATGCTATTTTTCCATTACTTGTGAGTAACATCCCCAAATACTGAAAACTGTCCCCTCACTTGAAGGGAACATCTCATGGCCTTGGACATTTTCATTCCACCTCACACTCAGCAGCGAAACACTCAAGTGCCCATTTCGGGTGGTGCAGAGAGAACAATATCATCTACAAATAACAGGAATTTTACCTTTATGAAAATGTGGAAACACACTCACTTAATTAAATAATTTATTAAGCTAATTACTACCCATTATCAGGTCATTGTCTCACACACCTGTCAAATAAAATCTTTTGCATTTCACTGCCTCCCACATGACATCATAGCTCAGTTACCGGTTAATTGCAGAAATTTCTAATTCAAATTTCTGAATTATATATATATATAAATATATATATATATATATATATATATATATGTGTGTGTGTGTGTGTGTGTGTGTGTGTGTGTGAATTTATCCCTAATGAGAAAGCCAGAGGCAACGGTGGCAAGAAAAACTCCCTGAGACGATATGAGGAAGAAACCTTGAGAGGAACCAGGCTCAAAAGGGAACCCATCCTCATCTGGGCGCAATGGATAGTGGAATTATAAATAAATCTCTTCTATTATTGTGTACCACATGGACAAACAGTGCAACTGAGCAACCAGTAAATTCATCACAGTTTTCGAAAGAAGTCCGGTTGGTTAAAATCTATCCACCGTCCACTGATGGAGTCCTGAGTACGAAGGTGCTCGTGGCAACTGCAGCCCCAAAGCCACTACAGCAATCGCAGTCCCAAGCCATTACAGTACAGCTCCCCATATGTGATCCCCAAGCCATCTCCACAGCCCCCAGGTGGCACCATCCCCGACAATCCAAACGATTCTTCAGGCCGTCCATATAGGGCCACCACCAGGAGCAGCGAGCGAACTCAACCGATGAGAACTCCAACCAGAAGTAGGGTATCACAATGAGTCAGGCAGGTCCGGGGAGCAGAAGGGGTCAGGATCACTGGTATCTCAGAAGTAGCATGTGTAGCTCGACAGAGAGTGAGGGAGAGAGAGAGAGAGAGATGGAGAAGGACTGCCCTCGGAATGCAGATAATTCACTCTTTAAAAAGTCTGCTAGGGGATCCATCAGGTGGATTCGGGATGGGCCTCTTGTATTTGTGAAGTGGATGGACACACGAGAGGTGTCTGTCTGTTCTACCATCCATTCTGCTTATACAGGAGACACTGTGCAGAGGAGAGTGAAATCACAAGGTACATGGAGGACAAAGACATTTCCATGTCCTGCACCTGTGACTGCATACAACCAGCACATGGGGGGCGTTGACCTGTCTGATCAGCTGTTACAGTACTACACTGCACAGCACAACACAATGAAGTGGTACAGAAAGATTTTTCTACACTTCTTGTGTCACGGACTTGGTCTTCCTTCTTGACTCTCTGTGCTGTGGTCCACCCTATATTCGCACCAACTCCCCTGAGATCCGAAAGACACTGACTGCATACCGGGCTCTCTGGCCGAACTCGTGATCCCCCAATGAATACATGGACACAACTGGTTGTTGATGTAACTCTGTTTACTGGTAAAGAAAATAAATCATCCCCTGAGTGGTTATATTCCGCTGCAGGCAGAGATTATCCACAGCGTGCACTACTCTTTGCAACTGCTGTGTTGCCTAATAACACAGTACTAACATGAAGTACATATAATCCAACATTAGCATCACAACATGTGAATACGCTTTGCATGAAACGTAACAATCGTAATAACACACACAACCATATACAAAAGGACATACCTGGTAAAGAAAATAAATCATCCCCTGAGTGGATATATTCCGCTGCAGACAGAGATTATCTAAATAAAATATAAAATAAAATTAACAACCTGAGGCCTTTCTAACGAGCGTGCTATCCAATAAAAGTTCACAAAAGGCCATATAAGTTATAAAATATACGTTAATTCTCGAGTTAAATGGTCAAAAGATTAGCTAAACTAAATCATAAACCTAAAATACTTAAAAACTTGACTTAATTTGCAGTATAATCAAACAAATATCACCAAATCAAGACGGAGCACGAATATACATACCCACAGCGTGCACTACTCTTTGCAACTGCTGTGTTACGTCATCCTCCGTCTAAACATTTTTCCTGTCTGCAGTCCCCACAAAAAAACCACACGAGGGCACTACTACAGAATAAAATTAACTGCTGCTGATTTCAGAAGAATTCACATTAATTAAATAAAAAAATTGAATTAAAATCCTAACTTTGTTACACTTGGACATTGTCTTATATTTCTTTTGTCCTCACATTCTTTCTTGTAGCACTTCCCTCTCAGTCACATACCTGACTGAAAGGCTCATTATGCAGCTCATTAGGCGGGTCTTTGTCTTCTCAGGTGTGAATCACAGCATTATGCATGATCATTCACGCACCCTCGCATATGGACTTTCTATACAAAAAGTGTCTTCGAAAATTTAAATCAATATATTGTTTTCTCTGAATGAGTGAGCAGGATGATTTTCATGTCATTTTGAAGCAAAAACTCTAGGCTACAAGATCCAGTTCTCAAAAGTCTTGTGGACAAATGTTTTGAATGAGTTTTATGGCCTTATTTCAGTAACTTTTTTTGTTGTTTTTTCAATAACCATGCATAACTGTTATTTTCTCCAAAATACAAACTTGTACATATATGCTGCTCACATATTATTGTAGCCCAGTTTGTGCTGAGTACAGTGCAATCAGACTTTAGCCATTTATATTTTTATAAGCAAATGAAAAATGCACAAATGTCAGGGCATGTCAAAACTTCTCCAGGGCCCCAAAACACCCTCAGACCCCAGAGGGTTAAGCTGGAGTCTGTCATTTGGCTTTGCTGAAACATACAACTGTGTGTCATCAGTTTAACAGTGGAAGCTAATACCATGTTTACGAATAATTTTGCCCAGAGGTAGCATATATAAAGAAAAGAGCAGTGGGCCTAAAACAGAGCCTTGCGGGACACCAAACTTTACCTTAGTATGCGAAGAGAAATCACCATTTACATCTACAAACTGATAACGATCATTCAAATAAGACCTGAGCCAGGAAAGGGCTGTTCCTTTAATGCCTACTACATTTTCTAGTCTATCAAGGAGAATAGCATGATCAATGGTATCAAAAGCTGCACTAATGTTAAGCAGCACAAGCAAGGAGACACAACCCTGATCAGAGGCCAGAAGTAAGTCATTTACCACTTTAACCAGCGCTGTCTCTGTGCTATGATGAAGCCTAAACCCTGACTGATACATTTCATGAATGTTATTCCTATGTAAGTATGAGCATAGCTGCTGTGCTACAAACTTTTCTAGGATCTTGGAGATAAAGGGAAGGTTTGATATTGGTCTATAGTTAGACAGCTGACAGGGGGTCAAGGTCAGGTTTTTTAATCAAGGGCTTGATAACTGCTAGTTTAAAAGATTTAGGTACATAGCCAATGCTAAGGGAAGAATTGATTATCTTTAAAAGAGGTTTGATTGTTTCAGGAATTATCTGTTTGAAGAAACAAGTAGGTAAAGGATCTAGTATACAGGTCACAAATATGAACACAAATATAAAAAAAAGAACTAACCCCCTTTCATCAAACTGCATTTTGACAGTTCTATCGTCCAATCAGAGTGCGCCACATCACGAAGTCCCTCCCCTTTTTATCCAATCAGAGCGCACCGTGGCGGAACGTCCTGCCCCCCTTTCGACCGATGAGATTCTTCTTTTTTTCCAGATGTCCTGCCCCGATCCCCCTCCCTAATTTTTGTGGGTCCATTCACACGCATCTGTGTTCCGTGCGGGGGTCCGTTCACGCGCTTCAACTCCCTTTCTCTCTCACCCCCTCACCCCCCGGTCTGGGGTCCGTGCAAATTATCCGGCCAGCGCACGAGGTCGGATTTCAGGCGGCTATTGTCATGCCGTTCCGCTCTTAAACTTTTTTTTTTTTTCCTTTTCCCGTGTATTGTGTGATTTCAGATCTTTTATTAATACTTTATTTATTTATTTTTGAAACATAAACGGTATCCCTGTTATATGCAAAAAGAGGATTAATGGCCCATCACGGGTGTTCTATTATCAGTGAGACTATTATTTCGATTTTTCAAGATTCTGACAAAGACGGCCCGTGGAAAACCAACGCGTATCTTCGCCGCACTCAAGCACCACCGGCGGGTCCGTTGTGCGAGGAATGGCCTCTGGATTTCTGCGGACAGGGTGGACGATGGGGCTATGTGTTTAGATACGAAACCGGGGAATTGCAGCTTTATCAGGTGAAGTGTGGAGAGAGACCGTGGGTCTCGACGTGTCTAGCCTCGTTATCCTCTAACGACTGGGGTGTGTTAAAGAAGGTTGTCCTTGAGAATTTTGACAAGGATGAAGGAAAATGGAGAGGGAATGGGAGGGCCTCTCTCCCGGAGACTTTTCCCAGCACCCCAGAGGTTTCAGAGCGAAAAGTCAGGTTTATGGCTATCTGGATGACTAGAGCCTCAGGCACAGCGCGCTGGTTCTACAGGGCCAGTCACTGTGTGGAGAACATGGAGAGAGAAGGGGTATGTAAAAAACGTTTTATGTGGTATAAAAGAAGACTCTACCGAGAGAGGGGAAGAGCAAAAGAGAGAGAGAGAAAGAGAAATATGGAAAACTGCTGTGAACGCACGCTCAAGAGAATCAGGCCTACCCGGATCGTGCTGAGGGGGATAGAAGAAGAAGAAGACGGAATGTCCGACCATCCTTCATCTCCGGAGGAGAGTTACGCCGTTCCTTTGCCACCGACCCCTCCCCCGACCCCTGAGTTCTCGCAACAGCTTTCACCCCCTCGCTCCGAGGAACCTGTCGTCTCGGGGCGCGAGGAGACAGTCGTCTCGGAGCACACTGACAAGGATCCTGCGGGGAGGGACGTTCAGGACACTCCTTCGAACGAGAACTCACCCTGCGGATCGGATGACCCCTTGCCGACGTTCATCGACGACCCTGGCCAGCAGCAGAGATTCTTTTGCTGGGGTATAGATCAGGAGGATCGATCTACGAGCGCATCTACCGAATGTACGATGAAATCAAACCTGACGAGGAGAGAATAGAGCGTTTCATAAAGCTGGTCATGGACTGCCACTATTCCTGTTAACTTGATTTTATTCCATGCCATCATATATGCATTTATTCAGTGTGTTTTTTGCAGCTACTTCTTATATTTTATTCTGTACTATTATATATTCGATTATTCAGTGTGTTTTTTTGCTGTGCTGCTAGCTATTATATACGCTTGTAGTTTGATTTTATTGCTGACACGTGTTTGTATATAGTTTTTGCACGCGTGTGTTTGATTTTATTCTATACTGTTATATATTCGATTATTCAGTATGTTTTTTTTGCTGCTACCTCTTATATTTTATTCTATACTATTATATATTCAATTATTCAGTGTGTTTTTGCAGCTACTATGCGGTACTCTGGGCCATTCAATCTTGGTTCAAACTTTGTTTATGATAAAACATTAATAACGTTTGTGTGTGTGTGTATAAAAAAAAAAGTTGAATAAAAAGTCTGAATAAAGAATCATGCCTTTCTCTGTGTGTATAAAAAAAAAAAAAAAAGTTGAATAAAAAGTTGTAGTAACGCGGAGCCATCAGTTCAGTATCTTATGTCTTTATTAACAATACCTGAAGACATGAAAATAAGCTGCCCAAGCTAACAACATTATTGCTTTTTTTCTGACGCATGCACCTGCTCGCTCCTCACTCCCTGCGAACATGAAAATCCCCTTACAACTACCTACTACTGCCATCTAGTGGGTAGCTGAACCATAAACCCACTTTACTACAAGAGTCTGAATAAAGAATCTCGCCTCTCTCTGTGTGTATAAAAAGAATTTGAATCTCAATCCTCGCCTTTTTCTCTCATTTCGGTTCGGCCATGTCCGAGAAGCGTGCGATGAAAAAAGCGTATTACGATCCGGCCGATCCCGGTAGCTTCGGAGGGGTAGAAAGACTGCGAAGGGCCGTGCGAGATGAAAAGGGGAAGCCGCCGTCTGTGGAAAGAGTAAAAGATTTTTTATCGGAGCAGGATGCTTATACTCTACACAAACCAGCCAGAATACATTTTACTAGAAATAGAGTTTTTGCCCCGCGTCCCTTGAACCAATTTCAAGCTGACCTGTGCGATATGCAGGCTTTATCGGATTATAACGACGGGTACAATTATTTATTAACGGTCATAGACGTATTTTCCAAGAAAGCTTACGTTAGAACTCTCAAAAGAAAAACATCCACGGAGGTGGTAAAGGCTCTAGAATCCGTTTTCTCCGAAAGCCAGACACCTGTAAAGTTACAGACCGACGACGGAAAACAATTTTTTCACAAGGCTTTTGAAGGTTTGATGAAAAAACACGGCATCGTGCATTTTTCCACATACAGCGAACTCAAAGCTTCGGTGGTCGAAAGATTTAATCGTACTTTAAAAGGTCAAATGTGGAGATATTTCACAGCTAACAGCACCTTGCGATACCTCGACGTGCTGCAGGACTTGGTGAAAAGCTACAATAACAGTTTTCACAGCAGCATTAAAATGGCGCCGGCTCAGGTGACCTTGGAGAACGTCGATCGAGTGTTTCAGAACCTGTACGGTAAGCCGCCAGTCCGGAAGGCTAGATTGAAGATGGGTTTTGAGACGGGGGGATCTCGTCAGGATATCGAAATTAAGAGGGGTGTTTGATAAAAAATACTAACAGAGTTTTACAGACGAGCTTTTTTCGGTGGCCGAACGCCTCCCTCGCGACCCTCCGGTGTACAGACTGAAAGATTACGACGGAGAACCGGTCCGAGGCACCTTCTATGAGGCCGAGTTGCAAAAAGTAAAAATGGATGGGGGCAAAGTCTACCACGTGGAGGAGACTCTGAAGAGGCGTACGGTCAGGGGCGAAAATCAGGTCTTTGTACGGTGGAAAAACTGGCCCGAGAAATTCAACAGCTGGATCAGAGAGAGCGATTTAAAAAATATATAAAAAGCGGACAACGTCCGCGAGGGTTCATCATTTCCCAGTCATGTACGGGCAGAAACACTGGGGTTTTTACATCACCCTGCCATCCAACGCCAGCCTCGATGTTTTTAAAGATAACAAAATCTCCAGTTACCACGTGGATCTGGCCCAGCATATCGATCTGGAAGGGGAATGGGAGGTCGCCTTGACGGAGATTTCCTATCCTCATACGTGGTATACCGTACCCGAAGAACGAGCATACTATGAACGAATTAAAAAATAAAATGGCTCGGGTACTAGCGATGGAAGACCCTCACAGATTCGTCCGTTACTACGAAAATCAGGCTGGAGGCGATTTAGGAGGATTTTACGGAGCCCCTGTAATGTACGGTCGCGGTATTGGCTCGATATTCTCAAAACTGTTTCGTTTCGTATCTCCCCTGCTGAAAAAAGGGTTCGACATTGCCAAACCCCATCTTAAAACGGCCGCCACCCGTATCGCTACGGACGCGGTTGGTAGAGTCATGGGGAAAATGTCGAGCTTCGACGATCGGAAAAAACAAGAGGGGTCAGGGGGCATCGTGGTTTTGTCACGAAGGGTGAGGAGACGACCTCCAGGGAGCGCCTCTCGTCGAGTTCTAATAAACGTTCGATGGGTAAGAAGAAGAAAACAGTCGGCAGAAGCGGTTGCTCAAAGAGGAAACCCTCCCAGAGCTCCGATATATTTTAACCGACGTAGGGGAAATTCAAACAAAAAACATGGCTCTCTTGCATCAGAAATCCCTCGAGTGCACGCTGCGCGAGCTGGATCTATTTTCTGCACCTATGACACAGCTTTCGATCGAAGATAAAATATACACCGAAATCTCCCCCGTGTCTGCCATCACGGACACGGGGCTCATCGAGTTTTTCATCCCCAGAGATGGGGAAAAGTATCTGGATCTGAATGACACCATGTTGCATCGCCGCGTGAAAATCACCAACGCAGATGGCACGGACCTGGCCGACGCAGCCGTGGTAGGGCTCATCAATTACCCTCTGAATACGATATTCAGTCAATGCGACATCATTCTGGGGGATCGTCTAATCTCGCAATCGAGCGCCACCCATCCCTACCCTGCCATGATCGAGACTCTGCTCAACTTTTCACCGGATACCCTCGGGAGTCAATTCACTGCCTGTCTTTTTTACAAAGACACTGCGGGAGCCATGGATTCTGTAGCGATCGCCAACGGTCCTAACAGAGGATTAAACAAGAGAGCCGAATTCAGCGCTAATTCTAGAGAAGTGCACCTGCTCGGCCCTCTCCACGGGGACATATTTTTCTGCGAGAGACTTTTGCTGAACTCGGTCGACCTGAGGGTCAAACTGACACGCGCCGGCGACGCTTTCTGTCTCATGGGAGCGCGCGACTCGGGATTCCGACTGAACGTGCTGGGAGTGTCTCCCTTTGTGAAAAAAGTGACCGTAGCCCCTGCCGTGCGGTTAGGGCACGCGGCGGCCCTGATGAAAGCCAACGCTCTCTATCCCCTCTCACGCGTCATCGTAAAAACCTATTCCATCCCAGCAAACTCTAGGATATGTAACCAGGAGAATCTATTTCTCGGAATCACTCCTAAATACGTGGTTTTATGTATGGTGTACCACGAAGCGTTCACGGGGAGAAGAGACCTGTCCCCGTTTAACTTTGTACATAATGACGTAGAATACCTGGCTCTCTGTCAGGATGGTAGACAGAGCCCCGCCAAGGCTTTCCAGCCCCAATTCAACAACAGACAATCCGTCAGAGAGTTTTACAACATGTTCATGGCTACTGGACATTATTAACCGCAGCGAATTTAACGAAGGATACGCCCTGTTCGCTTTTAATCTCAACCCAGCCGACGACAACGATGCGTTGTCAGTCGTATCGAGCGGTAATTTGAGACTGGAGATGAGATTCAGAGTGCCTTTGGCGAATACCACTACTCTTATCATCTATGCTTGTTACGATTCTATTCTAGAGATTGACTCTAAAAGACAGGTGCTGGTAGATTATTACTAAACATGGATAATCTTCAGCTAGAGAGTCTTTTGCGGCATCTTCCGAGGAACGTATTTCGTGGCGTGTGGGCTTCCAACCACCTACCCTCTCTGAATCCGTCCTTTAGACCTCCTGCCTACTTCGTGGTCAACACGCACCCTGCCCACATGCCCGGCGAGCATTGGTTAGCATTAACCCTGGAAAAGGAGGGTGAAGCCACATTTTTTGACTCTTACGGATTTCCCCCGGACTTTGCGCATTACCCTTCGACCATCCTGCAGTTTTTGGAAAAACGCTCCGAAAACATCAAGTACCACAGCGCTCAGTTACAAGAGTCTATGTCTACCGTATGCGGCTTCACTGCATCTATTATCTTTACCACCGAGCCAGAGGCTTATCTTTTGACCAAGTATTGTCTTTGTACAACGAGGAGGACTTGATAAAAAATGATCTTATGGTGTATGACTTTGTGAAAAAATGTGGGTTAAAAATAAAAGCGATTACTGCGATGGGGCAGGGTTGCTGTTCTTTATCTGCATGTGAATACAAGTTGTGAAAATGAAAGACTGTACGCATAATGATTCGATTAATTAAACTCTTTATTGACGAAATAATTGTCTCAGACATTTATTATTATTGCGAATACTCGATCCATCGAGGGGACAGAACGATTCGTTTATCGCTCCTGAACTTCTTAGAGGTGAGAGGTGCCGGGGGTGTGATCCATCGCGGGGATAACGAAGCTGAGGTGCTTTTAGGATGTGATTTTAAACCGGTAACGGTACCCTCCTTCAGGGAACGGTATTGTTCTCGAGCGTGCTGGTTATTTACCGAAGATAAAGGGACGTTCAGTTCCGATAGAGTATTCAGAAATTGCTTCCAACCGGTGGGAGGGGGTGTTTTTTTTTTTATAGGAGAGAGAAAGATGTTTGAATAAATCGATCATATGAGACCCCTTCGCCATCTCACCCTTATAAACAAATTCCCCCTTCGAATTCCATCCCCTGAAATCGACCCCTGTCGGACGCACGTGCGGTTCGAGCGGGAGAAGAGGAGGGGTGTGGGTCTCCCACACCGGCGGGGACCTGAGCCCTCTCCTCCTCATCAACCTCCCCACCCTCTCCATCCTCGGTTCGCTCCCGTAACGTCAGAGTGACTCTACGCTCATCTCGCCGATCCTGCTTCAGCAACGTCAAATATCTCTGCAACAAAGCGTCATATTTTTTAATTTTTTCATAAGAACTCAGCCCCGGCTCGTTTAACACCTCCCTCATTTTATCGTCTTTGGCCGTTTCTCTGACTGTAGGCCGAGTCAGGCCACTTAACCGACGGGGTGAGACGAGAAACATTTTCCGAGCTTTCTTCAAAGTCATTTTATTTTTTGTTGTCTACTAGAGAGCCCTCCGATAAGATTCCCTATCAGAGGTATGACGGTCGAGAGCAAAGGTAAAAGAAACCCTCCAGTCTGTTTCTTCAGAACCCTATGTTTGCTCTTTAAACAGGTTTTTTCATCCGCCAACAGCCTGATAATTTTTCTCCACTTTTTGAGTTTTTTGTATTGCGAAGGTGTTAAGGGGATGTTA
>CM040462.1:2162354-2178496 GCA_022758105.1 Pangasianodon gigas | reverse complement strand
AGGAACTCTGTAAAAAATGGCTGTAATTCCTAAACGGTTAATGCAATATTTTTGTTAAACCCCTTGAATTAAAGCTGAAAATCTACGCTTCAGTCACATCTTGACTGCTTCATTTCAAATCCACTGTGGTGGTGTACAGAGGCAAAATTACCAAAACTGTGTCACTGTCCCAATATTTATGGACCTGACTGTATGTATGAAAATGTACTGGTTGGTTTTTATAATGTAAAATGCTAAAATATATTTATAATGTATAATCCAAAAATATAAGTAGCATTTTTACAGTAATCCTTAACAATATTTCATTTGATCATTATTTATTTCAATCATTTTAATGACTTTAAAATCAAATTCTGCCGAGGCGTCATAAATATCTTTGTGCACCTTTGAAGTGCCATAAACTAAAGCTATTACAGTGCCATGGAAAAATATTTGCCCCCTCCTGATTTCCTTTATTTTTGCATATTTGTCACAGTAAATTGTTTCAGATGCTCATGCAAAATACTCACACAGAGCACTTTATTAGGAACACCAGTACACCTACTCATTCATAGTAATCTAATCAGCCAATCATGTGGCAGCAGTGCAATGCATAAAATCCTGCAGGTACGGGACGGGACAGCAGTTTCAGGTAATGTTCACGTCAACCATCAAAATGGGGGAAAATGTGATCTCAGTGATTTTGAGGGTGGCGTGATTGTTGGTGCCAGAGGGGCTGGTTTGAGTTTTCTATAACTGCTGATTTCCTGGGATTTTCACACACAACAGTGAGCCATGGGATGAAAAGTGAAGCTATGAAAAGCAGCTGCTTTCATCTCGACTGTTATAGCATCATCTTTATCTGTTAGCCTAGCAGCAGAGAGTTCTACCGTTCAGGGAGATTTCTAATCAGTCTTTCAATGATTACGTATTTTCCGGCCAGGGCAATGACACAGTCAAGTAGTTGGTCCTTCATTGCCATCCGGGACGCATCAAGACGCATTCCTGTTCACGCTACAAATGTGATGTGGTCATATGCGTCCACAGCCATCTTAAGGGTTTCTATGTGGCACCATCCACAATAATCTCATGGTGATCTTTAGGCAGTCCATGTGGGACCATCTTCATCAGCAGTGAGTGATTTCCAATTAATGAGAACCAGAAGTAGGGCATCAGGATGGATCAGGCAGGTCTGGAGAGCAGAAGGAGTCAGGATCACTGGCATCTCAGAAGTAGCATGTGTAACTCAACAGAGAGAAAGAGACAGAGAGAGAGAAAGGGAGAGAGAGAAACACAGATTATTAGGTATGCTTAACAGAGGTGTAAAGAGTACCTGAAAATCATACTTGAGTAAAAGTAGAGATATCTTTCTGCGAAAATGACTCCATTACAAGTTACAGGTCACCAATTCTAATACCACATAAGTAAAAGTATCTGATTTTAACAGAACTTAAGTATTTAGTAATTTTTGTATTGAATGTAGGTTCAAAGATGCACTAGTTCTCACCACCTAAGAGACATGTCAGTGAAAATCAAGAAACAGTTGATTTGTGAGGAGAGCAATCACATTTACTAAGATAGAAATAAAACCGAACACCTAAATAAGATAAGATAATCCTTTATTCGTCTCCCAATGGGGAAATTTGCATTGTTACAGTAGCAAGGAATAGGAGACATAATACTTATAAGAGTAATTATATACAATGTGATTATAAAAAGATAGAGAAGCTGTCAAGATAAAAAGATATAAAAAATATATATATACAAAAACTAAAGTATAAAAGTATAAAAGAGACAGACCAAGATGCACAAAAACACAAACACACAACAGTATTAAAGTGACCAACTGCATTATTGCACTGTTCCCATGAAATGGGAGGTTACCAAAGATCTATTGTCCAATTTAGTACCAGAGATTTATTGTCCAGTTTAGTGGTGGGGTCTGCTGGGAGCAGTGCTGGTTGTACAGTCTCACAGCAGCAGGGAGGAAGGACCTGCAATACCACTCCTTCACACACTTGGGGTGGAGCATGCATGGGGTGGGAGTCGTTATCTAGCATACGTGATAGCTTGGCCATCATCCTCCTTTCTCCCACCACCTGCACTGGATCAAGAGTGCATCCCATGACAGAGCTGGCCCTCTTTACGATTTTATCCAGTCTCTTCCTGTCAGCAGCAGAGATGCCACTGCCCCAAAAAACAACCCCATAAAAGATAGCAGATGCCACCACAGAGTCAAAAAAAAGTCTTGAGAAGTGCTCCCTGCACTCCAAAAGACCTTTTGATCGAAGTAGGTGTGGCGGATCATTAAAGGCCAAAACTTTGCTCAGGTACTGAGGCGCGAGACCATTCAGTGCATTATAGGTCAATAGCAGTATTTTATAATCAGTGCAAAACTTGATTGGGAGCCAATGCAGTGTGGATAAGATAGGGGTGATGTGGTCATATCTTCTGGTTCTAGTAAGGACTCTCGCTGCTGCATTCTGGACTAACTGGAGCTTGTTTATGCACCTACTGGAACATCCAGGCAGTAAAACATTACAGTAATCTGACCTAGAGGTAACAAAAGCATGAACTAGTTTTTCTGCATCGTGTAGTGACAATGTATGTCTTATCTTAGCAATATTTCTGAGATGAAAGGAGGCTATCCTAATAATATTATGTACATGAGCTTCAAATGAAAGAGTGGAGTCAATAATCACACCAAAGTTGTTTACTGCTGCACATGATGAAAAAGAAAGGTCATCCAGAGTTACTATGTAATCAGAAAGCTTACTTCTAGCTGCATGTGGTCCTAGTACAAGTACTTCTGTCATGTCAGAATTAAGTAAAAGGAAGTTAATTAGCATCTAGTGTCTAACGTCCTTTACACATTCCTCAACTTTATTTAGCTGGTGTCTTGTGCGGTACACTGGTTACAAATGTGCTCTTCCACCACTTGCTATGAATGGGGCAGGCACTATCACAATGCAGAGTTGGGGAAAAGGCAGGAAAAACCAAAGAGATGTCAAAATATTGTAGTCAAACAAAGGAATCTTCCTTACTAAATAGGGACAAATAAAATATCAAAATGGGATTAGGCTTCCACAACTCAGAAATCTTCAGCAGGAGTAGGTTTCACTAATATACACTATACGCACAAAAGTATTGGGACACCTGACCATTACCCCAACAGGAACTTGACATTGCATTCTAAATACATAGACATTAATATGGAGTTGGTCCCCCCCTTTGCAGCTATAACAGCTTCCACTCTTCTGGGCAGGCTTTGCACAAGATTTTGGAGTGTTTCTGTGGGAATTTTTGCCCATTCATCCAGTAGAGCATTTGTGAGGTCAGGCACTGATGTTGGACGAGAAGGCCTGGCTTGCAATCTCTGTTCCAGTTCAACCCAAAGGTGTTTGAAGGGGTTGAGGTCGGGGCTCTGTGAGGGCCAGTCAAGTTCTTCCACACCAAACTCATCCAAACATGTCTTTATGGACCTTGCTTTATGCACTGGGGCACAGTCATGCTGGTTTAAAAAAGGGCCCTCCCCAAACTGTTCCCACAAAGTAAAAAGCATAGCATTGTCCAAAATGTCTTGGTATGCTGAAGCATTAACATTTCCCTTCACTGGAAGTAAGGGGCCTAGCCCAACCCCTGAAAAACAGCCCCCTACCATAATCCCCCCTCCACCAAACTTTACAGTTGACACAGTGCAGTCAGGCAGGTAACGTTCTCCTGGCATCCCCCAAACCCAGACTCGTCCATCGGATTGCCAAACAGAGAAGCGTGATTCGTCACGCCACAGAACACTTTTCCACTGCTCCAAAGTCCAGTGGGGGCGTGCTTTACACCACTCCATCTGACCCTTGGCATTGTACTTGGTGATGTGAGGCTTCCATGCAGCTGCTCAGCCAAGCTGCTCGAAGCTCCCGCCACACAGTTTTTGTGCTGATATTAATGCCAGTGGACATTTGGAACTCTTCAGCTATGGAATCAGCAGAGGTTTGACAACTTTTATGCACCATGAGCCTCAGCACTCGGTGACCCTGCTCTGTGAATTTACGTTGTCTTCCACTTCGTGGCTGAGTTGCTGCTGTTCCTACACATTTCCACTTTCCAATAATACCACTTACAGTTGACTGTGGAATATCTAGCAGGGATGAAATTTCACGAACTGACTTATTGTTACGCTTGAATTCACTGAGCTGTGAATTAACTCCTGTGTTACAATGTTTTCTAGGATCTTGGAGATAAAGCGGAGGTTTGCTATTGGCCTACAGTCGGACAGCTGACATGGGTCGAGGTCAAGGTTTTTAATCAGGGGTTTGATAACTGCAAGTTTAAAGGATTTAAGTACATGGCCAGTGCTAAGGGAAGAATTGCTTATTTTTAGAATAGACATAATCATTTATTTATAAGTTTCTTTTATTTGGCATAAGTTTATTTTATTTTATGGCAGACCACATGATTAAAATGTTTGAAAGCACGAATGAGTTTTCTAAGCTGCATAGTACACTTAGGCCATGCTGAGGCCATGACTTTTTTATTTACATATTTCCCATCTTATCTGTATGTGCATAAGCAAGAAATAAAAAAGAATTGACTATTGCACCTTTAAGAGAACAATTTACATTTTTTCTCAGACTCACTGATTCCTCGTATTAGAGTGCCACCTAGAGCAGATGTGACATCAATTCTTTCATGGTCCTGATTTCTGGTTACCTTTGACACCTGTACAGAGGCCTTTTGTTGTTGAGTAGATTTCTGACAAAATCTGGGGCAGCTTCACAAAAGGAAATCCTCGCAGCACGTGTGACATGCTTCTGCTTCTCCCCAACTATCACATAAACTCACATAATATCGTATAAACTCCCTAAAATTAATGAAGAGGACTTCAGTTGCTCACCTGACTTTCATATTTCACTAGTGATCAATAAATCTGTTCCACATATTCAGTTACAGAATTATATATTTCCATAAAATTATTAAGTTTTCTGCAAACTTTAATATATTTATAAAGTGTAGATGTTACAGAACCTATGAGCTTAATCTATTTCTACTGTGGAAATTTAGACTAATGGCATTTTAAAATACTCAAATAGCTATTCAGTGCTATTTGTGCCACATTTTAAACTCCTATAAAATAATTAAATCAAACCGTTACCTGCAATAGTAATATATTCAAAAAGGGTAGATGCTACACTACTCATCAACAACCATGTTTATATCATTTTTATGAACCATTGCCTCATCGGGTTGTTCCAAATGTGACAGTATGAATGAGGTAAGTGGTGGTGATTGACACTTGTGATCACCAATTAGCGACGAGTGCTTCCTATTTTAGAGCTGGTTGGTTGTGGCCTGTTATGCGTCATGTCCGGATCCTCCCCTTTCTGTTTATTGACGGTGGTTTCAGGCAGCTTGTCTTTTCATCTGTGTGCGTGTCTCCTTCGGTTGCTTCAGTAGTGGAGTTGATGACTGCCCTCCTTTCAGGTATGTGAGTTGAAGCTGTTTTGTAGCAAACAGATCGTCTAGCTTCGCTTGGGGCTTGACAATTTGGCGGTTGATTTGAGTAATGTGCAGTTCCCTGTACTTCAGTTTAGCAGCGGGTTATATGAAGGCTGTGTATCCTGGCCTGTGAACAGATTATAAAGCACATTTATCCTCGTTGGTAAGTGTCTTGCATGTGGTTATGAGTGGGGAATTCTAGTGATATGTAACTAGGTGATATGTAACTATTAGTAACACTATTTTGTGTGTTATTCGTATTTGCCGCAGGATTCTCCCTTTTGTTCTGGGCGATTATTGTTGCAGCTCTGTCGTTTTTTTGCTGCCGCGCTGCAAGAACGCTGTTACCTCGCAACTAATAAAAGGGGATTGCTGCTGCTGTCTGGTTTCTTTTGATTTCTAGTTTATTTTATTTTCATCTCGGGGGGGGAGGATCGTCTATTTGATTATCGGAGCTGGCATACAGACTACGCGGTCACTCCTTATGAGTCCTGTCTTCCTCATAGTTTGAACTGAGGTTTTTCTTTTTTTTCTTTTGAATATTTGTATATTGTTGATTGTGCTGTATTGTGGTGATTTTTCTTACCCATCATTGCTTTATGATGGAACTGTGACTCCATTTGACTGATTTCATTTACTTCTGTTTATGAGATTTATTTATTTTGTTTTTGATTTTCTTTCAGGAGCTGGGGTCCCACGGGTGAAGGATCTTTTGTGGTGGTGGTGCTGCTTCAACGTTTGCCGTGGAACACTTTTTGAAGTGTTTGGGTGTGTGATCTGAGTGCACGATGGGGTGTGTGGAAGTGTGCTTCTGGATAATTAGTGCTGGTGATCACTCCTGTGTGTAACCTCAGCCCTGTAGGTTGGTGTATTTTGTTTTTGTTTATTTTGAGTTGTGTGAATTTCTGTCTTTTATGTAATTTGTTTTGTGTTTTTTTTTTTATATATATATTGGACTGTCATTGGAGAGAGAGTTGCCAGGAGTGGCACCTTATCATTGAGGCTATTTTAAGCAATTTTTCTACTTCGTTGTATTCCTTGTGAATAAATTTAGTATTTTTGTATGATACCTATGTTTCCTGCCTACCTTCTTATAAGAGAAGCGAACCTGTGTGACCTAATAATAAACCTTGGGGTCTATTTCTATTGGGTGAAAATCCCCCAGGTGGTGAAGTCGAACTTTCTACAAGTAGATGAACTTGGGCTTGTGTGTTAAAACCTGTACCGCACCCCGCCACATTCTGGCGTAGTCGGCCGGACAGCAGCAGTTTTTTACTTTGTGGGACAGTGTGAAGAGAAGACCCTCGGAGTCTCGGATTTTCATCAGTAGTGGTAAATGATTGTGTGGTTTGCAATTATGGATGATGAACTACGTGAGTTGAGGGAATTGGTAGCCCAATTCAGGGCAGATAATGAAAGATTGCGACAGGAGCAAGTGCCAATTGCACAGCCTGGCCCATCTAATGCTCCCATTCCTGCAGTTGTAGATCCCGCACTCGCTGGTGCTGGTGCATCAGCGACGGATCAATTTGTTTTTGTTCCTCGGGATCGAAAGTGCCCAAAATTTAATGGTAGGTCTGGCGTTACAATCGGTGAGTGGGTAGAAGAGGCTCAGGCCTGCATGCGGCTTCGCCCATCTCTCTACTATTGATCGGGCATTTTTTCTGTTTGATCATTTGGAGGGAGAGGCGAGGGAGGAAATTCGATATCGGCCAAGGGATGAGAGGGAGGATCCAAACAAAATTATTCAGGCATTGCGTGAATTGTATGGTTGCACTAGTTTGTATGTAGCTCTTCAAGAGTTTTTTTTTTTCTAGGAAACAACAGGATGGGGAGATGTTGTTGGAGTTCTCCCTGGCCCTGTTGAATCTCCTGGAAAAAGTGAAACATCAATCACCCCATTGTATGCCTAATGTGGATATTTTACTGCGAGATCAATTTGTTGAACATGTTAGTGATGGTGCTCTTCGACGTGAATTGAAACAGTTAGTCTGTCGCCAGCCCACTGCTATGTTGTTGAACTTTCGCAGCGAAGCTATGCGCTGGGAACGTGAGGGAATACCTGGGGGGGCACGCAGTCGAAGCCAATCCGTTCCTTCCGCTTATGTTACAGGGACATCAGCACACAGGGAGTAGTAGTATCTCAGCGACTTCTGAATTGAGTGAATTGCGAGAAAAGCTGAAGAAGCAGCAACAACAATTGAATCAATTGACTCAAAATGTGGCTCAAATTCAAAATCCCCAGCCACGTTTGCAATCATCCCGGCCTAATCAGATTATTTGCAGAAGGTGTCAGCAGCCTGGTCATTTTGCCAGGGATTGTGATGGGGAGGGGAGACCTTCTCGTTTTCCATCAGCACGTGCAGATTCGGCTTTAACAAGGGGTGTGCAGTCACAGTCCAGGCAACCGTCAGAAAACTAGCTCCCGCCAAGCTTCCCCACAGCTTGGTTGGGGAAAAGACAGGCTCGGGTGTTCTAATTGATGCAGATTTTATGTCTCATTTTATGTCAATGTGTCCGCAACTCGACATGTGTATGGGTGGGGTCAGTGTACCTTGCCTGGTGGACACTGGTTCTATGGTGTCCACCATTACAGAGAGTTGTTTCTTGACGAATTTTGGGTCTTGGGGTCAGGAACAGCTTAGATCATGCCATTGGCTACAGCTCCGGGCCGTGAATGGCCTCTCAATTCCTTATATTGGCTTTTTAGAGCTTGATGTACAAGTCAAGTCAAGTCAAGTGGAGTTTATTGTCATTTCAGCCATATACAAGTACATAGTGAAACGAAACAATGTTTCTCCAGGACCAAGGTGCTACATAAGACAAACACAGAACAACACAGAACTACACCACAGCTTTGTGGGCGAGTGGGCGAGTGGTCTTAGGTTGCGGAGTGCTGGTGGTCAGAGATCCTCCGGGTGGGTTGTGTGCTCAGGTTCCTGGGGTCCTGGGAATGAACGTCCTGAGCCACTGCTACCGGAAGCTCTTTGGCCAGCATGGCACGAGACTATTTGATTTACCTGTTGTCACAGGCCCCTATTTCTGTTTTCCAGGCCTTACAACATTGCCATCACATTGAAGTCCAGCCAGTCTCAGATCAGGGGGGTCGAGTCAAAGTGCGTGGACACCGGGCGTGTCGCATCCCAGGGGGCACCATGAAATTGGTTGCCGTAACATGCTCTGCACAGTACTCGAGTGGTACAGTACTGTTTGAGCCACTAGATTCTGGTCTTCCAGCAGGTTTGTTGGCATCTTCTGCTCTAGTACAGGAGGACCGTGGTACAGCCTATGTGCCTGTGGTTAATGTGGGCATGATAGATGTAGTGATGTATGCTAGCACGGTCGTAGGCACTGTCAACCATGTTTACGTGGTTAGCTTACCCCCAGAGGTCACTGAAGTTCAGGTGGTTTCAGCTAGGGTGAGTACACAAGTTGTGCAGGCTTCCCCGTCTGTACAAGAACAGATTAGGGTGTTGATTTTTCTGTGTTGTCAATGGAAGAACAAGGTAAGGTGAGGGCGCTACTGGATAAGTATTCGCCTGTGTTTTCCATACATGATGGGGATTTGGGATGTATTAATCTCATTTCCCATGACATCCCCTTGCTAGATGAGGTCCCTGTGCAGCAGCGGTATAGGCACATTCCTCCTTCTGAGTACGAGGTAGTGAAGGCACACATTAACCAACTGCTTGAGTCCCAGGTAATTAGAGAGAGCTGCAGCCCTTACACTTTGCCCATCGTCCTGGTCAAGAAGAAGGATATTACCCTATGCATGTGTATAGACTACCGTCATTTAAATTCTAAGAATGGGTCTCCACAGACCCAGGTAAGATTGAGGCAGTTGCACAGTGGCCTCGGCCAACCAGTGTTGGGGGGTTGCGGTCATTTTTGGGGTTTGCTAGCTACTACCAACGTTTTGTGGAGGGATTTGGGAGGCTAGCTGCTCCCCTCCACAGGTTGGTGGCGGAGCTAACAACCCCGAAGCGGTCAAAGTATGGGTCCCGTGAGTTTGCTGAAGCCTGGTCTACTGAGTGTCAGAGTAGCTTTGAGGCATTAAAGGGTAGACTTACCACAGCCCCCGTGCCCGCCTATGCCGACTTTTCACTTCCTTTTATCTTGGAGGTGGACGCCAGCCATGGGGGGCTAGGGGCGGTCCTCTCCCAAGAGCAACAAGGTGAGGTGCGTCCCATAGCTTATGGTAGCCGAGGTCTTAGGCCCACTGATCGCAATACATCTAACTACAGTTCTATGAAACTGGAGTTTCTTGCGCTCAAGTGGGCCATGACTGAGAAGTTCCGGGAATACCTACTGGGGCATAAGTGTGTAGTCTACACCGATAATAACCCTCTTGGCTACCTGACCTCAGCCAAGTTTGGTGCCTTGGAACAGCGCTGGGCTGCCCAGTTGGCAGCCTTTGACTTTGAGCTCAAATATAGATCAGGTAAGAGCAACCGCAATGCTGATGCCTTGTCACGCCAAAATCTTCCTGTGGTGGAAGAAGTTCATGATTTGTGCCCTGGTGCAGCTGTTCCAGTTGCGTTGTGTCAAGCCGCCCAAGGTGCATTGGTGACTCGGGTAAACCAAATTGTATCATTTCCTTGTTATTCCATCAGTGATATGCGTGCTCAGCAGCAGGCCGATTCAGTTATCGGGGAACTGTTGGTGTTTTGGAGGGGGAAATCACCGCCCACCTCTGAGGAGCGCAAGAAACTCTCCAGGTCTGCTGTGATTATGTTTCTGCAGTGGGATCGCCTGGTGGAGAACGAGGGGATGCTTTATCGTCGGGTGTTTCACCCAGATGGTGGAGAGGAGGTCCTCCAAGTGCTATTGCCGGTGGCCATGAAGTCAGAGGTGTTGACTCAACTGCACCAACAGCATGGGCACCAGGGGGTGGAGCGCACCACTCAGCTGGTGTGGCAGCGATGTTATTGGCCAGGGATGTCCTCGGATATTGCCCGCTGGTGCCATGAGTGTGAGAGGTGCTAGTGTGCCAAGGGTGTCCAGTCCACCCCGTTAGCTTCATGGGACATCTGTTGGTTGCACGGCCAAATGAGATTCTGGCCTTGGATTTCACTGTGTTGGAGCCCTCAAGTTCCGGTCTTGAGAATGTGTTGGTCATGACCAATATTTTCACCAAATACACCCTGGCTGTACCTACTAGAAACCAACAAGCTGAGACGGTGGCACAGGTTCTTGTGGTTGAATGGTTCTGTAAATTTGGGGTGCCTGGTCGTATCCATTCGGACCAAGGCCGTAATTTCGAGTCAGCCCTCATTCAGCAGCTGTGTTGCTTGTACGGAGTTGAAAAGTCACGCACTACTCCATACCACCCTGCTGGAAACGGCCAGTGCGAACATTTCAATCGAACGTTGCACAATCTTTTGTGCACCTTGCCTGTGTCAAAGAAGGGGGATTGGCCATCTTGTCTTCCCCAGGTACTTTTCGCCTATAACACTACTCCTCACCAAGCTACGGGGGAATGCCCTTATTTTTTGATATTCGGGCAGGAGCCTAGACTTCCAGTCGACTTCCTGCTTGGTAGAGTTGAGGAGCCGCTGGCAGGTAGTGTTCATCGGTGGGTTCTGGAGCATCAGGATCGGTTGCAGGTGGCTTTTGAGGGTGCTCGTGAGCGGTTGGGGGCTGCAGCCAATCGCCGAAAGGCCAGGCATGATCTGCAGGTACGAGAATCACCACTGAAGGAGGGTCAGTTGGTATATCTCCGCAACTATAGCTTTTTATGGTATAAAATCCATGACCTGTGGAGTTCAGTGGTGTATCAGATCTTGAAGGTACCTAAGGAAAGGGGTGTGGTGTATACTATTGCCCCACCACACATTTAGGTAAGTTAAAACATGTGCACCGATCCTTGCTGAAACCTCAGATTGGCAGGAACCCCTCCCCCGTCTTGCAGGACATTCCATTAGTGGAACCTGTGCGGCCTCGGGAAGAGGAGTTAGATGAGGGAGATTTGTTTGTCTTGGTGCCCGAAACACTGCAGGTTAATAGTAGGCAAGCACCTTGGGGTATTGTCCAGTCCGTCCCTCAGGGGTCTGGTGAAGCCCAAGGAGCAGAAGAAATTCCTGAGACAGAGGTGCACAGGCAGCCGGTAATGAACCCTCCTTTAAGTTCTGCTGTGATGGGTGAGAGTGTGGTGAGGAGGACTGGAAGGAGTACAGCTCGGCAGCACTCTAATGTACATCATCTCCCACGATCATTGGGGGCAGGTACAGTGTCTAGTATAGTGGGTAGTACAGCTGTTGCTTGGTTCCGTCCTTGGGACTGAAGATTTAGAGGGTAGGTTTTTGTTTAGTTCATCATCGGGGCGACGATGCAGAAGCTCGGGGTGGATTGTGACAGTATGAATGAGGTAAGTGGTGGTGATTGACACTTGTGATCACCAATTAGCGACGAGTGCTTCCTATTTTAGAGCTGGTTGGTTGTGGCCTGTTATGCGTCACATCCGGATCCTCCCCTTTCTGTTTATTGACGGTGGTTTCAGGTATGTGCTGTTAGCACGTAGCAGCTCGCTAACCTTTTGATTACTGTTCATGTGGCACTAACGATTCGTTTGTTGCATCGTAGCTTGTCTTTTCATCTGTGTGCGTGTCTCCTTCGATTGCTTCAGAAGTGGAGTTGATGACTGCCCTCCTTTCAGGTATGTGAGTTGAAGCTGTTTTGTAGCAAACAGATCGTCTAGCTTCGCTTGGGGCTTGACAATTTGGCGGTTGATTTGAGTAATGTGCAGTTCCCTGTACTTCAGTTTAGCAGCGGGTTATATGAAGGCTGTGTATCCTGGCCTGTGAACAGATTATAAAGCACATTTATCCTCGTTGGTAAGTGTCTTGCATGTGGTTATGAGTGGGGAATTCTAGTGGGTGATATGTAAATATTAGTAACACTATTTTGTGTGTTATTCGTATTTGCCGCAGGATTCTCCCTTTTGTTCTGGGCGATTATTGTTGCAGCTCTGTCGTTTTTTTGCTGCCGCGCTGCAAGAACGCTGTTACCTCGCAACTAATAAAAGGGGATTGCTGTTGCTGTCTGGTTTCTTTTGATTTCTAGTTTATTTTATTTTCATCTCGGGGGGGGAGGATCGTCTATTTGATTATCGGAGCTGGCATACAGACTACGCGGTCACTCCTTATGAGTCCTGTCTTCCTCGTAGTTTGAACTGAGGTTTTTCTTTTTTTTCTTTTGAATATTTGTATATTGTTGATTGTGCTGTATTGTGGTGATTTTTCTTACCCATCATTGCTTTATGATGGAACTGTGACTCCATTTGACTGATTTCATTTACTTCTGTTTATGAGATTTATTTATTTTGTTTTTGATTTTCTTTCAGGAGCTGGGGTCCCACGGGTGAAGGATCTTTTGTGGTGGTGGTGCTGCTTCAACGTTTGCCGTGGAACACTTTTTGAAGTGTTTGAGTGTGTGATCTGAGTGCACGGTGGGGTGTGTGGAAGTATGCTTCTGGATAATTAGTGCTGGTGATCACTCCTGTGGGTAACCTCAGCCCTGTAGGTTGGTGTATTTTGTTTTTGTTTATTTTGAGTTGTGTGAATTTCTGTCTTTTATGTAATTTGTTTTGTGTGTTTTTTTTTTTTTATATTGGACTGTCATTGGAGAGAGAGTTGCCAGGAGTGGCACCTTATCATTGAGGCTATTTTAAGCGATTTTTCTACTTTGTTGTATTCCTTGTGAATAAATTTTGTATTTTTATACGATACCTACGTTTTCTGCCTACCTTTTTATAAGAGAAGCGAACCTGTGTGACCTAATAATAAACCTTGGGGTCTATTTCTATTTCCTGGGTGAAAATCCCCCAGGTGGCATAGTCGAACTTTCTACAAGTAGATGAACTTGGGCTTGTGTGTTAAAACCTGTACCGCACCCCGCCACACAAAGCTGCAACAGTGACAACATCCTGAATGGCTTTATCATCACTTGGTAGAGGATTTTTATCACCATCAACTTCAAAGCTTTGTTGAGTGTGATACAAACATCTTAACATGTCGATGCTGATGAGATTCCCGTTGCCATGGACAAAATCAAATGCTAAATGAGCAAGACCCACAGCATGACAAATCCCATCCACCCAGTATACATCCTGTTCTCACTGCCACTGTCTGGCAGAGTGCACTGCAAAACCAGGTGGCCTTGGGACAGCTTTTTCCATCCTCAGCACCTGCATATGTTGCAACCCCCAAATCATACTGCAACTTACACTCACCGTCCACTTTAATAGGAACACCTGTACACCTGCTCATGACAGGAGCGGAACCTGATATATATCTTCTTCTGTTGTCACAGAGATCACATTTTCCCCCTTTCTGATGTTTGATATGAACATTACCTGAAGCTCTTGACCTGTATCTGTATGATATTATGCATTGTGCTGCTGCCACATGATTGGCTGATTGGATAACTGCATAAATGTGCAGGCGTACAGGTGTTCCTATTAAAGTGGACTAGTGAGTGTATTCCCATTGTCCTATTCACAACAGTTCACTGCACACTGCGTTATCAAACTACCAGCTGACACCCACTCATCTTTTAGATTCTGTGCTGTGCAGAGTTGTCCCAGTGTTTATATACATTATATGGTCAAAAGTATGTGCACCCCCCTCCTAATGATTGAGTTCAGGTGTGTCAGCCACAAACATCGCCAACAGGTGCATAAATTCAAGCACATAGCCATGCAATCTCCATAGACACACACACACTGGCAGTAGAATGGGCTGTCCTGAAGAGCTCAGTGTCTTAAAACATCCTGTGGCACTGTCATAGGATGCCACCTTTGCCAAAAGTCAGTGTGTGAAATTTCTGCCCTGCAAGATCTGCCCCAGTCAGCTGTAAACGTTATTATTGCAACATCGGGCATGTGATCAGCTAAGGACAAAAAAGAAGGAACACCTCCTATTTTTCACCCCCTCATCAATTGACTTCACTTCAGGGCTGTTCACGTCTAGCCTGGCCATGAGATTATGGTATGCTGAAAATAAACAATAGGACAAATCGATTCTAATGCTAATAATACCACAGAGATTAAAGCAACTATGAGTCCTAAGTCAATATCAGGAAGGGGGCTAAATCCTATATACAACTATGCTTTCCTGAAATAATATTTCACGCTTGGCCACACAAAACACAAACCATTATAATTACTCAATTCTGACTGGTAAATTTTGTTTTTATCAGTTTAATAATCACTTAAACAATATGCATTCAAATAAGTTGATACTTTATGTACAAAGCTGATTTATGTTGATGTTAAGAATGTTGAGCAAATGGCCTCCCTTCTTTACTTTAAACATCAGTAGTAATGCACTGGAAACCTGACATTTTCAGACTTCCACCAATCACTCTTTTACTCTCAGGTGTTTCAAGTTTTCTGTATCTATAGCCAACAGCTGGAAAGGGATTATTTTGCCAAACTTATTTAAATAGCTGAGATGCTAAGGGTATCCCTCACACAGACGCTAGAATCTTTATACAGTCCATAATGCTGTCTTAATTAATATCATACTGATGACTCAAAATCTCAAAATGTGAAGGTTTCACAGCATTTTGGTGATTTTTCTCTCAACTTATACTGCAAGTGGCGCTTTCACAACTGTCATGTCCTTTGCAGTTTTTCCTCATTTAAGTGAAAACGACTATGAATGAAAATTACACTAATGTTTTTATGGATTACACATTTCAGTTCCCCCAGAGCTACAGTATGATGGCTAGACTCTCTGCAGAGGCTAATCTGTAAGCTTTTATTTCCCTGGATTCATTAAGTTAATGTTGACTTACCTCAATTAAATCCTGAATGAAGCCTCTGTTTGGTGCGTTCTCAACAAGAACGTGCATAATGTAGAAGCAGCAACGACGACAACCCGACGACGACTCCCCATTGACACCCCCCTCCACCACACACACACACAAATTTTTTTTCTCACATTTATGCAATTCACATGGGTCATACTTCTCAGAAAAATCACCAAAACGGAAATCCTGAAAACTCACATTCCTGTAAAATGGAAGCGTCTAGGAGCAACAACAGCTCAGCCACGAAGCAGTAGAACACGCAAGCCCAGAGAGTGGCCCCATTGAGTGCTGAAGTGCCTAATGTATAAAAATCATGTATCCCTTGTTGCATCACTCACTACAGAATTTCAAACTGCCTCTGGAAGAAACACCAGCACAAGAGCTGTGTGTCTGGAGCTTCATGAAATGGGTTTCATGGCCGAACAGCTGCACACAGGCATAAGATCACTATGTGCAATGCCACGCATGGGCTGGAGTAGAGTAAATCACCAACACTGGACTCTGGAGCAGTGGAAATGTGTTCTCTGGAGTGATGAATCATGCTTCACTATCTGGCAGTCTGAGGGGTGAATCTGGGTTTTTTTTTCAGATGCCAGGAGAAAGCTACCTACCCGAACACAGAGTCGTCTTCTTCTTTCGGCTTTTCCCTTCAGGGGTTGCCACAGCGAATCATCACTCTCCACCTATCCCTATCTTCTGCATCCTCAACACTTGCACCCAATAGCTTCATATCCTCATTTATTACCTCCATATACCTCCTCTTTGGCCTTCCTCTTCGCCTCCTGCCTGGCAGCTCCATGTCCAACATTCTCCTACCAATATACTCACTCTCCCTCCTCTGAACATGTCCAAACCAT
>CM040462.1:2104459-2122846 GCA_022758105.1 Pangasianodon gigas | reverse complement strand
CAGCAATCGCAGTCCCAAGCCATTACAGTACAGCTCCCCATATGTGATCCCCAAGCCATCTCCACAGCCCCCAGGTGGCACCATCCCCAGCAATCCAAACAGTTCTTCAGGCAGTCCATATGGGGCCACCCCCAGCAGCAGCGAGCGAACTCAACCGATGAGAACTCCAACCAGAAGTAGGGCATCAGGATGGGTCATTCAGAGACGCTATAAATACCATTTCTGAAACGTCTTTAAATGAAAACTGACCACAGCTTTTAGAATAATTTTCACATACCTATCTATTTAATGAAACTTATTAAAAATCATTGTACTAAATGCTGTACACCAGATGATTGCAGGTTCTCTGTGACGTGGTGATTCATGCTGTTAAATAGTTTCTGGGCCTTCAGGAGACTCTTGTGTAGGTCACACAGGTCAAATCAGCAGTGTGTTGCAGCTTGACTTCCTGCAGAGAGACACACAGGAGCAGCAGAGAACTGTTTTATAACATCATGTGGAGTTCAACTAATGATGCTTTACTTTAATAATGAGAAGAGTTTCTGACTCTGTTCACTAGGATTCATCAGGAGTGTTTGAGGTACCGTCTCGATCAAGTCTCTACTGCTAACACACTTGTCTGAAAGAAAATTCAATCCACACAAAATTCTGTCATAATTGACTTAAACAGCATTCATACTGCTGGTTTCATTCATTCATTAGACCCACACTCACACTCATTAGACACACACACATTCATTAGATGCACACACATTCATCAGACACACACACACACTCATTTCTTATAACAGCACACCCCGAGTGTTTTATTTTTATTCATTTATAGTTATGTTTAATGTTGTGGAATGTCCAGGAAACAAGTTAGACAAAAACGCAGCTTGTCATGTTATCAAGAACCTGTAAAGCGTAAACTCCTCTGTCCTGAAGATGTCGGAAAAGTTAAAGTTACAGCTTTACCTCTGACTGTTGCAAAGCGCTGACACTGGAGACTCCTTTCTTAAATTTTAAATAAACATCTCCTTACAGAAAACATCACCATATCAACAATTACACACATTTTTTAATCCATTTATGTGGAGCATCCGCCGTACAAGTCCCTGTGAATGAGCTGTTACTATAGAAACGATAACGTATTAGAACGAGTGCATTAATATAAAGCTGTGATTTGCAGCTGCACTACTGTCAGAGCTGCTGTTATAGAGAATTAATCAACACCTTCTGACCAATCACAATGCAGAATTCAGCAGTGTTCTGATACAAGTACTAAACAATAATGCATCTTAAATAGTCTTCAGATAATTATTAACATTACAGTAATTCAGTATGTAAATATAAACACAAAAACTAAATGCACTATCAACAAGCAACGTAAATAAAGTATTGGCACCCACCTGTAAAGTTCAGTCTGATGGGTTTCCCAAACTGAATGTGTGTCGTTCTGTTTCGACCTCCACAGTAATAAAATCCCAGATCTGTCTCTCTAACTCCAATAATCACTAAACCGACTAAACTGCTGCTTTCTGTTACAACTATGTCAACTATGGTCACACCACAACAGTACAACATGAGATTCCCCTGGTTGATCCGAGGCCTTTCCGACTGCCATACCGCAAAATAATCCCCTCCCAGTGGTAAGATGTGAGGCGGTTATTGATGGAGATGGAGACAGCAGGAGTCATTCGCCCCAGTAAAAGTCTGTACGCATCCCCTGTGGTGGTTGTGACCAAGAAAGATGGGTCACTCTGATTGTGTATCGACTACCGGAAGCTCAACTCCTGCAGCACCCGAGATGCATTCCCTCTGCCAAGGATAGAGGAGGCTCTAGAGGCTTTAGGAAAAGCAAAGTACTTCTCCACTCTTGACCTTACATCGGGATACTGGCAGGTGGAGGTTGCGGAACAAGACAAGCACAAGACAGCATTCAGCACTCCCATGGGGCTGTTTGAGGCCAATAGAATGCCTTTTGGGCTACAAAACGCACCCTCCACCTTTCAAAGTCTGATGACCTGTTTTGGGGGACTTAAATTTCACCCATCTCCTTATTTACCTTGACGACATTATCATTTTCTCTAAGTCCTTTAATGAACATCTAGAGAGACTCCAGCTGGCTTTCGATAGGCTTTGGGAGCATGGCTTAAAACTGAAACCATCCAAGTGCCAGCTTGTGAGGAAGGAAGTGCAGTACTTGGGTCACTTGGTGTCTGCAGAGGGCATCAGGACAGACCTAGAGAAGATCAACAAGGTCAAGGATTGGGAGAGGCCTACTAATCGTATGGAAGTGCTGTGGTTTTTCGGTTTTGCGGGTGACTATAGGAGGTATGTTACTCTAACTTGGCTGCTCTGTTATACCGCCTTACCTCCAGTGACCCTAGAAAGAAGAAAAGAGGGACCCAGAAAAGCCCAGGCCCTGACCAGCCATGACGGATAAGTTCCATGACCACCTCTACGGATGCAAGTTCTCTGTTCTGACAGACAATAACCCTCTGAAATATGTAATGACCTCAGCCAAACTCGACGCCACATGTCAGTGATGAGTTTCTCATCTGTCCATATTTGACTTTGACATCCAGTATCAGAGGGGACAGGATAACTCCAACACTGACGCCCTCTTGCGTATGTCCAATCAGGAGGTGGCGGAGACCCTGCAGTCCTGCCCGCAGCAGTTGAGGACTGGTGGACCGAGACATGAGGAGGCACAAACCACCCAGGAGCCTGTGGAGGTCTCAGGCGAGGATGCAGCTGTTACGAAGGATCCTGAAAGTGGTCGGCCACTGGAGCCCAGTGAGGTGTATGTGGATGTGGGGATGGAGGCATTGCCTGCTATGACCACACAGGAGCTTCGAGCGGGGCAGAAGGAAAACCGAGTCATCGGTCCCATCCTCCACTTTAAGAGCAGGAACCACAAACCAAGCCACAGCGAGAGGATGAAAGTGGGTGCCACTGGGGGTCTCCTCTTAAAAGAGTGGAGAAGGTTAGTGGTAAAAAAGGGATCCTGTATCGCAGCGTTAGAGACTGCCATAAAGGGGTGGTGGAGCAACTAATACTGCCAGAAAAGCTGCGTGAAACCATCAAAACAGCCCTTCACAATGACTCAGGACATCTGGGATTTGAGAGGACACTACAGATGATAAGGGAAAGATTTTACTGGCCAAGAATGTTCCAGGAGATCAAGGCTTGGTGCAAACAGTGTGAGAGGTGCTGCCTTAGAAAAACTCCCACAGCCAACGTCAGGGCCCCCCTTGTCAGTATCCATACCAGTGCCCCCATGGAGCTGGTCTGTGTGGACTTCTTGATGCTGGAGAAATCCAAGGGTGGTATGGAGAATGTGCTCATTGTTACGGATCACTTTTCTTGCTACACGCAGGCCTACCCCACCAGGGACCAAAAGGCAGGCACAGTAGCCAGGGTCTTGTGGAGGAATTTCTTCTGCTGTTTTGGGTTCCCTGCAAGGTTACACGCTGATCAAGGGCGCAATTTTGAAAGTGCAATTGTGAAGGAGCTATGCAAGTGTGCTGGCATCACTAAAACCCACACCATGCCCTACCACCCCCAGGGCAACGGGACCACCGAAAGATTCAACCGTACCCTGATGAACATGCTGGGAACACTAGAGCCTCACCTGAAGCCCCGGTGGCATGAGCATGTGGATGCCATGACACACGCATATAACTGCTCGCGACATGACTCCACTGGCTATAGCCCATACTACCTTATGTTTGGTAGACATCCCAGGCTCCCAGTGGACCTCATCTTCGGGTCCCCCACAACGAACCAGCCGTGTGAATACAGTGAGTATGTCCAGACCCTGTATGACTCCCTGACGCAGGCCTATGCCCTGGCTAATCCGACATCTCAGCTGGCGAAAGGACAACAGAAAAAGTTTTATGACAAAAAGAGCTAAGAGTGAAGACTTCAGTCCAGGAGATAGAGTCTTAGTCAAGGTCTGTCATGTGGAGGGGAAGCAGAAGTTCGGAGATTGATGGGAGGCACGGCCATATGTTGTGGTCAGGAAGCAACCAGGTTTGCCTGTGTATGTGGTGTGGCCAGAGGATGGAGGAGCGGAGAGAGTGGTTCATAGAAACCTTTTGACACAGTGTATGTTTCTTCCAGTGGAACGAGACAAAGGAGTGATCGTAGAAGGGGGCAAGTCAGATGGTGAGATAAGTGAGGCAGGCATTGAATTGGAGGGCAAAGAGGGAACAGGGGATGATGGTTCAGATGAGATTCTGGACAGAGCCCTGATTGGAACAGCTGATGAAGAGGGGGGGCAAATGAGCACAGAGGAGGCTGACATCTGGACAGAAGAAACAAATAAAGGAGAGGGAGTGCTTGTGACTGGTAGTGGTGCCACCTCCACTCAAGGGCCCAACCCTCCAAGAAGAAACCCACGAAGAAGCCGGCATTTGATTGTCATAGATCAGACCACACTTGAGTTTTGGTTAATCAGATGGCTGGGATGCCATCAATTAAAGAAGGTGTGGATGTAGGGCAGTGTAATGTGTTGTCCACAAGATGTTGCTATGACACTGTTGTGTTAGCGCAGATTCAAGTATCTTTAGCGCTGTTTGAGCCTCTTGATGTACCGTAGTGTTGATACGCGTGTAGTGCGCCATCTTTTTTTCAGTTCATGGTGTCAACACTATAGATGCCGTGCTGTGGAATAAATGGTCAAGCCACGATCCTGAACCCCTCTGTGTCCGCGTCTCCTTTCTACCACCACCCACGAACACACACAACACAGCGCAGAGTATCAGCGGCGGTGCTAGAGGCCAGTAAGCATGCAGAGAGAGAGAGGGGTACATATATATATATATATATATATATATATATATATATATATAAGATGGCGTCCTGCTAAGTTTGTTTTTACTTTGCTCCGCTGACAAATTAACAGCCAAATTACATAATTTATAATTCTGCTACACGCATTAGTGTCTGTAAATACTATATAGTGCCCCTCGATGCTTTAAAGATGAAACCTGCAGCAGACAAAAGAAAAGAAAAAGAGATATCGCATGTTTCACGTGTGTCTGATAACGTGAGTTTTCACAGCTATGCATCTCCCAGTGAGATCCTCTTAAATACTTCGCTTCCAGAGAGCCTGGGCAAACCTCCCTCAAAGAAAGGTAAAGCAGAGGACGACGATGTGATTTCCACCCTCTCTCAGCTGATAAATAATCGCTCTGACGCCCTGGAGAAAATGGTGGGGGACAACGCTCTTAAAATTGAAGGTCTCAAAAAAACTGTGAACTTTGTCTGTGCTGAACTGAATGATATTAAAGGGAGGGTCGGCCACTTCGAAGTTAGACTTGTTACTGAGGAAAAGAACATGGAGCTCTGCGAAAAAAGAATTGAGTACCTGAAAAAGAAAATGAAAATATCAGAGCCGAATCCATCTGCATTTGTGTGGCCACCTTTCCACAGAAGGGCAAAACTCTTCCAGATAAGATTGATACTGTCCACCGCATTGGGAGGAGAATTTCGAACACCGCAAGGCCACAAGCGATCATTGCTGTGTCACCAGCATAAATCGGAAAAGAACGCACTTATCTTAATACTTTCATCTGTTTACTGAAGCACTGCACGACAAAACATTCCTCCTTCACTTACATGTATGCATGACAATCCCTTACAACAACTCCCCCTAGTGGTACTTCTTAACCAACAGACTTCATAATTGAACACAACATCTCCCCCTAACTTAACAATAACACCTGTACTTCCGTGGCAATTGTACAGTAATACAAACATCAACAAAAGACCTAGTAGTTCAGGAATTTACTATATCTTGATTAGTTTTTCTCTTTTATACTTTACCCATTTACTGAACGATGTCTTGTTAACCAAGCATGTACAACATGAACATTTATGTGAATATTAGAACAGTTTGACTTAACCTAAGACATATCTTGGTTTCAATCTTACTATCAAGGTTTACGTTACATAGTCCTTCAGCCACATTGGCTTCCTTCTGACATGCTGTCCTTCTGTTGGTCTATCAACACTTTCTGTTGTTGAGGCAGAGCTTGGTTGTTCCGCTGACCTGAGATCTGTATGCAATGGTGCCAGATGAGACGTCCCATGTCCGTCCATCATTCAGTTCGTAGCTGTACTTTCCTCTTCTCCTGATAATCTGCATAGGGTCACTGAATTTTGAGGTTCCTTTCATAACATGTGCCAGTTTTCTCACACATACACAATCCCCTTTCCCTTAGCTTTGGAATTTTTGCTTTCCATTTTGTATCCAGGTACGCTTTCATTTTTAGTTGTTTCTTCTTTACTTTCATTCTCAGTCTCCTTGTAGCAGGGGTTATGCTGCATGGCGTGAGAATTGACAACTTTGTTCTCATCTTTCTTCCGAACAAAAGCTCAAAAGGAGACGTTCCTGTAGTGGCGTGAGGAGTAGCTCTGTATGTTTGCAAGAATTCTACCACAAAGGAAGTCCATGGAGCTCTTTCTCTTTGTGCAGTCAGAATAGCATCCTTCAGTACCTTATTCCAACGTTCAACCGCTCCATTTCCTTCAGGATGGTATATGGAGGTGCGAATGTGTTTGACATCTCTCTCTTGCAGGAAATCTTTAAACTCCGAAGAGAGAAATTGAGGGCCGTTGTCAGTAACAATCTCCAGTGGATTCCCTTTTTGGCCGAAGACTGATGTCAGAAAACTCGTAACAGTCGCTGCTGTCACATTCGATATGAATGCTACTTATGGCCATTTCGAGTAATAGTCAATTAATGTAATAGCATATCTACAGCTAGCAGGAACTATCTCAAAAGGACCCACCACATCTATGCCAAGTTTCTGCCAAGGGCCCGCTGGATACTGAACCAGAGTCAGCGGTGCATGTGTGGTTCTAGCTGTCTTATCGTGAAGCTGGCAGGTGACACAGGTTGCAATGGTGGACTGTACTTGTAAATCCATCTTAGTCCACCAATATAGCTCTCTCAGCCTTTGCTTGGTCCTCACAATACCTTGATGGAACTCGTGAGCTAGAGTGACCAACCTTGAATGTAACTGAGTGGTACAATCAACCTATGTGTTCCTCTCAACACACGAGTCATGAATCGACAGTTCATCTCTTACCGGAAAGTAAGGAATCACGTCATCAGGCAGAGTTTTAGCTGTTGCTGGCCAACCGTTCTCAACATACTTGTGGAGTTTGGCGAGCTCAGGGCAGGAAGAGCACTCAACAGTGAACTCGGGTTCGGGAACTTGAATTTGATGCCCCACAGATACGTTCTCCAGCGCTCAGTGGTCCAGACACAAGCGAGGGCTTCTTTTTCGACTACTGAGTATTTCCTCTCTGTAGTGGTCAGGGCTCTGGAAGCCTATACCGTAATCCAATGCGTCTGTTGTGACAATTGTACGCAATGCAGGGTCAAATAAAGCCAGTGCAGAGCTCTGTGCAATCAGTTCTTTGACTGTCTGGAAACTCTTCTGAGCTTTGGTAGTCCATGTGAAGTCTGAGTTTGCTCTAAGCACATTTCTCATAGGTTTGACTACGGCTGCAAAGTTTGGAATGAATTTTGCATACCATGCTGTAAAACCTAAAAACGATCTTAGCGTAGACGCGTCCAAAGGAGGTGAAGCATTACATATTGCCTCCAGGTGACTGTTATCTGGCATCAATCCCTCTTTAGAGATGGTATGGCCCAGGAACGTGAGTTTTTCCTGGTGAAATTGACATTTCTGCTCATTTAGACACAGCCCTGCTTCTTGAAGTTTGTGCAGCACTGTTTTTAGGTGAGCATCATGACTAGCAATAGAGTCACCAAACACGGTGACATCATCCAGATAACACTGGACACCTGGAACATCTTTGAGGATTGTGGACATCAATTTTTGGAATGCTGCCCGGGCTGAAGCTAATCCATAGCAGACTCTTTTTAACGGAACAGACCCTCGTGTGTTATGAATTCAGTAAGGTCTCTGCTATCTTCATGTAAGGGGACCTGATGTTAGGCATTTGCAAGATCAATTGTGGAAAACAGCACTGCACCTCTCAGCTGCGAAAACAGTTCCTCAATGTGTGGAATGGGGTAACTGTCCACAACGATTGCCTTGTTCGGTTCCCTGAGATCCACACACATTCTGATATCTCCCGATTTCTTCTGGGTCACTACGATAGGTGATACCCAGGGTGAAGCATCTACTCTTTCAATAACGTCTGCTGCTAGCAAACGGTTCAGTTCTGTTGACACAGCGTCCCTCACAGAAAATGGTAATCGACGCAGTTTCTGTTGCACAGGTGCAACATCTTGGCACAGCCAAAACTTGCTGTGGAGTTTGACACTTCAAACACAGATTCTTTGGCAGTGAGTACTGTATTTCCCTTTATGCACAGATTCAAGGAAGATATTAAGTCCATGCCCATTAGTGGGTTTCCACTTTTCACAATATAGATTGTAGCGGGTACTGAACAATGTCCATGTGTTGCCTGAGTGTTAATGCGTCCCAGCACAGGAAGGTTATCCTTGGAATATGTGACAAGACGCACATCAGCATGTTCCAGAGGCAATTCAGAAAAGTACTGTTTGTATATACGCTCTGGCAACAAAGATACAGAGGATCCTGTATCCACAATTAGTTCCTGCATTGTAGTACCAGACAATGTGCTCATTTGGACATTACACAAAATTTTGTTTGGTGCTGGAGATGTGCCAGTCATGTACAGGACAGTCAGTTCAGGGACTTCAATTTCTCTTATCTCTTGTTTCCGCGTTGAACGGCATACTTTTCCAAAATGTCCAATTTTGCCGCATGATTTGCATGTCTTATTTAGAGCTGGACACTGCTTGGAATTTGCTAAATGACTGCTTGAATCGCAACGGTAGCATCTGCGTTAAGTCTGTACACTCATCCAACTCTGTTGCTTTAATTGTGTACCCTTATGTGCGTTCGCTTCTTTTTTTCTCACGTGCAGTCTCTGTACTGATAGTTTGGCAGGTTTTGCGAACTCACTAGCATTGGCCATTGCATTTTCAAGCTGATTTGCGATTTGTATAGCTTTGTCCAAAGTTAAATCTGCTTCAAGCAATAAACGTTCCCGAATTCGGCTGCTATGCACTTTCTCAACGATTTGATCTCGCAGCATTTCCTCTTCTTTGTCACCAAATGCACATAAAGACACCATATCACAGAGCGCGGCCACATATTGCAGAATACTTTTATCATGCCTTTGCTCTCTTTGTCGAAATTTGTGTCGTTCAACAATAATATTAACTTTCAGGACAAAGTGTGCCCTGAGTGCAGTTAGTGCAGATGCATATGTCGTACCTGTATTTGGAAGGGTGTAAAAGATTCGCTGGGCTTCTATTCCAAGGCAATGAAGCAGTGTAGCACGCTTTCTAGTATCAGGCCAGTCATCCCCCTCTGCATGAATCGCCAACAGATAGTTTTCAAACATATGTATCCATGTACTGAACAGAATTGCAGGTTCCCCCGGGCATTGCAAATATGTAGAAGGAAGATTAACTGCCATCCTCATCGCCAATTTGCTGTGTCATCAGCATAAATCAGAAAAGAACACACTTATCTTAATACGTTCATCTGTTTACTGAAGCACTGCACGACAAAACATTCCTCCTTCACTTACATGTATGCATGACAATCCCTTACAACAACTCCCCCTTGTGGTACTTCTTAACCAACAGACTTCATAATTGAACACAACAATCATCATCCAGTATTCCTTACACGTGACGAGAGATGGTGTGTGGAGAGCGGCGAAATCGTCAGAGTTCCTGCGGGCGAACGGTCTTAGGTTTACCGAGGATCTTACTGCTTTTGACCGGCTGCTATGGCCAGCTGTTGAAAAGGCCCGCAAGGAGGGGAAAAGGGCGCACTTTGTGGGTCATCGTGCGTTCATCGAAGGCTCTGAATTTAACCCTGTGTAAGGCTTTTCAAACTGTTTATCATTTCAAGAGAGATTTTTCAAGTTCTAGTTTCCTTTTCGTTATGAATCAGGTCACTATTAACGGCTGTAAACATTCTTGACTTGGTTTCGTCAGCAGCAGTGTTCATGTTTTCAAACTCAGAAAGCTCTGTTCATCTTTTTTCATCGTTAAGAGTTCTTTTTGTATGTCTATTTCTGTTATTTCTCTCAATGCCAGGGGTCTTAGAGACAATACCAAAAGGAAAGCCTTATTCCTGTATGCTAAATCGTTCAAGACTGACTTTTGTTTTTTTCAAGAGTCCCACTCTGTCGCAAGTGATACTGCTTTTTGGAAAAATCAGTGGAACAATGACGTTTGGACGGTTCGGAACATTCAGCTGGAGTTTTATTTTCGAAAAACCTTTTTGCTGGGGACATTTTGCACCATTTTAGCAACCCAAATGGACACTTTCTGTTTTTGGTAATCTGTTTAAATAATACTGTGATAATTCTAATTAATATATATGGGTATAATAGTTCTTGTGAAAATGACTTACTGCTTGAAGCAGTTGAAGAAAAAATTATACTATAGCTTAATGCATACCCAAATGCTTAAATTTTCATTGGTGGTGACTTTAATATTGTGCCTGATAATATTCTTGATAGACTGCCACCCAAACGGTTGGCCTCCACTAATTCTAAATTAAAAATATTTATGGATAAATTTGATATTATCGATATTTGGAGGGTGAAATTCCCGAATATTAGATCTTATACTTGGAGTAACAAAAGTTGTTCTAGACAGTCTCGTATAGACTATTGGCTGGTTTCTCAGTCTGTCAGAGATTTTAATGTTTCTGTTAGCATTCTACCTTCCCCCATGACTGACCATAAGGCGATTCTTATTCAGTCCCCTCTATCTTCTGTTTTCTCTCCTTCAAGATCTAGAGCCTCTTACTGGAAGCTTAACTCTTCTTTGCTTAAGCATGATCAGTTGAGAAAAAACATCTTATTTTTGATTGAATATTACTGGATCAAAGCACAAAAGGAAGACAAATATGGCCCTAACTGGGAGCTTCTTAAACACGAAGTTAGCAAATGTGCTAGATGTTTTGGTAGTAATCTAACGAAACTCAAAAGACATGAAGAGGAGACTGTCGTCTCTAAAATATTGTCCCTCTTTAGTAAAATGCAGGATGGTTTGTCAGATTCTGAGCTAACAGAATTTGCTGATCTGCAAACTCAGTTGGATTCAATCTACAAGTATAAGGCAGAGGGCTCTTTTATTTGCTCTAGAAGAAGATGGTTAGAGCAAGGTGAGCAAAGTACAGCATATTTCTTTAGAATGGAAAAGAATATTTCTAGAAATTTAACAATCAATTCTTTAAATATTAATGGTACTGTTACTTCTGACTCTAAAGTAATCAGCTCATTTTGTGCAAATGTCTATTCTAATTCTTTGGCGATTTATGTTTAAAGATGTGACAGAATTCACATACAGTGTTTGTAAAGTTTTCCCCTTTAAGAGATCAGAGTTTTTTGGCTTGTGTGTTGTTCGGAAAATAAAGTTAGCCAGTTCACGGCTTCAGCATCCAGCTCGCATGTCGTCTCCACTCATTTAATTGCACGAACACCCACATGTGGTGACCCCGATGCTCTTGGACGTTTCCGGAGTTTTTTTGTCACTGTTGTGGAAGACGAAATGACGGCCAATGCGGTTGCACTCAAGTTACCGGAGTTTTGGGAGCAGCAAGCCGCGGCACGGTTTGCACAGGTGGAGGCGCAGTTCGCTCTGCGCGACATCACTGCGGATGACACGAAGTATTACTATGTCGTAGCTTCACTCAGCAGCTCCACAGCATCGCAAGCTGTAAGCCTGTTAAACGAACCCCCGGAGAGGGACAAGTATGGTGCCCTTAAGACTTACCTGTTGAGAACTTTTGGTTTGACTGAATCAGAGCGTGCGAGGCAGCTTCTTTCATTACCAGGACTGGGTGATGCAAAGCCCTCTGAGCTTATGGATCACATGTTGACATTGTTAGGTGAACATAAGCCCTGCTTTATATTCAAGGAGCTGTTTCTTCGACAAATGACAGATCAAGTCCGCACGGCTTTGGCCGGCACGACGATTACGGACTTATGAGAGCTGGCTAAAATGGCGGATAGTCTACATACCGCTGCACAGAGTTGTGCTATACCAATATGTTTCAACGCCTCCATTAATCCGCTGTTAGGAGCAGCTAATTGGGTTGCACCAGCACCACCACGGCGAACCGACTCTGGATTTTGTTTTTATCATGCTCGTTTTGGGGACAGGGCCAAGAAGTGTCGTTTGCATGTAATTTCCGTGGTAAGAGTACCACACAGTCTGTGAATGCTGTGGACAGTGGACATACTGGCTGCCTTCTCTTCATTACGGATGATATATCAGGACAAGATTTTCTCTGTGACACTGGGGCTCAGGTGAGCGTACTGCTGGCGACACCTTTCGATGCACGTTCTGAGCTTAAGAGCCCCTTACTGGAGGCTGCTAACAGCAGCAAAATCCCAACATACAGTAAGCACCAGGTTAAGTTGTGTTTTAACGGGCACCGTTTCACTTGGGATTTTGTTGTGGCTAAGGTAGCTCGTCCTTTGCTGGGGGCTGATTTCCTGTGCGCAAACGGTTTGTTGGTTGATGTGCAGAACCGCCGTTTAGTCGATGCCAAAGATTTCAGTTCTTTTCCGTGTACGCTCAGTGTTTTTTCAACAACAACCTTGTCAAACGCTTCAGAGCCTAGCTGTGAATTTTTGCACATGCTCACTGAGTTTTCCGACATAACTCAGCCAACTTTTTCTACGGTGACACCGAAACATGGTGTCGAGCATCACATTTTTACTACAGGTCCACCCGTGTATGCTCGTGTTTGCCATCTTGACTCATCGAAATTAGCTGCCGCTAAAGCTGAGTTTGCGTACATGGAAGAGTTAGGCATTGTATGCCGTTCAAATAGTCTTTGGGCTTCTCCTTTGCACATGGTGCCTAAGTCAGATGGTAGTTACCATCCGTGTGATGATTATCGCAGACTCAATGATGTTACAATTCCCGATCGCTACCCTGTTCCGCATATTCAAGATTTTTCGGCGCGGCTAGCTGGAAAAGCGATTTTTTTCCAAGGTAGACCTTGTGCGGGGGTACCACCAAGTACCAGTCCACCCGGACAACATTCTGAAAACTGCCGTTATCACCCCTTTTGGGTTGTTTGAGTTTTCGCGAATGCCATACGGCCTGAAAAATGCCGCTCACACTTTTCAAAGGCTCATGGATTCTGTGTTACAGGGTCTGGACTTTCTTTTTGTCTACCTAGATGACATTTTGGTTGCAAACACATCCAAGGAAGAACATTTGTCGCATCTCCACTCGCTTTTCGACCGCCTTAGTGCTCACGGCCTTATCATTAACCCCGCCAAATGTCAGTTCGGCCTTTCATCCATCGATTTTCTGGGACACAGAATTACCAGCGCCGGCGCGGTCCCATTGCCTTCACGGGTGGCTGCGGTTAAGGGTTTTCCATTGCCGCCTACGGTTAAAGCTCTCCAAGAATTCCTGGGAATGGTTAATTTCTATCACAGATTTATTCCCAAAGCAGCTGAGCTTATGTGCCCCCTCTATAGGGCCCTTAAAAGCGGTACCCCTCGTCACATACTCAAGTGGTCCGATGAAATGATTGGAGCTTTTGACAGCACTAAACAGGCTTTAGCAGAGGCTGCCATGTTGGTGCATCCACTTCCGGACAGTCCAATCGCTATTACTACAGATGCATCTGATTTCGCTGTTGGGGCTGTCCTGGAACAGTCGGTGCATGGGCATTGGCGGCCACTTGCATTCTTTAGCTGCCAACTTCGTCCAAATGAACAAAAATACAGTGCGTTCGATCGGGAGTTGCTTGGCCTTTACCTCGCCATTCAACATTTTCGTTTTTCACTCGAAGGCCGGCACTTCACTGCTTTTGTCGATCACAAGCCATTGACTTTCGCTATGTCAAAGGTTTCAGAGCCATGGTCTGCCCGCCAGCAATGGGACCTGGCTTACATTTCAGAATTTACTACGGATCTTCAGCCCTTGGTGTCAACGTCAACTGCAGACATTGCTCGAGCTTTTATTGGCACCTGGATCGCCAGATTTGGCACCCCATTGGACATCTCCTCAGACCGTGGGTCCCAGTTCACGTCTGAGCTTTGGGCTGCAGTCGCACATAGTCTGGGCATTAAGCTTCATCACACTACAGCTTATCACCCACAAGCGAATGGTCTGTGTGAACGTTTTCACAGATCCATGAAGTCTGCCCTGAGAGCTGCCTTGAAGGATGACAACTGGTATGACCAGCTCCCATGGCTGTTGCTGGGACTTCATATGGCACCTAAGGAGGATTTACTTGCTTGTTCAGCGGAATTGGTTTATGGCCAGACACTTAGGGTGCCTGGTGACTTTGTGCCTGATACTGACAACCCGTGGTCTGGCCCACCTAACCGTCCCACCCTGCGCAGCCATGTCTCCACTTTCGTCCCAGTGCCCACCTCTTAGCACAGCCTTCGCAAGACTTGGGTTCCCAATGATCTGTTGTCTGCAAAATTTGTGTTCATTCGACATGATGTGCACAGGGGGCCATTGAAACCTCCATATGATGGACTGTTCCGGGTTCTGGAATCCTCGGACAAGACATTCGTTATTGATGTAGGAGGGAGGTCGGAATGTGTCTCAATTGATCGCCTTAAACCAGCTCACAGAGACCTGGATCGGCCAGCTGAGGTGGCCGTGGCACCCCGACGTGGACGACCTGCCTTTGTCAACCCGTCTGGCAAGTTTGTTGTTCGAGCTTCTCCTGCTGATAGCTCACTGCAGGTGACCCGTACAAGAGCGGGACGCAGCATTCATGCTCCTGACAAACTGAATGTGTAGATTTATGTGAATTCTGGGGGGGCTTGTGTGGCGACTTATTTTTAAAGATGTGACAGAATTCACGTACGGTGTTTGTAAGGTTTTCCCCTTTAAGAGATCAGAGTTTTCTGGCTTGTGGGTTGTTCAGAAAATAAAGTTAGCCAGTTCACGGCTTCAGCATCCAGCTCGCATGTCGTCTCCACTCATTTAATTGCACGAACACCCACATCTTTACAAGTCTAATTATTGCAAGAATTCAGCTTTGTCTTTTTTTCAGTCTTTGAAGGATATTAGATCATTATCTAATGAAGATAAGATCACCTGTGATAGGGATATATCCATTGATGAAATAATTGAGTCTATTGAAGCACTTAAAAGCAATAAGTCGCTGGGCACAGATGGGCTAACTGCCGAATTTTACAAAAGTTTTGCTCAAGATTTAGCACCTTTCTTACTTAAGACTTATTTGGAGAGTGTTGCTTTTGAATCACTTCCACCTACTTTATCACAGGGGTTAATTACTTTAATACCTAAACCTAGAAATGATACTCTTTTGATTGATAACTGGCATCCAATTTGTCTGTTAAATTGTGATTATAAGATATTAGCTCTGTTACTGGCTAAAAGACTTAAACGTGTTCTGGGTACAATAATAGATAAAACCCAATCAGGCTTTATTCCAGAGAGACATATTGCTAACAGTATATGCCTTGTCTTAGATTTATTAGATTATGATGACTTGATTAGTGAAGAAAGTTCTCCAAGGTTTGATATGTCTAGAGGGGTTCGCCAGGGTTGCCGGGTTTCACCTTATTTGTTTGAATTTAGATAAATGTGAACTTCTGCCTATAAAATCTTGTTCTGCCCCTTTCTTGCACAATATTCCTGTTAAATCTCAAGTAAACTATTTAGGTGTAATTATTTGTAAAGATGATAATGCTAGAGGAAGATTAAACTTTGATCCAGTAATTACTAAAGCTGAGAAAAAGTTAAACTCCTGGCTCCAAAGAGACTTGTCTTTACAAGGTAGGGCTCTCCTCGCCAAAGCAGAGGGTATTTCCAGATTAATCTATCCAGCTCTTTCTTTGTATGTCGATAAATCAGTTTATGTACAGGTTGATAGAATGCTTTTTGACTTCTTATGGAAACATAAGAGACATTACATCAAAAAATCGGTTGTCATAAACAGCTTTGAACAAGAAGGTCTTAATTTGCTTGACTTTGCTTCTTTAAACAATACATTTAAGATAAATTGGTTGAGGCAGTTCTTGAATAATTCCGAATCCATATGGAACACTATTCCCAATTTTGTTTTTTCTAAAATTGGCAGTCTCCCCTTTCTGATGGTATGCAACTATAATATCTCTAAATTGCCCATCAAATTATCAAATTTCCATAAGCAGGTGCTTTTGGCCTGGCACTTAATTTACAAACACAATTTTAGTCCCCACAGGTATTACATTTGGAATAACCAAGATATTCGATACAAAAATAAATCTCTTTTTTTTCCAGATTGGTTTAACAAGAATATTCTTTTGGTTTCTCAGCTCATAAACTCAAATGGTTATTTGTTTTCTTATTCTGAATTCCTAACTAATTACTGTATTCCTGTCACCCCACGAGACTTTGCCATAGTGATGGATGCTATCCCCAGTGGAGCTATTGCACTTTTAAAAACTCAGCTGATTCTTTACCCTTTTCTATTTCATGGACACATCCCTGTGAAACCGCAATAGGGAAGATTTGCTTTTTGTCCAGTCCCTCTCTCAGGAATAGCAAGATTAGGCAACTCTTTCAGAAAGATATAATTACTGTCCCTTCTGTAATATCCTATTGGAGTAAATTATTTGAAGATATCCCTTGGAAGAAAGTGTGGTCTTTACCCAACAAATATTTAATCACTAATAAGGCTAAAGAGGTGTCTTTTAAGTTGCTGCACCGATTTTACCCTGTCAATCTTTATATTAAAAAAAATGTTACCTGACATAGATCCCCTCTGCAACTTTTGTGGAGTGGAAGATGAATCTGTCCCTCACCTTTTTTGGGATTGTGTACATGTAGCTCTTTTTTTGGAAGAAATTTTGTCTGTTTGTCCATGTTTCTCTCTTAGAGAAGTTTTCTTTGGTGTTTAAAGATGTCTTATTTGGAATTCATATCTATAATAAGAATCTAAAAGATCAATATTTTCTAATAAATCTATATATATTTCTAGCTAAGTTTTTTATACATAAGTGTAAATTTTTGTCTATTAAACCTCTATTTAGTATATTTTGCCAAGACTTGAAATGTTATTTGGATACCATCTCTACTTCCAGCAATGTCAAAGCTTTAAAATCTTTTATGTTGTGTACTAAGTATAATATTTATGCTCTTTTATAATGTTTTTTTTTTCTAAATTTTATTTAATTTATTATAATTTTTTATTATTACTTTTTTATCTCCAAATTAATTTATTTTAAATTTTATATTACCCCTGGCTAAATGTTTATTTTTTGTTTGTTTTCCTGGTTCTTTATGTACTGTTTATATTTCCACTGTTGTTGTCAAATTTTGTTTTGAGCTGTTATCCTGATTTTTTACTTTTTTGTACATTCAATAAATAAATAAATTAAAAAAAAAAAAGTTCTACTGCATCAGCTCTAACAGTGTGCGTTTTGGGCTGCTGTTTGTGGAAATGGTGGATTTTACGCTGGAGTTTGGCTGAAAAAAGCGTCAATCGATCTGACAACCCATCCGGCAACACTGTTTTCCAAGGCAAGACACAGAGACAGCAGAAGGAGGATGTGGGTACAGAGAAAGACAGAGACAGCAGAAGGAGGATGTGGGTACAGAGAAAGACAGAGACAGCAGAAGGAGGATGTGGGTACAGAGAAAGACAGAGACAGCAGATGGAGGATGTGGGTACAGAGAAAGTCAGAGATAGACAGTGGCAGTGTGTTACAGCGGAGGGTGAGAGGATGTGCAGAGATATCTTTCCTGCTGTTCTAAAGGTAATTCGTGTTTTGTTTTCTTTTTTTAACGAAAGTGTAAGACTTTTCGGTTTGTTGTGTGGTTTTATTCCTGTATTTACTTTTACTAGAAGCGAACAAACCTTTTCATATTTTGTTTGAACTGAGATGAGAAGTTAAGTTAAGCTAAGCTAACATCTCTCACAGGCTGACTTCATTTATTTATATTTACAGTTTACGGGTTTTTTTCGGTTATTCTAGCAAATATCCTATAACAAGCTTTGTTCCAAAGTTTCCAGAAAATGTGATCATTTTCGAGAGTTAAAAGTTTCAAAATGCAAATCCAAAATGCCTCTCTTTTCACTACATAGTGCACTACATTAGAGAATAAGTAATGGCCACTGCTACACACTACATAGTGCACTACATTAGAGAATAAGTAATGGCCACTGCTACACACTACATAGTGCACTACATTAGAGAATAAGTAATGGCCACCGCTACACACTACATAGTGCACTACATTAGAGAATAAGTAATGGCCACTGCTGCACACTACATAGTGCACTACATTAGAGATAAAATAATGGCCACTGCTACACACTACATAGTGCACTACATTAGAGAATAAGTAATGGCCACTGC
>CM040462.1:2068407-2085602 GCA_022758105.1 Pangasianodon gigas | reverse complement strand
CACTCTCACAGCTACAGTGGCTAATAACAGTCATTTATAGTTTACTATCTATTTTGCTAATGTGTGTATGAACTCACCAAACAGCATCTGTAGAATAAATGTAGACAGGAGTTTGGCCATGTCTCACACACACCCTGCAGCACTCTGAGAACAAGCGCTGATGTTTCACACTCAGTTTGTGGAGTTAAAAAAAAAAAAAAAAAAAAAAAAAAAAAAAAAAAAATTTATTACAAAAAAAAAAAAAACACAACACAATGCTTTCTTCACATATCCTAAAATGGAAGGAAGATGAGGGCTACTGGTGGTGTTAACCACACGGTCTGAACAGGACATAGCACACAGCTGAACAGAAACATGAGCTCAGACCTTTACTCAGAATTCAGAGACGCTATAAATACAATTTCTGAAACGTCTTTAAATGAAAACTGACCACAGCTTTTAGAATAATTCTCACATATCTATCTATTTAATGAAACTTGTTAAAAATTATTGTACTAAATGTTGTGGTCAGATGTAGACCAGATCATAGCAGGTTCTCTGTGACGTGGTGATTCATGCTGTTAAATAGTTTCTGGGCCTTCAGGAGACTCTTGTGTAGGTCACACAGGTCAAATCAGCAGTGTGTTGCAGCTTAACTTCCTGCAGAGAGACACACAGGAGCAGCAGAGAACTGTTTCATAACATCATGTGGAGTTCAACTAATGATGCTTTACTTTAATAATGAGAAGAGTTTCTGACTCTGTTCACTAGGATTCATCAGGAGGGTTTGAGGTACCGTCTCGATCAAGTCTCTACTGCTAACACACTTGTCTGAAAGAAAACAGAATTCAATCCACACAAAATTCTGTCATAATTGACCTAAACAGCATTCATACTGCTGGTTTCATTCATTCATTAGACCCACACTCACACTCATTAGACACACACACATTCATTAGATGCACACACATTCATCAGACACACACACACACACACACACTCATTTCTTATAACAGCGAGTGTTTTATTTTTATTCATTTATAGTTATGTTTAATGTTGTGGAATGTCCAGGAAACAAGTTAGACAAAAACGCAGCTTGTCATGTTATCAAGAACCTGTAAAGCGTAAACTCCTCTGTCCTGAAGATGTCGGAAAAGTTAAAGTTACAGCTTTACCTCTAACTGTTGCAAAGCGCTGACACTGGAGACTCCTTTCTTAAATTTTTAATAAACATCTCCTTACAGAAAACATCACCATATCAACAATTACACGTTTTTTTAATCCGTTTATGTGCAGCGTCCCTGTGAATGAGCTGTTACTATAGAAACGATAACGTATTAGAACGAGTGCATTAATATAAAGCTGTGATTTGCAGCTGCACTACTGTCAGAGCTGCTGTTATAGAGAATTAATCAACACCTTCTGACCAATCACAATGCAGAATTCAGCAGTGCTCTGATACAAGTACTAAACAATAATGCATCTTAAATAGTCTTCAGATAATTATTAACATTGCAGTAATTCAGTATGTAAATATAAACACAAAAACTAAATGCACTATCAACAAGCAACGTAAATAAAGTATTGGCACCCACCTGTAAAGTTCAGCTTGATGGGTTTCCCAAACTGAATGTGTCGTTCTGTTTCGACCTCCACAGTAATAAAATCCCAGATCTGTCTCTCTAACTCCAATAATCACTAAACCGACTGAACTGCTGCTTTCTGTTACAACAAAGTGATTCTCGTTCACATTATAAATGAAGAAAAAGGTTTTCTTCAGGTTCCCTTTTTCAGCAGATATCAGCAGCTTCACCTCCTCAGATCTCAGTCGATACCACGATATCTCAGAATAATTAGTGATGTTACAGAGCAGGGTGATGTTCTGTCCAGGATGAGATAATATAATAAGAGAAATATTAATATATTTGGTGTCAGAGATTTCCTCTGTGAAATGATCCATCTATATTTTTAAAAAATTTATTCATGATTAGATTTATAATAATAATATTTTATATTATTATATTAATATATATTTTATATAATAATATTTTTATATAAAAATAATAATAATAATAATAATAATAATAATAATAATAATAATGAAGTTTCTTAAATGATGTTTTTATTTTTATTTGCCTTAATGATTTATACCGTCTCTATAAACTTGATCGATTTTGCCCATTATTTAAAAGTAAAGGTGTAAATATAAAAACATTTACCCTGGATACTCATAAATACTGTGACCTGTTGTGTGTTGGTTTTGTTATTTATTTAAATTTCAGTTTGTATAAAAGTTAAGTTGCTTTGGTTGTGTAGGAGCTCGCGGGCGCGCGCTTTCCGCTTTCCGTGTTATTACCGCTAAGTGTCTAAAAGCCGCGCCCCAGAATTGCACAAGCGGCCTGATTAACCGTAGTTTCAGGAAGAGCGGCTGCTTTAAGTATAAAAGCAGTATTTAAGTATAATTAAGTATAATTTCAGTGTTTTCAGTAGTAATTAACTCTTTTTACCAGAGGCCAAAACATAGAATTTGTGCCTGGTTTTGAGATGCCCGTGTTCAGCACTGAACACGCCACAGTAGTGGTTAATGGCTCTTATGAAAGTAGATGAAAGTGGGCGCCACTGGGGGTCTCCTCTTAAAAGAGTGGAGAAGGTTAGTGGTAAAAAAAGGGATCTTGTATCGCAGCGTTAGAGACTGCCATAAAGGGGTGGTGGAGCAACTAATACTGCCAGAAAAGCTGTGTGAAACCATCAAAACAGCCCTTCACAATGACTCAGGACATCTGGGATTTGAGAGGACACTACAGATGATAAGAGAAAGATTTTACTGGCCAAGAATGTTCCAGGAGATCAAGGCTTGGTGCAAACAGTGTGAGAGGTGCTGCCTTAGAAAAACTCCCACAACCAACGTCAGGGCCCCCCTTGTCAGTATCCATACCAGTGCCCCCATGGAGCTGGTCTGTGTGGACTTCTTGATGCTGGAGAAATCCAAGGGTGGTATGGAGAATGTGCTCATTGTTACGGATCACTTTTCTTGCTACACGCAGGCCTACCCCACCAGGGACCAAAAGGCAGGCACAGTACCCAGGGTCTTGTGGAGGAATTTCTTCTGCTGTTTTGGGTTCCCTGCAAGGTTACACGCTGATCAAGGGTGCAATTTTGAAAGTGCAATTGTGAAGGAGCTATGCAAGTGTGCTGGCATCACTAAAACCCACACCATGCCCTACCACCCCCAGGGCAACGGGCTGCTCGCGACATGACTCCACTGGCTATAGCCCATACTACCTTATGTTTGGTAGACATCCCAAGCTCCCGGTGGACCTCATCTTCGGGTCCCCCACAACGAACCAGCTGTGTGAATACAGCGAGTATGTCCAGACCCTGTATGACTCCCTGACGCAGGCCTATGCCCTGGCTAATCAGACATCTCAGCTGGCGAAAGGACAACAGAAAAAGTATTATGACAAAAAGAGCTAAGAGTGAAGACTTCAGTCCAGGAGATAGAGTCTTAGTCAAGGTCTGTCATGTGGAGGGGAAGCAGAAGTTGGGAGATTGATGGGAGGCATGGCCATATGTTGTGGTCAGGAAGCAACCAGGTTTGCCTGTGTACTTGGTGCGGCCAGAGGATGGAGGAGCGGAGAGAGTGGTTCATAGAAACCTTTTGACGCAGTGTATGTTTCTTCCAGTGGAACGAGACGAAGGAGTGATCGTAGAAGGGGGCAAGTCAGATGGTGAGATAAGTGAGGCAGGCATTGAATTGGAGGGCGAAGAGGGAACAGGGGATGATGGTTCAGATGAGATTCTGGACAGAGCCCTGATTGGAACAGCTGATGAAGAGGGGGGGCAAATGAGCACAGAGGAGGCTGACATCTGGACAGAAGAAACAAGTAAAGGAGAGGGAGTGCTTGTGACTGGTAGTGGTGCCACCTCCACTCAAGGGCCCAACCCTCCAAGAAGAAACCCACGAAGAAGCCGGCATTTGATTGTCATAGATCAGACCACATTTGAGTTTTGGTTAATCAGACGGCTGGGACGCCATCAATTAAAGGTGTGGATGTAGGGCAGTGTATTGTGTTGTCCACAAGATGTTGCTATGACACTGTTGTGTTAGCGCAGATTCAAGTATCTTTAGCGCTTTTTGAGCCTCTTGATGTACGGTAGTGTTGATACGCGTGTAGTGCGCCATCTTTTTTTCAGTTCATGTTGTCAACACTATAGATGCCGTGCTGTGGAATAAACGGTCAAGCCACGATCCCGAACCCCTCTGTGTCCGCGTCTCCTCTCTACCACCACCCACGAACACACAACACAGCGCAGAGTATCAGCGGCGGTGCTATAGGCCAGTAAGCATGCAGAGAGAGAGAGGGCTACATATATATATATATATATATAAAATACACACACTCACACACACACATATATGTATATAGTATGTGTGTATATATATGACTATTTTGGTATCATATTATCTGATAATTAAACATGTTCTACGGCTGGCGTAGTGTGTGTGTGTGTGTCCAAAATTCATAAAGCAAAAATCATAATGTGTATTATAGTTATGTCGTGTTTGACGTCTTTGTTCCATTTGTAAAGACGATAAAGTTCTACTGCATCCTGCCGGGGGGGGGGGGGGGGGGGGGGGGGGGGGGGGGGGGGGGTGGTGGGGGGGTTGGGGGTGTCCAAGATGGCGTCCTGCTAAGTTTGTTTTTCTGCTGACAAATTAACAGCCAAATTACATAATTTATAATTCTGCTACACGCATTAGTGTCTGTAAATACTATATAGTGCCCCTCGATCCTTTAAAGATGAAACCTGCAGCAGACAAAAGAAAAGAAAAAGAGATATCGCGTGTTTCACGTGTGTCTGATAACGTGAGTTTTCACAGCTATCGGCAAACCTCCCTCAAAGAAAGGTAAAGCAGAGGACGACGATGTGATTTCCACCCTCTCTCAGCTGATAAATAATCGCTCTGACGCCCTGGAGAAAATGGTGGAGGACAACGCTCTTAAAATTGAAGGTCTCAAAAAAACTGTGGACTTTGTCTGTGCTGAACTGAATGATATTAAAGGGAGGGTCAGGCACTTCGAAGTTAGACTTGTTACTGAGGAAAAGAAGATGGAGCTCTGTGAAAAAAGAATCGAGTACCTGAAAAAGAAAATGAAAATATCAGAGCCGAATCCATCTGCATTTGTGTGGCCACCTTTCCACAGAAGGGCAAAACTCTTCCAGATAAGATTGATACTGTCCACAGCATTGGGAGGAGAATTTCGAACACCGCAAGGCCACAAGCAATCATTGCTGTGTCACCAGCATAAATCGGAAAAGAACACACTTATCTTAATACTTTCATCTGTTTACTGAAGCACTGCACGACAAAACATTCCTCCTTCACTTACATGTATGCATGACAATCCCTTACAACAACTCCCCCTAGTGGTACTTCTTAACCAACAGACTTCATAATTGAACACAACATCTCCCCCTAACTTAACAATAACACCTGTACTTCCGTGGCAATTGTACAGTAATACAAACATCAACAAAAGTTCAGGAATTTACTATATCTTGATTAGTTTTTCTCTTTTATACTTTACCCATTTACTGAACGATGTCTTGTTAACCAAGCATGTACAACATGAACATTTATGTGAATATTAGAACAGTTTGACTTAACCTAAGACATATCTTGGTTTCAATCTTACTATCAAGGTTTACGTTACATAGTCCTTCAGCCACATTGGCTTCCTTCTGACACGCTGTCCTTCTGTTGGTCTATCAACACTTTCTGTTGTTGAGGCAGAGCTTGGTTGTTCCGCTGACCCGAGATCTCTATGCAATGGTGCCAGATGAGACGTCCCATGTCCGTCCATAATTCAGTTCGTAGCTGTACTTTCCTCTTCTCCTGATAATCTGTATAGGGTCACTGAATTTTGAGGTTCCTTTCATAACATGTGCCGGTTTTCTCACACGTACACAATCCCCTTTCCCTTAGCTTTGGAATTTTTGCTTTCCATTTTGTATCCAGGTACGCTTTCATTTTTAGTTGTTTCTTCTTTACTTTCATTCTCAGTCTCCTTGTAGCAGGGGTTATGCTGCATGGCGTGAGAATTGACAACTTTGTTCTCATCTTTCTTCCGAACAAAAGCTCAAAAGGAGACGTTCCTGTAGTGGCGTGAGGAGTAGCTCTGTACGTTTGCAAGAATTCTACCACAAAGGAAGTCCATGGAGCTCTTTCTCTTTGTGCAGTAAGAATAGCATCCTTCAGTACCTTATTCCAACGTTCAACCGCTCCATTTCCTTCAGGATGGTATATGAATTCGATATGAATGCTACTTATGGCCATTTTGAGTAATAGTCAATTAATGTAATAGCATATCTGCAGCTAGCAGGACCTATCTCAAAAGGACCCACCACATCTATGTCAAGTTTCTGCCAAGGGCCCGCTGGATACTGAACAAGAGTCAGCGGTGCATGTGTGGTTCTAGCTGTCTTATTGTGAAGCTGGCAGGTGACACAGGTTGCAATGGTGGACTGTACTTGTAAATCCATCTTAGGCCACCAATATAGCTCTCTCAGCCTTTGCTTGGTCCTCACAATTCCTTGATGGAACTCGTGAGCTAGAGTGACCAACCTTGAATGTAACTGAGTGGTACAATCAACCTATGTGTTCCTCTCAACACACGAGTCATGAATCGACAGTTCATCTCTTACCGGAAAGTAAGGAATCACGTCATCAGGCAGAGTTTTAGCTGTTGCCAGCCAACCGTTCTCAACATACTTGTGGAGTTTGGCGAGCTCAGGGCAGGAAGAGCACTCAACAGTGAACTCGGTCAGCGGCACAGCTGAAGTCAATGCTTGATGGTCCGACCTCAATTTGAATTTGATGCCCCACAGATACGTTCTCCAGCGCTCAGTGGTCCAGACGCAAGCAAGGGCTTCTTTTTCGACTACTGAGTATTTCCTCTCTGTAGTGGTCAGGGCTCTGGAAGTGAAAGCCACAGACCTTTCCGATTTATCTGGATGGAGCTGGGTCAGAACACCACCGATACTGTAATCCAATGCGTCTGTTGTGACAATTGTAGGCAATGCAGGGTCAAATAAAGCCAGTGCAGAGCTCTGTGCAATCAGTTCTTTGACTGTCTGGAAACTCTTCTGAGCTTTGGTAGTCCATGTGAAGTTTGCTCTAAGCACATTTCTCATAGGTTTGACTATGGCTGCAAAGTTTAGAATGAATTTTGCATACCATGCCGTAAGACCTAAAAACGATCTTAGCGTAGATGCGTCCAAAGGAGGTGGAGCATTACATATTGCCTCCAGGTGACTGTTATCTGGCATCAATCCCTCTTTAGAGATGGTATGGCCCAGGAATGTGAGTTTTTCCTGGTGAAATTTACATTTCTGCTCATTTAGACACAGCCCTGCTTCTTGAAGTTTGTGCAGCACTGTTTTTAGGTGAGCATCATGACTAGCAATAGAGTCACCAAACACGGTGATATCATCCAGATTACACTGGACACCTGGAACATCTTTGAGGTATGTGGACATAAATTTTTGGAATGCTGCCGAGGCTGAAGCTAATCCATAGCAGACTCTTTTGTAACGGAACAGACCCTCGTGTGTTATGAATTCAGTAAGGTCTCTGCTATCTTCATGTAAGGGGACCTGATGGTAGGCATTTGCAAGATCAATTGTGGAAAACAGCACTGCACCTCTCAGCTGCGAAAACAGATCCTCAATGTGTGGAATGGGGTAACTGTCCACAACGATTGCCTTGTTCGGTTCCCTGAGATCCACACACATTCTGATATCTCCCGATTTCTTCTGGGTCACTACGATAGGTGATACCCAGGGTGAAGCATCTACTCTTTCAATAACGTCTGATGCTAGCAAACGGTTCAGTTCTGTTGACACAGCGTCCCTCACAGAAAACGGCAATCGACGCAGTTTCTGTTGCACAGGTGCAACATCTTGGCGCAGCCAAAACTTGCTGTGGAGTTTGACACCTCAAACACAGATTCTTTGGCAGTGAGTACTGTGTTTCCCTTTATGCACAGATTCAAGGAAGATATTAAGTCCATGCCCATTAGTGGGTTTCCACTTTTCACAATATAGAATGTAGTGGGTACTGAACAATGTCCATGTGTTGCCTGAGTGTTAATGCGTCCCAGCACAGGAAGGTTATCCTTGGAATATGTGACAAGACGCACATCAGCATGTTCCAGAGGCAATTCAGAAAAGTACTGTTTGTATATACGCTCTGGCAACAAAGATACAGAGGATCCTGTATCCACAATTAGTTCCTGCATTGTAGTACCAGACAATGTGCTTATTTGGACATTACACAAAATTTTGTTTGGTGCTGGAGATGTGCCAGTCATGTACAGGACAGTCAGTTCAGGGACTTCAATTTCTCTTATCTCTTGTTTCCGCGTTGAACGGCATACTTTTCCAAAATGTCCAATTTTGCCGCATGATTTGCATGTCTTATTTAGAGCCGGACACTGCTTGGAATTTGCTAAATGACTGCTTGAATTGCAACGGTAGCATCTGCGTTCAGTCTGTACTCTCATCCGACTCTGTTGCTTTAATTGTGTACCCTTATGTGCGTTCGCTTCTTTTCTTCTCACGTGCAGTCTCTGTACTGATAGTTCGGCAGGTTTTGCGAACTCACTAGCATTGGCATTTTCAAGCTGATTTGCGATTTGTATAGCTTTGTCCAAAGTTAAATCTGCTTCAAGCAATAAACTTTCCCGAATTCGGCTGCTATGCACTTTCTCAATGATTTGATCTCGCAGCATTTCCTCTTCTTTGTCACCAAATGCACATAAAGACACCATATCACGGAGCGCGGCCACATATTGCAGAATATTTTCATCATGCCTTTGCTCTCTTTGTCGAAATTTGTGTCATTCCGCAATAATATTAACTTTCGGGACAAAGTGTGCCCTGAGTGCAGTTAGTGCAGATGCATATGTCGTACCCGTATTTGGAAGGGTGTAAAAGATTCGCTGGGCTTCTATTCCAAGGCAATGAAGCAGTGTAGCACGCTTTCTAGTATCAGGCCAGTCATTCCTCTCTGCATGAATCGCCAACAGATAGTTTTCAAACATCTGTATCCATGTACTGAACAGAATTGCAGGTTCCCCCGGGCATTGCAAATATGTAGAAGGAAGATTAACTGCCATCCTCGTCGCCAATTTGCTGTGTCACCAGCATAAATCAGAAAAGAACACACTTATCTTAATACTTTCATCTGTTTACTGAAGCACTGCACGACAAAACATTCCTCCTTCACTTACATGTATGCATGACAATCCCTTACAACAACTCCCCCTAGTGGTACTTCTAAACCAACAGACTTAATAATTGAGCACAACAATCATCATCCAGTTTTCCTCACACGTGACGAGAGATGGTGTGTGGAGAGCGGCGAAATCGTCAGAACTCCTGCGGGCGAACGGTCTTAGGTTTACCAAGGATCTTACTGCTTTTGACCAGCTGCTATGGCCGGCTGTTGAAAAGGCCCACAAGGAGAGGAAAAGGGCGCACTTTGTGGGTCATCGTGCGTTCATCGAAGGCTCTGAATTTAACCCTGTGTAAGCCTGTTCAAACTGTTTATCATTTCAAGAGAGATTTTTCAAGTTCTAGTTTCCTTTTCGTTACGAATCAGGTCACTATTAACGGCTGTAAACATTCTTGACTTGGTTTCGTCAGCAGTAGTGTTCATGTTTTCAAACTCAGAAAGCTCTGTTCATCTTTTTTCATCGTTAAGAGTTCTTTTTGTATGTCTATTTCTGTTATTTCTCTCAATGCCAGGGGTCTTAGAGACAATACCAAAAGGAAAGCCTTATTCCTGTATGCTAAATCGTTCAAGACTGACTTTTGTTTTTTTCAAGAGTCCCACTCTGTCGCAAGTGATACTGCTTTTTGGAAAAATCAGTGGAACAATGACGTTTGGACGGTTCGGAACATTCAGCTGGAGTTTTAATTTCGAAAAACCTTTTTGCTGGGGACATTTTGCACCATTTTAGCAACCCGAATGGACACTTTCTGTTTTTGGTAATCTGTTTAAATAATACTGTGATAATTCTAATTAATATATATGGGTATAATAGTTCTTGTGAAAATGACTTACTGCTTGAAGCAGTTGAAGAAAAAATTATACTATAGCTTAATGCATACCCAAATGCTTTAATTTTCATTGGTGGTGACTTTAATATTGTGCCTGATAATATTCTTGATAGACTGCCACCCAAACGGTTGGCCTCCACTAATTCTAAATTAAAAATATTTATGTATAAATTTGATGTTATCGATATTTGGAGGGTGAAATTCCCGAATATTAGATCTTATACTTGGAGTAACAAAAGTTGTTCTAGACAGTCTCGTATAGACTATTGGCTGGTTTCTCAGTCTATCAGAGATTTTAATGTTTCTGTTAGCATTCTACCTTCCCCCATGACTGACCATAAGGCGATTCTTATTCAGTCCCCTCTATCTTCTGTTTTCTCTCCTTCAAGATCTAGAGCCTCTTACTGGAAGCTTAACTCTTCTTTGCTTAAGCATGATCAGTTGAGAAAAAACATCTTATTTTTGATTGAATATTACTGGATCAAAGCACAAAAGGAAGACAAATATGGCCCTAACTGGGAGCTTCTTAAACACGAAGTTAGCAAATGTGCTAGATGTTTTGGTAGTAATCTAACGAAACTCAAAAGACATGAAGAGGAGACTGTCGTCTCTAAAATATTGTCCCTCTTTAGTAAAATGCAGGATGGTTTGTCAGATTCTGAGCTAACAGAATTTGCTGATCTGCAAACTCAGTTGGATTCAATCTACAAGTATAAGGCAGAGGGCTCTTTTATTTGCTCTAGAAGAAGATGGTTAGAGCAAGGTGAGCAAAGTACAGCATATTTCTTTAGAATGGAAAAGAATATTTCTAGAAATTTAACAATCAATTCTTTAAATATTAATGGTACTGTTACTTCTGACTCTAAAGTAATCAGCTCATTTTGTGCAAATGTCTATTCTAATCTTTGGCGATTTATGTTTAAAGATGTGACAGAATTCACATACAGTGTTTGTAAAGTTTTCCCCTTTAAGAGATCAGAGTTTTTTGGCTTGTGTGTTGTTCGGAAAATAAAGTTAGCCAGTTCACGGCTTCAGCATCCAGCTCGCATGTCGTCTCCACTCATTTAATTGCACGAACACCCACATGTGGTGACCCCGATGCTCTTGGACGTTTCCGGAGTTTTTTTGTCACTGTTGTGGAAGACGAAATGACGGCCAATGCGGTTGCACTCAAGTTACCGGAGTTTTGGGAGCAGCAAGCCGCGGCACGGTTTGCACAGGTGGAGGCGCAGTTCGCTCTGCGCGACATCACTGCGGATGACACGAAGTATTACTACGTCGTAGCTTCACTCAGCAGCTCCACGGCATCGCAAGCTGTAAGCCTGTTAAACGAACCCCCGGAGAGGGACAAGTATGGTGCCCTTAAGACTTACCTGTTGAGAACTTTTGGTTTGACTGAATCAGAGCGTGCGAGGCAGCTTCTTTCATTACCAGGACTGGGTGATGCAAAGCCCTCTGAGCATATGGATCACATGTTGACATTGTTAGGTGAACATAAGCCCTGCTTTATATTCAAGGAGCTGTTTCTTCGACAAATGACAGATCAAGTCCGCACGGCTTTGGCCGGCACGACGATTACGGACTTATGAGAGCTGGCTAAAATGGCGGATAGTCTACATACCGCTGCACAGAGTTGTGCTATACCAATATGTTTCAACGCCTCCATTAATCCACTGTTAGGAGCAGCTAATTGGGTTGCACCAGCACCACCACGGCGAACCGACTCTGCATTTTGTTTTTATCATGCTCGTTTTGGGGACAGGGCCAAGAAGTGTCGTTTGCATGTAATTTCCGTGGTAAGAGTACCACACAGTCTGTGAATGCTGTGGACAGTGAACATACTGGCTGCCTTCTCTTCATTACGGATGATATATCAGGACAAGATTTTCTCTGTGACACTGGGGCTCAGGTGAGCATACTGCTGGCGACACCTTTCGATGCACGTTCTGAGCTTAAGAGCCCCTTACTGGAGGCTGCTAACGGCAGCAAAATCCTAACATACAGTAAGCACCAGGTTAAGTTGTGTTTTAACGGGCACCGTTTCACTTGGGATTTTGTTGTGGCTAAGGTAGCTCGTCCTTTGCTGGGGGCTGATTTCCTGTGCGCAAACGGTTTGTTGGTTGATGTGCAGAACCACCGTTTAGTCGATGCCAAAGATTTCAGTTCTTTTCCGTGTACGCTCAGTGTTTTTTCAACAACAACCTTGTCAAACGCTTCAGAGCCTAGCTGTGAATTTTTGCACATGCTCACTGTGTTTTCCGACATAACTCAGCCAACTTTTTCTACGGCGATACCGAAACATGGTGTCGAGCATCACATTTTTACTACAGGTCCACCCGTGTATGCTCGTGTTCGCCGTCTTGACTCATCGAAATTAGCTGCCGCTAAAGCTGAGTTTGCGTACATGGAAGAGTTAGGCATTGTATGCCGTTCAAATAGTCTTTGGGCTTCTCCTTTGCACATGGTGCCTAAGTCAGATGGTAGTTACCATCCGTGTGATGATTATCGCAGACTCAATGATGTTACAATTCCCGATCGCTACCCTGTTCCGCATATTCAAGATTTTTCGGCGCGGCTAGCTGGAAAAGCGATTTTTTTCCAAGGTAGACCTTGTGCGGGGGTACCACCAAGTACCAGTCCACCCGGACAACATTCTGAAAACTGCCGTTATCACCCCTTTTGGGTTGTTTGAGTTTTCGCGAATGCCATTCGGCCTGAAAAATGCCGCTCACACTTTTCAAAGGCTCATGGATTCTGTGTTACAGGGTCTGGACTTTCTTTTTGTCTACCTAGATGACATTTTGGTTGCAAACACATCCAAGGAAGAACATTTGTCGCATCTCCACTCGCTTTTCGACTGCCTTAGTGCTCACGGCCTTATCATTAACCCCGCCAAATGTCAGTTCGGCCTTTCATCCATCGATTTTCTGGGACACAGAATTACCAGCGCCGGTGCGGTCCCATTGCCTTCACGGGTGGCTGCGGTTAAGGGTTTTCCATTGCCGCCTACGGTTAAAGCTCTCCAAGAATTCCTGGGAATGGTTAATTTCTATCACAGATTTATTCCCAAAGCAGCTGAGCTTATGTGCCCCCTCTATAGGGCCCTTAAAAGCGGTACCCCTCGTCACATACTCAAGTGGTCCGATGAAATGATTGGAGCTTTTGACAGCACTAAACAGGCTTTAGCAGAGGCTGCCATGTTGGTGCATCCACTTCCGGACAGTCCAATCGCTATTACTACAGATGCATCTGATTTCGCTGTTGGGGCTGTCCTGGAACAGTCGGTGCATGGGCAATGGCGGCCACTTGCATTCTTTAGCCGCCAACTTCGTCCAAATGAACAAAAATACAGTGCGTTCGATCGGGAGTTGCTTGGCCTTTACCTCGCCATTCGACATTTTCGTTTTTCACTCGAAGGCCGGCACTTCACTGCTTTTGTCGATCACAAGCCATTGACTTTCACTATGTCAAAGGTTTCAGAGCCATGGTCTGCCCGCCAGCAATGGGACCTGGCTTACATTTCAGAATTTACTACGGATCTTCAACACGTTGCAGGGAAGTCCAATGTAGTAGCGGATTGCCTGTCGCGGGCGAGCACCAATGCGGTACACTTGGGGGTGAATTACTCCAGTATGGCCGCGGACCAGTGTTCCGATCCGGAAGTCCAGTCCTTGAAGACAGGTGTCACAAGCCTTAAATTGGCTGATGTCATGTTTGACAAGGCTGGCGTTTCGCTTCTTTGTGATGTTTCATTGGGATGTCCTCGTCCTGTTGTACCCAAGAACTGCAGACGGCACGTTTTTGACGTCATCCACGGTTTGTCGCATCCGGGTACAAAAGCTTCCCAAAAGTTGATGGCTTCTAAATTTGTCTGGCGCGGCCTAAAGAAAGATGTGAGAGCATGGTCCGCTTCATGTATTGCCTGTCAAAGAGCGAAAGTGCAGCGTCAAGTTATAGCACCGTTAGCACGTTTCGAGGTGCTGGAGTGTCGTTTCGATCATGTGAACATTGACCTTGTTGTTCCTCTTCCGCTGTCTCGGGGGTACGCTCACCTGCTCACGATGGTGGATCGGGCTACTAGGTGGCCAGAAGTCGTGCCCTTGGTGTCAACGTCAACTGCAGACATTGCTCGAGCTTTTATTGGCACCTGGATCGCCAGATTTGGCACCCCATTGGACATCTCCTCAGACCGTGGGTCCCAGTTCACGTCTGAGCTTTGGGCTGCAGTCGCACATAGTCTGGGCATTAAGCTTCATCACACTACAGCTTATCACCCACAAGCGAATGGTCTGTGTGAACGTTTTCACAGATCCATGAAGTCTGCCCTGAGAGCTGCCTTGAAGGATGACAACTGGTATGACCAGCTCCCATGGCTGTTGCTGGGACTTCATATGGCACCTAAGGAGGATTTACTTGCTTGTTCAGCGGAATTGGTTTATGGCCAGACACTTAGGGTGCCTGGTGACTTTGTGCCTGATACTGACAACCCGTGGTCTGGCCCACCTAACCGTCCCACCCTGCGCAGCCATGTCTCCACTTTCGTCCCAGTGCCCACCTCTCAGCACGGCCTTCGCAAGACTTGGGTTCCCAATGATCTGTTGTCTGCAAAATTTGTGTTCATTCGACATGATGTGCACAGGGGGCCATTGAAACCTCCATATGATGGACTGTTCCGGGTTCTGGAATCCTCGGACAAGACATTCGTTATTGATGTAGGAGGGAGGTCGGAATGTGTCTCAATTGATCGCCTTAAACCAGCTCACAGAGACCTGGATCGGCCAGCTGAGGTGGCCGTGGCACCCCGACGTGGACGACCTGCCTTTGTCAACCCGTCTGGCAAGTTTGTTGTTCGAGCTTCTCCTGCTGATAGCTCACTGCAGGTGACCCGTACAAGAGCGGGACGCACCATTCGTGCTCCTGACAAACTGAATGTGTAGATTTATGTGAATTCTGGGGGGGCTTGTGTGGCGACTTATGTTTAAAGATGTGACAGAATTCACGTACGGTGTTTGTAAGGTTTTCCCCTTTAAGAGATCAGAGTTTTCTGGCTTGTGGGTTGTTCGGAAAATAAAGTTAGCCAGTTCACGGCTTCAGCATCCAGCTCGCATGTCGTCTCCACTCATTTAATTGCACGAACACCCACATCTTTACAAGTCTAATTATTGCAAGAATTCAGCTTTGTCTTTTTTTCAGTCTTTGAAGGATATTAGATCATTATCTAATGAAGATAAGATCACCTGCGATAGGGATATATCCATTGATGAAATAATTGAGTCTATTGAAGCACTTAAAAGCAATAAGTCGCTGGGCACAGATGGGCTAACTGCCGAATTTTACAAAAGTTTTGCTCAAGATTTAGCACCTTTCTTACTTAAGACTTATTTGGAGAGTGTTGCTTTTGAATCACTTCCACCTACTTTATCACAGGGGTTAATTACTTTAATACCTAAACCTAGAAAAGATACTCTTTTGATTGATAACTGGCATCCAATTTGTCTGTTAAATTGTGATTATAAGATATTAGCTCTGTTACTGGCTAAAAGACTTAAACGTGTTCTGGGTACAATAATAGATAAAACCCAATCAGGCTTTATTCCAGAGAGACATATTGCTAACAGTATATGCCTTGTCTTAGATTTATTAGATTATGATGACTTGATTAGTGAAGAAAGTTCTCCAAGGTTTGATATGTCTAGAGGGGTTTGCCAGGGTTGCCGGGTTTCACCTTATTTGTTTGAATTTAGATAAATGTGAACTTCTGCCTATAAAATCTTGTTCTGCCCCTTTCTTGCACAATATTCCTGTTAAATCTCAAGTAAACTATTTAGGTGTAATTATTTGAAAGGTGATAATGCTAGAGGAAGATTAAACTTTGATCCAGTAATTACTAAAGCTGAGAAAAAGTTAAACTCCTGGCTCCAAAGAGACTTGTCTTTACAAGGTAGGGCTCTCCTCGCCAAAGCAGAGGGTATTTCCAGATTAATCTATCCAGCTCTTTCTTTGTATGTCGATAAATCAGTTTATGTACAGGTTGATAGAATGCTTTTTGACTTCTTATGGAAACATAAGAGACATTACATCAAAAAATCGGTTGTCATAAACAGCTTTGAACAAGAAGGTCTTAATTTGCTTGACTTTGCTTCTTTAAACAATACATTTAAGATAAATTGGTTGAGGCAGTTCTTGAATAATTCCGAATCCATATGGAACACTATTCCCAATTTTGTTTTTTCTAAAATTGGCAGTCTCCCCTTTCTGATGGTATGCAACTATAATATCTCTAAATTGCCCATCAAATTATCAAATTTCCATAAGCAGGTGCTTTTGGCCTGGCACTTAATTTACAAACACAATTTTAGTCCCCACAGGTATTACATTTGGAATAACCAAGATATTCGATACAAAAATAAATCTCTTTTTTTTTCCAGATTGGTTTAACAAGAATATTCTTTTGGTTTCTCAGCTCATAAACTCAAATGGTTATTTGTTTTCTTATTCTGAATTCCTAACTAATTACTGTATTCCTGTCACCCCACGAGACTTTGCCATAGTGATGGATGCTATCCCCAGTGGAGCTATTGCACTTTTAAAAACTCAGCTGATTCTTTACCCTTTTCTATTTCATGGACACATCCCTGTGAAACCGCAATAGGGAAGATTTGCTTTTTGTCCAGTCCCTCTCTCAGGAATAGCAAGATTAGGCAACTCTTTCAGAAAGATATGTTACATTCCCCTCCTGTCTAGGGGATTGTGAGGAGAAGTAGCAAATGAAAAAGCATAAAATTAAAAGGAAACGGCAAGAACACACTTCAGTCCTCTGCCCCAGAGTGAAGATGACACCAATTCAGACGTATACAAAAGTGGAGATTTATTTACAAAAGAAAAAGACAGTAAGTTTAACATAAGGAGATAGGGAGCAATGGCTCAGGAGAGAGCAAGGCCTAAAATAACAAACAAGTAGTTCTCTAACTAGATTAGGGAGCAGCACTAACTTACCTCAAACACCCAAAAGAAAAAGAGAAATAAACAACATACAACTTCCCTCAACTCCCTAACTGAACCAAAAAACAGGGATGAAAGTAGTATTT
>CM040462.1:2048942-2059156 GCA_022758105.1 Pangasianodon gigas | reverse complement strand
CATATGAACAGCGCGCTCAGTGCGAGGCGGGATCACATTAGCGATAATGAGGTGAGACAGGAGAAACTGTACCACTCCTTACTTTCATACGGATTACATAAAAAGAGATTATTTGTTTTCGACTTGAATTGTTTAATTTAAAAGTAGACAACTCAAGCTTTCTATACATATATTTCTCATGTCTTTGAGGCAAGTATTCACTGAGATTCAGGGTGTTTTATTTACGGGTCTGTGAAGAGAGGTGACAGAGACAGAGAAGACAGAGAACGCACCCTGTCTGTTTTCTTTATTCTACAAAAGCACAGCGTTTTATTGTTATTATGAGTGTATACAAATAAATGTAGACCCTTTACAGATTCGAATGATGTATTGCTCTTATCTGTACGATCAAAACTGACAGAGTAATTTAAGTTCTTTTCGGCGTTATCAGGAGAAGATGCCACAAAACGCGCCGGCGCGTTGGTCGACCCCAGAGGGTTAAACCCAGAAGGTAAGGTCTGAGGAGGCTGTGCAGGTTCTGAATCAAACTGGCTCTCATAGGCTAAGTCAAGGGTGTTTGTGCCTATAAGAACTGGAGACTGAGCATTACAGCTTGTGTCTGCAGTGACCAAAGCAAGAGTGGTAAGTTTGGTCTCCGCTCCAAGGAAATCTTTTGAGAAAACTACATCAATTTCAATGTACCCAAGATAGGGGGCAAACTGACCATTTGCTGCTTCCACCTCAAGATGTTCAAGTGGTTTTATTTCCAAATGGGACAGATTCTGCTTGTAGTAGGTCTGAGAAACAGTGGTTACTTGCGAACCTGTATCAAAAAGACAACTGCATTTTTGCCCTGCTATAAAGACTTCAACAGTGCATTTTGTTCCTACCAATCCCTTAGGCAGAACAAAAGGTTTGCTTCTGATGCTAACTTGCTGATTGCAACATCTGCTCTTATACTTTTTGGGTATAATTATATGCTCTTATACTCTTATACTTTTTTCTACTACATTTCTCAGCCCCCGTTTGTCCCACAACAGGAGCTGATTCTATTTTAAAGGAGTAGGACGGGATGATCTCATATGAGTTTCCCAAGCTGTCTGCCTCTGTTTCAGGAGCTTTCTTTTAGAAGCTACCAAGGCAGGATTTGCAACATTATTGCATGAAGCAGCAATGTGGCCATCCTCGCCACACTGGAAGCAGTACCAGGGTTTTGGTCTACTCGTTTGGGTTGGGGAAAAACTTTGGGAGAACTCACCAATGCTTGTTTGCACATACTGTGATTTGCTCAATTTTGCAGCAGACTTTGCTAGCTTAACAGCAGCAAACTGACTTTGCAGCTCTGCTACCTGTCTCTGCAAGTTACAAGCCATACTTTCGTGAGAACCCTTAGTCTGTTCTTTAGCTTTCTTTAAGCTTTCAACCTGGCTTTGAAGCTCTGTGATTTGCTTCTTCAAATCAGAAACAAAGCTTGAGTTGTCGCTGCCTCATCTGTGGAGACACACAAAGAGTAAGAGGAAGTGCGCTGCTTAGAAGCGCCAAGATGCTTTCTCATACGCAGTTCTTTTGTACTTTGTTTGTCTTCGGCTGTTCGCAACAGCAGTAAAAGTTCTGAGAAAGGAAGGGGATCAGTTTTCCTTTGTTCTAGCTGGAACTCTGAAATGAGGGCATTGTCCCAACATCCCCTACAAAACTGTCTTAGTAAATGTCGATCAGCCTCACTAGGGGACAAACCACCTCTTTTCATAGCCAGCATCAATTTTACCTGCAACCGCTGCAAGTATTGGGACGGTTTCTCTCCTGCATCTTGCAGAGTATTCAAGAACCTGGCGAACAACTCATCGCTATCTTCAACCGTTCCAAAAGGGGAGTCTAAAAGGTCAAGATAAGCTCTGGGTGTGGCGTGTGGACCCAGAGTTCTGACAATGTCTGCACCCGGAGGCAGAAGGCTGTCAAGGATTTTTCTGGATCGGGCTAGATCAGAAAAGGAAGGATCTTGTAACATCAGTTCAACACTATTGTGCCACGTATCATAATCCACCTCATTACCCAGGCAAGGGGATTTTCCAGAAAAGGACCTCAGCTTAAGGGGAACGTGCAAATTAGAAGCAGCATCCTCACTTTTCACAATGTGCTCGACTACAACACGTTGTACCTCTGGAGGATTTAGATTAGGCACTGACATTCTTGGCATTGGAACAAATGCAGCATCACTGGCAGTATCGTTTAGAGGCAATGGGTTCCCCTGAACTACACTGACTTGAGGAAAATCTGTCTGTATCACAGGCATGGCATTCGCGTGTTCTTTAGAAGTTCGCGTCGTTTCATCTTTATTCAGAGAGACGGGCTCTTTACACTTTGACAGCTCCTCACTCAAAAGGTCAGCAAAGGATCTGCCACTGAGCTTGGCAATGCGTTGTAGTTCCCCAAGATAACCCTTGGTGGCGCTGCTAGTGACCATCGGGACATAGACACTGGACAAAGCCTTCACCTCGAATTTGAGGTCAGCCTGGTGTGGGCTTTCAAAAGTGAATGGCAAATGAGGCTCTAAACTCTTCAATGAAGACCCACTCTCAAACTCAATTATTGCATTCTTGTGATATGGGGATGTGGGGCTGTCAATGTGGACAATTCTACTAATGTGCCCATATTTGCAAAGATGCTCAGTCAATCTCTTAATAACTTCACCTGATTGGTCAACAGCGCGTTCCTCACGTTTTTCTTAAAGGCAACACTCCATATTTCACATGCATCGTTACAGTCAGAGAAAATGAACATAAATAACATAAATTACAGAAAAATGAACAAGTACACATTTTATTACATCCATGACATAAAAAAATGAAATAAAATGTACTTTAAATTGAACATTAAATTGAAGATTAAATATTAAACCTTTTAATATAATAGCAAAGAACTTCATTTTTTTCATCTTTTGTGTTTTTAGTAACCCCAATATAGTTTACTATTTATTAATTATCTTGTGGCGACTTATGTTTAACGATGTGACAGAATTCACATACGGTGTTTGTGAGGTTTTCCCCTTTAAGAATGTTAGTTGGCGGCAGTGTGTGTTTTCCCCTTTAAGAGATCAGAGTTTTTGGCTTGTGGGTTGTTCGGAAAATAAAGTTAGCCAGTTCACGGCTTCAGCATCCAGCTCGCATGTCGTCTTCACTCATTTAATTGCACGAACACCCACATGTGGTGACCCCGATGCTCTTGGACTTTTCCAGAGTTTTTTTGTCGTTGTTGTGGAAGACGAAATGACAGCCAATGCGGTTGCACTCAAGTTACCGGAGTTTTGGGAGCAGCAAGCCGCGGCATGGTTTGCACAGGCGGAGGCGCTCTGCGTGACATCACTGCGGATGACACGAAGTATTACTACGTCGTAGCTTCACTCAGCAGCTCCACGGCATCGCGAGCTGTAAGCCTGTTAAACGAACCCCCGGAGAGGGACAAGTATGGCGCCCTTAAGAGTTACCTGTTGAGAACTTTTGGTTTGACTGAATTAGAGCGTGCGAGGCAGCTTCTTTCATTACCAGGACTGGGTGATGCAAAGCTCTCTGAGCTTATGGATTACATGTTGACATTGTTAGGTGAACATAAGCCCTGCTTTATATTCAAGGAGCTGTTCCTTCGACAAATGACAGATCAAGTCCGCATGGCTTTGGCCGACACGGCGATTACGGACTTACGAGAGCTGGCTAAAATGGCGGACAGTCTACATACCGCTGCACAGAGTTGTGCTATACCAACATCTTTCAACGCCTACATTAATCCGCTGTTAGGAGCAGCTAATCGGGTTGCACCAGCACCACCACGGCGAACCGGCTCTGGCTTTTGTTTTTATCATGCTCGTTTTGGGGACAGGGCCAAGAAGTGTCGTTTGCCATGTAATTTCCGTGGTAAGAGTACCACACAGTCTGTGAATGCTGTGGACAGTGGTCATACTGCCTGCCTTCTCTTCATTACAGATGATATATCAGGACGAGATTTTCTCTGTGACACTGGGGCTCAGGTAAGCGTACTGCCGGCGACACCTCTCGATGCGCGTTCTGAGCTTAAGAGCCCTTCACTGGAGGCTGCTAACGGCAGCAAAATCCCAACATACGGTAAGCGCCAGGTTAAGTTGTGTTTTAACGGGCACCGTTTCACTTGGGATTTTGTTGTGGCTAAGGTAGCTTGTCCTTTGCTGGGGGCTGATTTCCTGTGTGCAAACGGTTTGTTGGTTGATGTGCAGAACCGCCGTTTAGTCGATGCCAAAGATTTCAATTCTTTTCCGTGTACACTCAGTGTTTTTTCAACAACAACCTTGTCAAACGCTTCAGAGCCTAGCTGCGAATTTTTGCGCATGCTCACTGAGTTTTCCGACATAACTCAGCCAACTTTTTCTATGGCGACACCGAAACATGGTATCGAGCATCACATTTCTACTACAGGTCCACCCGTTTATGCTCGCGTTCGCCGTCTTGACTCATCGAAATTAGCTGCCGCTAAAGCTGTGTTTGCGTACATGGAAGAGTTAGGCATTGTACACCGTTGAAATAGTCCTTGGGCTTCTCCTTTGCACATGGTGCCTAAGTCAGATGGTAGTTACCGTCCGTATGGCGATTATCGCAGACTCAATGATGTTACAATTCCCGATCGCTACCCTGTTCCGCATATTCAAGATTTTTCGGCGTGGCTAGCTGGAAAAATGATTTTTTCCAAGGTAGACCTTGTGCGGGGGTACCACCAAGTACCAGTCCACCCGGACGACATTCTGAAAACTGCCGTTATCACCCCTTTTGGGTTGTTTGAGTTTTGCAAATGCCATTCTGCCTGAAAAATGCTGCTCAGACTTTTCAAAGGCTCATGGATTCTGTGTTACAGGGTCTGGACTTTCTTTTTGTCTACCTGGATGACATTTTGGTTGCAAGCACATCCAAGGAAGAACATTTGTCGCATCTCCGCTCGCTTTTTTGACCGCCTTAGTGCTCACGGCCTTATCATTAACCCCGCCAAATGTCAGTTCGGCCTTTCATCCATTGATTTTCTGGGACACAGAATTACGAGCGCCGGCACGGTCCCGTTGCCTTTACGGGTGGCTGCGGTTCAGGGTTTTCCATTGCCGCCTACGGTTAAAACTCTCCAGGAATTCCTGGGAATGGTTAATTTCTATCACAGATTTATTCCCAAAGCAGCTAAGCTTATGTGCCCCCTCTATAGGGCCCTTAAAAGCGGTACCCCTCGTCACATACTCAAGTGGTCCGATGAAATGATTGGAGCTTTTGACAGCACTAAACAGGCTTTAGCAGAGGCTGCCATGTTGGCGCATCCACTTCTGGACAGTCCAATCGCTATTACTACAGATGCATCTGATTTCGCGGTTGGGGCTGTCCTGGAACAGTTGGTGCATGGGCATTGGCAGCCACTTGTATTCTTTAGCCGCCATCTTCGTCCAAATGAACAAAAATACAGTGCGTTCGATCAGGAGTTGCTCGGCCTTTACCGCGCCATTCGACATTTTCGTTTTTCACTCGAAGGCCGGCACTTCACTGCTTTTGTCGATCACAAGCCATTGACTTTCTCTATGTCAAAGGTTTCAGAGCCATGGTCTGCCCGCCAGCAATGGCACCTGGCTTACATTTCAGAATTTACTACGGATCTTCAACACGTTGCAGGGAAATCCAATGTGGTAGCGGATTGCCTGTCGGGGGCGAGCACCAATGTGGTACACTTGGGGGTGAATTACTCCAGTATGGCCGCGGACCAGTGTTCCGATCCGGAAGTCCAGTCCTTGAAGACAGGTGTCACAAGCCTTAAATTGGCTGACCTCATGTTTGACAAGGCTGGCGTTTCGCTTCTTTGTGATGTTTCGTTGGGATGTCCTCATCCCGTACCCAAGAACTGGAGACGGCACGTTTTTGACGTCATCCACGGTTTGTCGCATCCGGGTACGAAAGCTTCCCAAAAGTTGATGGCTTCTAAATTTGTCTGGCACGGCCTAAAGAAAGATGTGAGAGCATGGTCCGCTTCATGCATTGCCTGTCAAAGAGCGAACGTGCAGCGCCATGTTATAGCACCGTTAGCATGTTTCGAGGTGCCAGAGCGTCGTTTCGATCATGTGAACATTGACCTTGTTGGTCCTCTTCCGCTGTGTCGGGGGTACGCTCACCAGCTCACGATGGTGGATCGGGCTACTAGGTGGCCAGAAGTGGTGCCCTTGTTGTCAATGTCAACTGCAGACATTGCTCGAGCTTTTATTGGCACCTGGATCGCCAGATTTGGCACCCCATTGGTCATCTCGTGGTTCCCAGTTCACGTCTGAGCTTTGGGCTGCAGTCGCGCATAGTCTGGGCATTAAGCTTCATCACACTACAGCTTATCACCCACAAGCAAATGGTCTGTGTGAACATTTTCACTGATCCATGAAGTCTGCCCTGAGAGCTGCCTTGAAGGATGACAACTGGTATGACTGGGACTTCGTACGGCACCTAAGGAGGATTTACTTGCTTGTTCAGCGGAATTGGTTTATGGCCAGACACTTAGGGTGCCTGGTGACTTTGTGCCTGATACCGACAACCTGTGGTCTGGCCCACCTAACCGTCCCACCCTGCGCAGCCATGTCTCCACTTTTGTCCCAGTGCCCACCTCGCAGCACGGCCTTCGCAAGACTTGGGTTCCCAGCGATCTGTTGTCTGCAAAATTTGTGTTCGTTTGACATGATGCGCACAGGGGGCCATTGAAACCTCCATATGATGGACCGTTCCGGGTTCTGGAATCCTCAGACAAGACGTTCGTTATTGATGTAGGAGGGAGGTCGGAATGTGTCTCAATTGATCACCTTAAACCAGCTCACAGAGACCTGGATCGGCCAGCTGAGGTGGCCGTGGCACCCTGACGTGGACGACCTGCCTTTGTCAACCCGTCTGGCAAGTTTGTTGTTCGAGCTTCACCTACTGATAGCTCACTGCAGGTGACCCGTACAAGAGCGGGAAGCAGCATTCGTGCTCCTGACAAACTGAATGTGTAGATTTATGTGAATTCTGGGGGGGGGGCTTGTGTGGCGACTTATGTTTAACGATGTGACAGAATTCACATACGGTGTTTGTGAGGTTTTCCCCTTTAAGAATGTTAGTTGGCGGCAGTGTGTGTTTTCCCCTTTAAGAGATCAGAGTTTTTGGCTTGTGGGTTGTTCGGAAAATAAAGTTAGCCAGTTCACGGCTTCAGCATCCAGCTCGCATGTCGTCTCCACTCATTTAATTGCATGAACACCCACAATCTATAGTTTTTTTCCTAGGAGATACATAAACATAACATACTAGTTAGCAGCACAAATGCAGGTGGTCAATGCAGTACTTTGATTACAGTATTTTAGCAGCAATTTAAGAAAGAATTTTTCAAAAATTGCAAAGGGAGTGGAATGGTGTTCAGTTGAGTACGAGTGTGATTGTGTGTGTGTGTGTGTGTGTGTGTGCTTGCGTGTGTGTGTGTGCATGTATTTGGGTTGGTGTCAGTCCAGTCTGTATTACTGAGGAGGTATTGAGGAGTCTGATGGCTTGGGGAAGAAACACAGAAAGTGCATGCGTGTAAGTAATGTGTGCGTGTGAGCGTGGGAGATGGAGTCCAGATCGGCCATGTTGTGATGCCGTGGTGGATTCTGGGAAAGAGAGTGCATGGCCGAATTCAGTGCTGACATGACACATTTTATTGACGCCATCATTTGTACTCTTATTTCTTCTCACGTTATACCATCATGCTGATAGTGAAAGTTGTTTCTTGTTCACAGATTAAAAACCGAGAGGTGCTTTAAAGATGGCCAGCGCTCCTATACCGCTCACTAATGTGGGAAGTGGCTACACCATCGTCACTCAAGTTATTCCCTCATCAACAGCCCCGACGACAGCGGAACAAAATTCCTCTCAGACACTCAGCCCACTGAGAACCCAAAGCGCTGGGAGTAAGTTACACAATTACAAAGCAGCACTGAACACATGCTATATTATTATTATTATTAGTAGTAGTAGTAGGAGTAGTAGGAGTATTGTTATTGTCATGATTTATGGCTTAAGCATTTATATTCTTTTAATAGTATTTAAAATTAAAAAAAAGCACCCCACAACCTGTAACATTAGATTTTTTATGGTTAGTATTTTTGGGAGTATTTTTAATATTGAGTTGCTTAATAAATCATGTTTAACCTATATCAAATTAATAAATACATATGAATAATAAATTAAACAGTATGAAGTAAAATGATTAATATGGGATAATATAAATTGAATATGAATTTATATGCATGCTGTTTGGTGTAACAGCTGCACCCTAGCTCATCATCCGGTGGTTCCCTACATCATCAGCTGTTTTAGAGCTCTCATGACATCTTGTAGAAGGAGTGGACAAACCACTTCATGAGACTCGACTTATCAACAGTCTTGAACCTGTTGTCGTTGTTCACTCTGACCTTTCTTCAGGACTAAGCTTCTTGGCTTACTGCTCTTAAAGGTCATCCTTGCCCATGTGTTCAGTTTTCCAGATCCTCCAGCATCCATTTGCCTTCTATAACTGAGCATGGTGTATTGTCATCCATAAAAGCTCATGTTGCTGGTTGGTGCATGTTTGACATGGTCTCTTTGCAGATTCCACATGTAGATGGACTGCAGCAGCAAACAATATGACTGAAATCATACAGCCAGTCACAATTCCTACTTCCTACTTACTCTGAATCTCATCTTGAATCTCTCAAAGTAGTCACTCAAGTGTTGTTGTACCTTCCTGGGCACATCCTATTCTTCAGGGTGGTGGTGACCAGTTGATGAGGGATTGATCCATACTGAATTGGACAAATCCACTAAGGACTGTCAGGTCTCCATTGTTCTCTTTTGCTTTGTGGATGATCTGTATGAGGGTGCTGGTATGCTCCACAAACTCTATTTCACATTTTTGTACCAATGTATCAATGTATTTATTCTCCAGTATACTGTATATTGGGTCAGTCTGCGGGCGACAATCACCAGGAATATTTTCCCCACCACATTAAGGAGTGATATGGTGCCCCACTAAAAAAGTTCCAAAGAGTCTTCTTTCTTGGGTACCTGTCACCAGTTTTCTGGCGTTTTCCACTTCCTCCACATGGCCTTCAACAGCTTCCCGATCCTTGTTGTTAACTTGGGAGCAGTTTTTATAAACCTGGTGTGGAATTTCCTCTGGGCCTTCATTATGACGACCTTAATCTCTGCAACTGTTAGCACTGTAACCAGAAACAAGAGGAAAAAATAAATAAATAAATAAATAAATAAATAAATAAATGACCTTGAAAGGCTATTTAAACCTAAATAAAATAAATAAATAAATAAATAAGAATTCATAAGTAAATATTATATTTAGTTAAATTAAATTAATTATATCAAATAAAATATCATTATATCAAATAAAATACCATATAACCTGTAACAAGACAATAATTAAAACTTTTTTTATATTAACTTAAGACTATTTAACTTTGTTTTTTTTTTATTAATATGAATCTTAATTTATATTAATTCATGGATATCAATGCTAAAATAATATATTAAATATGTTGCCCCACCAGGCCGTCCAAATAATGAACGGTTTCTTGATGTTGCTGCTTGGTATTGTGTTAGTGGGCTCCCCACAGCCCAGCTTTGTGTCTTTCGGATTCGCATTCTGGGGCTCTTTGCTTGTAAGTGTTCTTCGGTTTTATTGATTTAAATGTACAGTAAATAATAAATGTAGTTATATTCATTATTTTATTAATTATAATAATTATAGTTATAGTCATTATTTCATTAAATACATTCCTCGGTGTCAGTTCCAGTAAATAATTTTGTCTCATTCTCAGCACATCTTGGCTGGTGTTCTGACTGTGTCAGCGAGTAGAAAGCTTAATCTCTGTGGGGTATGTAAACACCTACAGTAAGACTCTATATATATATATATATATATATACAATTATTACGTTCTCTCCTTAGTCTAGGGGTTGGGGAGGAAGTAACACAAAAAAAAAGTAAAAATGTGGCTCTAAAAAAAATTAGCCAACGAAAAATTACAGCAAAACCCGCGTGGAGAAGTCTCCTTTTCCCCTATCCCAGCTCAGTTTACACCTACAACACTTAATTAACAGCACCCACACACGGAATATACTCAAATGAAGTGGTTTATTTGCCGGCTTAGCAAACCAAGTAAATAACAAACAAAGATCGATAAACAGAAAACAACCAAATCGTCAGGAG
>CM040462.1:1988192-2002496 GCA_022758105.1 Pangasianodon gigas | reverse complement strand
CGGTCCTGCGAGATTGAGGAGGATGTAAGCTCTTGTCTTTGCAGGCTTGTCGTGGTGCGCTGCCGCTATGAAAATGTCATACTCCTGCTCGAAGATTCGCCAGTTATCGGCAACATTCCCTTCGAAAGAGAGAGGGTCGGGTCTCCGAAAACAATCCGCCATAGTCACTTGCTATGCAGTTTACGAGAAGAAAAAAAAACTAAACTAAACTTGCACGAGCCGTCTCTGTTTCCTACTAAAACGGTGCACTCGCAGGCGAAAAGTCCGTGCCGTATTCTGACACCATGTTGTATGTCCCAGGAATCAACACCACAACATTCACATGCAAAACGTGATATTTATTTTAAAGTAATAACATGTCACGAACATAGGAAACTTCTCTATATAACATACAGCGCATGTGTGTTTTTGCTACCTAGACCCGGTGAGAGAGAGCCTGCTCTTAAAGAGCCCAACACCTTTAGTGCATCACATGAAAATACACAATGTATAATTAAACAGATAATTTATCACAATGATCTACATCCCCTTTTACCGAACAAGTGCAAATGTTTTCATGTGACTGGAGCACTGATGGCAGAAAGTGACGGTAGCACTGGTAGTGATCTGGAGATGGAGGATGTAAGTCATGTAGCGGGAATAATGGAGGGAATGAATGGTGGAAAATAGTTAATCGGAAAAGAAAGAAAACCTGTAGCTAAGGATCAGGTACAGACAGTGATAAGGAACATCATCCGGGTAGGAAAAATAAAGAGGAATTTAAGGTCATGCTGAAATTTACTGATCCTGGCATGATGATAAACCCTATCAAGCTGACAAAAGCTTTGAAAAAATCATTAGGAGAAATAGATAGTGTAAGGACTTTGAGAGATGGAAATTTGATAAGTGTAAAGATGAAAATCAACAAAAGACGGCCTTGGGTCTAAAATCAGTGATTGGACATATGGTTTCATGCACTCTGCTGAATAGGAAATCTTGGGTAAGAGGAGTAATTACTGGAATACCTACAGATTTACCTGCTGATAAAATCAAAAACTTTATTGTAGGGGGTAAGGTAAATTAGAGTAAAGTGACTACAGTGTGTAAGAAACAAAGAAAGGATGGATAGTCCATCGGGAATTATACATTTTGATGAAGAAAAATGCCAGATAGAGTAAAAATAGGCTAGGTAAATTATACAGTAAGACCATATGTACCTCCACCACTTAGATGTTTTAAGTGTCAGAAATATGGACATGTCAGTACGGTGTGTAGACGTACACAACAATGTGCAAGATGTAGAGGCAACCATGAATATGGTAAATCTGACGAAGGAATGAAGGCAAAATGCTCTAATTGTGGTGGTGAGCATAGTGCTGGATTTGGAGGATGCATTGCTCAGAAGAATGCTGTGAAAGTTCAAAACTTTAGAGTGTCAGAGAGCTTGACATATGCTGAGGCAGTGCAAAAAGTAAAACAAAGGGAGCAGATGCAAGGAGAGACAAAAACACAGGAGCAGATTGGGAAAGTCTTGGATCAAGAAAGAATAAATGAGAATAGTTTGATTATCAGAGAAATTGAATTTATTTCATTCAAGGGCGCACCAGCGTCTCTACCATCTACAGCATCTGGCCAGGTTCCAGGTCTCTCACAGGGTGATGAAGGCTTTCTACACTGGGGAAGTGGAGAGTCTTCTCACCGGGAGCATCACCACCTGGTTCGGAGGCACCACGGCCAAGAACCAGAAGGTGCTGTCCAGAGTGGTGAGGGCAGTGGAGAAGGCCATCAGGTCTTCTTTTCGACACTGAGAAAGCATAAACTAGCGGTTAATGCAATGGAAAGAGGGGCTTCTAATAAAACTTAAAAATATGGGAATTGGAGGAAAGATGTGTAAGTGGATTAAGGATTTTCTTCTTGAAAGAACAGTACAAGTGAGAGTAGGAGGAGAGTATTCTAAGATTTACAAGATAGACACTGGAACTCCTCAAGGGAGTGTATGTAGTCCAGTACTATTTAATATCATGATAATGATTTTTTTTGATAATATTAACAGAGACACAGGAAGGTCACTTTATGCAGACGATGGGGCAATATGGAAAAGAGGACGTAATATAACGTATGTGTCACAGAGTTTACAGAAAGCAATTGATGAAGTAGAGAAATAGGCAAATAAATGGAGTTTCATATTATCAGTGGCTAAAACCCAAATCATATGTTTCACAAAAAGAAAAAATGTACCAGAGGTTAAATTGAAATTATATAAACAGGTATTGGAACAAGTTTCAAAAGTAAAATATCTTGGTGTATGGATAGAACCTAGACTGACATTTGGAATACACGCCAGAAAGCTGATTGAGAAGTATAAAACGTATAAATATTCTACGATGTTTATCAGGAGCTGTTTAGAGCTTGTAGATTGTCACTGAAAAGAACATACTGTACATGAATCAGATCAAGTTTGAACTACAGAAGTATAATTTATGGATTTCCATCTGCAGCCATAATTAAAAAGCTAGAAGAAGTACAGACTCAAGCCTTAAGAATATGCTGTGGTGCTTTTAGAACATCTTCAATTCCAGTGTTGCAGGTAGAAGTCGGTGGAAGCTCCTTTATACCTCCGTAGGTACAAATTGAGAATGAATTATTGGGTTAATGTGAAAGGTCACAAAGAGAATCATCCAGTAAAGAGCGTGTTGGGGGAGTGTTGGGAATACAGAAATAATAACATTAAGAGCTTTGGATGGACTGCTAATAGAGAAGCACAGATAGTTGGTATTGCAGAATGTGCACTCAGCTCCACTGTGATCTTATCTAATGATCCCCCGTGGACGTATCTTTTGCCTATAATTGACCTACAATTGCAAAACAAAATCAAGAATGAAAAAGATGTCCCTAAGGAGGTTATTGTCGAGCAGTATTTAGATCAGGTGTATTCATTATGGAAGGATTTTTCTGTTGTCTTTATCAGTATGTTTGTCAATCAGTATTTGAAAGCGGTATTATGTCAATCAGTATCTACGCAACAGTGTTGTGAGCTTTTATACACTACACTGTATCATCTCTGTAATATACTGACAACAGGAGACTGCATGTGGTTGAACTTGAACTGGCTTCTTTTACTTGTCTGTTAATCACACGCTCTTGGTGCAATAGCGCCTCACAGTGTTCACTTAATTATACTACAACCTATGAACAACATACAGGACATCTCCCTTTTTTTTTTTTTTAACAAACATTACTAAATTGATTGCAACGTAACTTGTGCATAACAACATAACAGAAACTTATGTACTCTGACGACAGTACTTTACAGTCACTGAATTAATCCCGGTACCTACTAGGCACTCTGATAGGTCTACCAAATCTTGACAGTCTTTCATTACTCATTGAATGAAACTGACTGCTTCTCGCTAGTGAATTCTTGTCATTCACAGAAGCTGAACAACTGACTGCATCTGACTCCATTGTCCACATTGGCCTCCTGCCTTGAATTCAGCTCCGACTCTGGTGATACAACTGGTAAGTCTTCCACATCTTTAGTTTGATTTGAAGGATACACTGACTCTTGTTTTCAGCAAGTCTTTTCTGTTCCTTCTGAAGATGCGACTGTCAGGTGTTTGAACAATGTAAGACCTTGGTTGTTCCAGTTTGTCGAGAACCACTGCAGGTTGCCATTTGTTATCCTCTCACTCTTTCACCTTTCTTCATTTCAGGTAGCTTTCTTGTCCCACGATTGATGTACAGCTTTTGTTTGACCTGCCTGTTTCTCAGTCGATTAAGCACTTGTCTGAAAACCTTGGGCATCAGCAGTTTCTTTGACACTGGAATCTTTGATTTTAGTCTTCTTCCCATGAGTAATTGTCCAGCGGCGTGTTTCTGTACTCCAGGAGAGCAATGTATGGATCTCTGTTACTTTCATGTGCTTTTTTCAGCAGACTTTTTATTGTTTGTACTGCTCTCTCCGCTTGACCGTTTGACTATGGAAATCCAGGACTCGAGGTAGTATGTGTGAACTCCCAGCTGGCTGCAAATGTTCGCATTTCAGCACTTAGAAGCTGTGGGCCATTATCAGAAAAGAGTTCATCTGGCACTCCGTGTCTGGCAAACATTGATTTGAGAACTGCAATGATTTGCTTACTTGTTGTGTCATTTAACTTAGAAATTTCAGGGTACTTGGAAAAGTAGTCAACACAGAGGAGATAATCAGCATCTCTGAAGTGAAACAAATCCATCCCGACCTTTGACCATGCTCTTTCTGGGACCGGATGTGACACCAAAGGTTCTCTGGAATTGCAGTTTCTGTGCTTATTGCAGATGTCACATTTGCTGACAACATCTTCAATTTGCTTTGCCACCCCTGGCCAGAACAAGACGTCTCTGGCCCTTTCCTTGCACTTCACGATACCCATGTGTGCTTTGTGGATTCTTTCAAGCATTTCATTTCGCATTTTGTTTGGCACGACTAGTTTTCCATTTTTGAACAACAATCCATCTGCGTAACTTAGTTCCTCTCTAAACGTCCAGTAATGATGTATGGATTTTGGAACTTGGCTCCTTGAATTCAGCCATCCTGACTGAACTCCTTCTCTGACCAGTCTCAGTTCTTCATCATCTGCAGTTGCTGACTGAAACTGTTCTTTTTTCTCCTTTGAGACAGGTAGCTGGTGCACTATAAAACTCATGTCCATCTCTTCTTCTTCTCTTCTGTCCTGAGTGCAAGGCTCATGAAGGTAAGCTCTGCTCAGTGCATCCGCAATGTGCAGCTGGTTTCCTGGAACATATTTCACTGTTAGGCTGTACTTTTGCAGTCTCATCAGCATTTTCTGAAGACTGGACAGGGCTTTATGGAGTGGTTTCTTGAAAATGATCTCCAACGGCTTGTGGTCGGACTCAACCTCCACGCATCGTCCATACAGGTATTGGTGAAATTTTTCACAACCATGCACTATTGCTAACAGCTCTTTTTCAATTTGTGCATAATTTCGTTCACAGTCAGTTAGTGCTCTGGAGCCGTACGCTACTGGTTGTCCCTCCTGAAGAATCACCGCTCCTAGACCCTCTGAGCTGGCATCCACTGACAAGGTAACAGGGTGGCTCACATCATAAAATTTTAACACTGGTGCTGTACTCACTAGCACTTTTAGGCGATTGAAGCTCTCTTGTTGTTCACTCTCCCAATGCCAGTGTGTTTCTCCTTCCAGCAGCTTTCTGAGAGGTGCAGTCACTTCTGAAAGATTAGGGATGAACTTTGCTAAGTACTGCACCATGCCTAAGAACCTCTGTAGAGCTGACTTGTCCTGCGGCTCTGGCATCTCCAGAACAGCTCTCACTTTTTCTTTGTCAGGTTTCAGTCCATCTTTGCTCAGCACATGACCTATGTAGCTAATTTCACTAAGACCGATCTTACATTTCTCTTTGTTCAATTTCAGGTTTATGCTTCTCAGTTTCTGTAACAGTTTTCTCAGTCTGCGGTCATGTGAGTCTCTGTCTTCTCCCCACACGAGAATGTCGTTTATTACATTAATGACTCCTTCCATTCCTTCCAGATGCTGAGACAAACACCTTGGGAACACCTCTGGAGCTGATGATATCCCAAACGGAAGCCTTGTAAAACTGTACCTCCCTAAAGGAGTGTTAAAGGTACATAGTTTAGAACTATCATCATCCAGTCGGATCTGCCAAAATCCCTGATCTGCATCCACCACAGAGAATATCTTGGCTTTTGGCATTTCTGCAACAACTTCCTCAAGTGTTTTGAGAGGATAGTGTTCCCTTCGTATTGCTCTGTTTAAATCTTGAGGGTCTATGCAGATCCTAATCTTGTTGGGTTTTACTATTGTCACCATTGTCTCCTGGAAGACAACCCAGTCCGGTAAACAAATCTTCAAATTCACTCAGAATATCTTTTGAGGTGTCTCCTTTTATTTCATGAATCCTTTTTATTACCCCCAGTGTGTTGCACGATTCTCTTCCCAGAATTGCACAAGCATTTTGCTCTATGACCTGAAATTCCAGAGTGTACAGCTTGTCTTTGTGCTGGCATTCAAGCCGTTGCTGACCCAAGGCCGACATCTTGTGGCCTGAATACGTCACTAGTTCGCAGCGAGATTTTCTCATGTCTTTTCTGTCGATCTTTAGTGCATCCAGATTTCGCACTGATATGACATTACAGTCTGCACCTGTGTCTAACTTTACAATCAGGTTCTGGTTGTTAACCTTGAGGGTTTCAGTCCACTGTTCCACTCCAGTTTTTAGTTCTTTCTTTTCCATTTCATCTTTCTCATTGATTTGATACAGTTCAGTCTCCTTCAACTCAGTGGTCCCAAGGAACATTTCATCATCTTGATCAATTCCATGTATTCGGCGCTGTTTCTCTGTTTGTGCACGACTCCTGCACTTCTTTGCATAGTGATTCTTTTTGTGACAGGCTTTGCATATCTGTCCTTATGCAGGGCATTGCTTTGGTTCGTGTTTATATCCACATCTTGTGCATTCAGTTTGGAACTTATCTTTCTTTGGCTGATCACAATCTTTTTCCTTTTTCACATTTTTTTGCTTGTGAATGTTGTGCACGGGGATTTCTGTTTCCTCTTGCAGTGACTTGAATTGGTCTTGCCTCACTTCACTGGCACGGCAGATATCCACTGCTCTCTGCAGGGTTAAACCGGGTTCCTGTAACAGCCTTCCTCTGATCTGCTCATTTGTAACACCACAAACAATGCGGTCCCTTCTCAGTGACTCAGTAAGTTCTCCAAATTCACAATCCTTCGCTTTATTCTTTAAATCTGTCACATAAGCATCAATAGACTCTGATTGGCCTTGTGCTCTAATAAAGAATAAATGTCTCAGGTATGGCAGGTTTGTTCGTGGTTCGCAGTACTTGGCAAACAGTTCTTTTAATGTATCGAAGTCGTCATCATCATCATCATCATCATCATCAATACCTTGATTGCATCGTCTCCTGCGACGTGCAGAAAAGTGGCACACTTTATTTCTTCCGACTTCTCTGAGATTCCGCTTGCTATGAGATACAGTTCAAATCGCTGAATCCAGCCTCTCCAGGTTTTGGCTAGGTTTCCTTCCAAGCTCAGAGCTCCTGAGCTTCATCTGATCCATTGTTTATCATATTAGAAGCTTCTGACACCATGTAATCTACTGACAGGAGACTGCATGTGGTTGAACTCCAACTGGCTTCTTTTACTTGTCTGTTAATCACACGCTCTTGGTGCAATAGCGCCTCACAGTGTTCACTTAATTATACTACAACCAATGCACAACATACACGACAATCTCTATGCATGTGATTTTACAAGGATATTTCTCTGAAAACAAACTGGGGTAAACCGGTGTAACCTTGCAGGTGGTGTTTTTAAGATGTAAGGCTAGTGTCGTCTGAAGGCTAATGTTGTTTTTAAAAAATAAACTGACTGACCTCTCGCCATGGTTATAACTAAGCTAAAGGGACAGTGAAATAATTGTGGCGAGAGGCAAGTGTGTGATTAAAAGAAAAAAGAGAAAACTCCATCTGATGAGATCATTGTTTTAGAGCTGTATAAAAGCATGAGCCATGACTATGTAAATCAGATGATCTGCAGCGTCTTGGCTTTGTTGTTTGATTCAATAAAGTCTATTGATTTTTGACATCCAGAACCCCTTGTCTTTGGAAGTCTTTTTTCTTATTTTGAATTTATTTTCAAAACTTATTTTGAAGTATATAATAACAGGAAGGAAGATTAATGTATTACTGGCATCTGAAGAGGGCATTCTGGGCTAAATCATTCATTATTCATAATAGAAAAACATGAAACAGGACAGTGTAATAGCTGTGGCCAAGCAGAGACGATAGAGCATGTACTAAAAATGCACAAAGTATGCAAAAGAAAGGACAGAGCTAATTAAAGTAGTAAGAAATATGGGAGAAGAAACGTTTAATCTACAAAGTCTGCTTAAAGAATCAGCAGGACAAAGGAAAAAATATAGTGCAACATTAAGGTATCTTTAAAAACAAAATAGGGGTAGACAGGAGATTATTATTATTATTATTATTATTATTATTATTATTATTATTATTATTATTATTATTATTATTGTCGTTGTTTTTTAACCAGGCGGTGGCGGTAATGTACCGGAGGCTTGTTTAAAACCTCATATGGGGAAGAAGAACAAGAAGGAGACTCGAGCAGGCATGGTTAGGTGTCGATACAGCATTAAATTATGAAATAGACTATAATGTGTTTTTGATTTTTTTAAATTTATGTGTGTAACTAATTGAGTCCTCTAAATGTAGTTTCTTTATGATCATTAAGAGGCACATCACTGGTGAATTTGAATTGTTAATTGGGAATCTGATCTCTGGAAACAGGATGTGTAAAACCTACTTTGGGGGTGAGTATAAACCTAATAAAAGCTAACAGAACTGTATAAACTGTAATAATAAAAACCTAATGCTGAAGAATCAAGTCTGTTTGCACATTTCCGGGTTTCCACCCACGTGTAAACAGCGTGACCTTGAAGCATTCAGTGAATAATAAGTCTAGCCAAAATTATTTTGGGATTCTGTGCACGGGGTCAGCATTATGAGAAGATTATGAGTCCCTGGTGTTGTGTAGTTCTTGAAATAAAACAAAGTAAAATAAAGAAAAATGCACAAAAAAACTTTCCCGCGCGACTCTTCTTTGCTGTCTCTTCTTCTGCGGTTGCAAATCAAACCGAATTGTGGTAAGAGCACCATCTGGTGGCCGGAATATACCTGTGCACTTCAGCTAGACTCAGCAACCTGTATGCAAGACGAGCAGGGCGTTAGGACAGTGTTTAGTATTTTAGTACCCTTGTGGTTACTGCTGGAAAGGGTATAACTCCTCTGAAATTGTGATGTTTTATTGCAGGGGTATTATAACCACTAATAATTAGTTTATGGCTACAGTAAGACAGTTTTATGAGACTGTTAAACATGTTGAGCCATACATGACGTAGTGTTCACTACTAATTGTTGCATCTACTTTTAAAGAGATTGCAAATGATCTGTTTTAATTTGGGGTTTTGCTACTGGCAAGGGTGAAGAAAAAAGTAGGGCAATGATAATATAATAAATATAGCTGCAAGCAGCGATGATGGGCCCAAGCACTACGGTGCCATCGCCACCCAGTGTGTGTATGAAAACAATGCGTAGTGAAGCGAGTGCTGTAGAGTAACTTGTTTAGCGCTGATGTGTTAGGTTAATCCCAGGTCTAAGGCTTTACAACAGCTTCCATGTCCAAACATACAGCTCATATTTGGTGAGATAATGCATGAAGATGAGATATATGTTATTATCCTTATTAGCCATTATTTAATGGTAGTGAACTAATGTGTAGTGGATACATGCATTTAAGGGGGTGCAACATAGCTCTGTTTATGTGCCTTTCTCCTAGTTTGTGATTTGATTTGTTTTGAATTACAATGTAACAGCTTTGCAAAGATTAAGTGTAATTATAGCTATATAGTAGATGTCCACATTAAATCCAAAAGGACCTATGTCCTGTTGGGCAGAGCTAATGAGTGTCATTTTGAAAGTTGTCCGATTTGATGAGAACAACACATGGACCGAGTTTGGTGACTGTAGGTAAAACTGACCTCACCACTTTAGTCAGAAGGGGGCGCTACAGAGCCCCCTCCACGCCCATGTCTTAGCTTTTGCCTATGCCTAACGGTTGACAACTCTGATGTGTCTGCTGAATTTCATGAAATTTAAGCATGCTAAGAGCCTCAAAAACACCCGAAAAGTGTATTAAAGTTTGATGTGTTACCATGGCAACACTATTTAAGATATCAAGAATCCTTTTGCAATTTTACATCAGCCGTGTCTCGACATTTGAAGTTTGAAACGATTTGGGTAAATATAAGAAGACTGTTTAAAAGCCTGTTTTAAGTGACACACTTCCTGCTGCCAGTTGGTGGCGCTATGACTGTGACTCACAATAGTCCCATTCATGTGCTGAGCCCCCATGACCAAACATACAGCTCAAGAAGATATGAGACACTTCCTGTTTCCCGTTTTTCGCCATAAATGTATTGCCTCGCCATGGCGAAACTGCTCGAGATATCAAAAATCCCTTCGCATGTTGACCAAGTTTGGTGACAATCACGTGAATTCCCTAGGAGGAGTATTTAAAAGTTCACTGCATGTTTCACAAAATCCAAAATGGCCGACTTCCTGTTGGGCGGAGCTAATGATGGTCAGTGTGAAAGTTGTTCAGGTACTTTGTACTGAGTTTCATACATATACGTACAAGTAGGTATGATATATGCTGCAAGTTCATGTACTGTGTAAAAGGGGGCGCTGCAGAGCCCCCCACCACGCCCATGTGCTACCCTTCGCCCGAGCCTAATGGCCGACAACTCTGACGTGTGTGCTGAATTTCATGAGTTTTTGAGCTTGTTAATGGCCCCAAATGCCCCTGAAACCTTGAAAAATAATAATAATGATAAAAAAAAATAGTCCTTAGGAAAACACTTTGCGCACTTTCAGTGCTTGGGCCCTAATAATAATAATGGACAAGGTTGGGGGAATGGGGTCATGGGCCGCTAGTGATCACAAATATGAAGACAAAAAAGTGTCAAATCATATGGACACATTTCTCAAAGTGACGTCCAGGGACACCCAGAGGTCCGTGATGTAAAGACAGGATCTGCAATGACAGCTGAGCTCACCATCAACTACCGTTAATTAATATATACACTTTAGAGGTGTTATAGTTATGAATTAGTTATTATAGTTACAATTCCAACTGTCTGGTCAATTACATTTAACATGTTTAAAGCTCAGTGAGATGAAAGCAAGGTTTAAGTGTGTGAACATGATTTTAACTTGAGTTTTGATTAAACATGTTCTGTACATTTGAAGGATTTATGTAAAGTTATGTGCCGTTGAAAAATGGGTCTCTGGCTGCAGAACATTTCATATTGAATCATTGTTGCTCTTAAGATGTACAATAATTAGAAGCAGTTTTGTTTGATAATGGCACTTCATGTTACCACTTTTGACATCGGATTTGAATTTGATCGTGAGAGAATAAGTGCTTTCTTATTCATCTCTCCATTTGCCTTTAAACGTTCTGCTTTCATTGCTGACTGATTTATTTTATAAACAAGCCATGTATTAGGTTCGATAATCAGACAAGAGGGTAAAAAAAACAAACTCCATTAAGTCTGTGAAAACTCACCTACTTCTGAGCAGATTTCTTGAACCCTGTAGCCTGCCTCTGGTCTGATGCACGTGATTGGATAAACTGAAACCGAGGATCTGCTACAGAAGCTGCACTGATGCATATTTAGAAAACTCGAGTCCCTGAACTATGGACTCTACTACTTATACCTAATACTTTGCTGGATCTGAACTCGGATCACGGACCACCAGTTAACATCCCTGGTTTATCGTTTCAATAACGATTCCTGCTCTCTATACTGATGAAAAAATGGTACTTCAAGGGTTCTAACTTTGGGTTATTAGGGGTTCTTAATTTCCAAATGGGGTTCTACTTAAAAGAAAAAGAAAAAACACTTAAAAACCGTGAAGATGGCTTTGGACCACAATTCATATGAACAGTTATGCTATGATAGCTTTAAGACTGCAATCGCCATGAACAGTTTTGCACTCGAGTCTCCATCAGTGAACAGTTGATAACCTCAACAAATCAGACTTCATGTGAAAACTATAATGAATGTCCTGGTTACACAAACGAAACTATTTGTCCATGTAGTATAAAGTTATAGAAGGGAATGATTTATAATCGCACTATCCGGTGTCACCCAGATGAGGACGGGTTCCCTTTTGAGTCTGGATCCTCTCAAGATTTCTTCCTCATATCGTCTCAGGGAGTTTTTCCTCACCACCGTCACCTCTGGCTTGCTCATTAGGGATAAATTCATAAATTTTAAAATTCATGTCCTTAGTTTATATATTTCTGTAAAGCTGCTTTGTGACAATGTGCTATACAAATAAAATTGAATTGAGCTGAATAGAAACACAACCCTAAGGGTTCTAGATTTAATCTATTTTTGTAGTGTAAAAAAAAAAAAAAAAAGAACCAGCATAAGTCCTGTGTCAATTACATATACAAATATATATATATATAAAATGTGTGTGTGTGTGTGAGATTAGTAGTTTTGATGAATCATAAATACATGTTTGTAGAACATGTCATCATGTGAAATTCTCACCTGTATTATGCCACTTTTATTAAAATCTTTGTTTTATTCTTTGTTGCACACAGAACACCAGAGACTGTTCTGGAAAACCACTTCTCTTTGTGTTTGCATCTTGTGCTCTGTAAAGTGTGTTGGTAAGTAACCGATGCAAAAGTTAGACAAGAAATAAACCTTACAACAAATAAGAAAGCGCATTGCATACATATTGTGAAAATGTTGTTTTAATCTCTGCAGATTCGCAACCCATACCTGCCCGAGAAGGTCTCACAGCCATCCTGCCATGTAAATTCAGTAACACTTCTGTCCAAACACCTCGTATTCGCTGGTGCACTGATTCTGAGGTAGTGTTTGAGCGAAGGGGTGCTGAGTTGTATGAGGGTCCAGGATATGAGGGTCGTGTGGACGTTCCTGAGGACGAGCTGCACAAAGGAAACTGTTCCCTGGTGTTGAAGAGGGTCAGAAAGTCCGATGAAGGAATCTATAAATGCTACCTGTTACTGAGACGAGCAAAGAGATCTGCTTCTCCAGAGTGGAGTTTGATTCAGAGTGTTGAACTCTCAGTCGATGGTAAGTGTCTGAACGTGACACATGTCAGAAGATTAAAATAAGGTGTCTTTGGAATTAAGCTTGTATATATATATATATATATATATATATATATATATATATATATATATATATATATATATATAATATGTGAGAGATCCCTTAGAGAAAAGTCACACAAACTTCACATGGGAATCATCAGCTGACGTTAGTTAGACGTTATGTTTCAAACATTTTTACACGAGGACGAGTTTTTATTCTTCGCATGTCTTTTTTTTTCAAGATTTATATATTCTCACATATTTTTTCCTCACATGTGGTTTTATTCATCATATTATTTACATGACATCTCATGTTTACTTGAGCTTACATGTGCAACAACATGAAATGACAGTTTTTCACGTGAGCGCACGTTGTGTGTAGAATCACATGTGAAACGTATGTGTGTTTTCTCCATAAGGAATGTAATGACACCATCAGTGTACATATAATTTTAGTCATTTCTCAAACAAAATGAATTTGATCTTGTGTTTTAAACAATAGAATTCACAACATGTATAGTCTGTTTCTTTTAAACTAGAGTCATATCAGCTTGCTAACGTCCTCTCACCTAACTAGATTAATTATTTGTTATCCTGGCCTGTACACGTTTGTATATTACAATGTTTTAATTCTGTTTTTTTTTCTTTCCCCATCCTAGTGCCAAAAGAAACACCAAAAAAGCCAACTGCCACAGGTGAGCCAACATTAAACCTAAAAATGAAAATCCTACAGAACTAAACTTTTCATAGTGACTGAGTTTCTGAATTGTTTCCCTCCAGATAATGCCAGAGTGGACTGTCTTCACCCGCTGGTGATGGCCGTGTCACTACTCTCGTGTTTACTCTTTAGCAAGGAAACATTGTGAGGAAAAATCTTTACAGAAGCACATGAATGGGAAACTCGGGGGTAAAGTAAAACTGGTGACTTACTGTAACTGCTGAAGAAACGAGCATGTTGGACTGGCGTCCCATCCGGGGTGAATTCTGCTGACTTGTACCCAGTCTTCCCGGGATTGGCTCCAGATCCAGAGCAACACTGACCTGGGGAAAGCACTAACTGAAGATGAAGGAATTAATGCTCCTTGCCATGTAGCCTATTTATCAGTGACCGAGTTCACTACAAAACACTCTGTTTTCAATATGTAATGGTTTATAATACTAATTAATGGTTGTACACTTGAGGCCAGAGGTTTACACACTCCTAATTTAATTTATTTCCATAAGAGGTCATTTCAAAATAATAGCTAAGAGACGGATTTATTTCAGATTTTATTTACCAGATCAGACTTTTACATACACTTTGTTACTAGTTGCTGACAATCGGTGTCATTTATCAATCTTTTACTGAATTATGTGTAAATGTTTGTGTAAGCCAGACTGAAAAAAAAAAATTTCTGCCAGCCAGTAATCCATGCAAATGATATTATTTTAATTTGCTCAAGTCGAGGTTTACATTAGTCTTCTTATTCACAAATCTCAGGAGCACGAGGAGGATAAAATGTTTTTTCTGAAACTATAGGATTTTCATGAATACTAAATTTCTTGTGTAAAT
>CM040462.1:1930409-1954965 GCA_022758105.1 Pangasianodon gigas | reverse complement strand
GTTAAAGAAACACTGCTGTACTACACACCAAATCCACCACCACCCTGCCAGGATAAGACTGGAGTGAATGAATGAATGATTTAAGTAGTACAGTAAGTAGAGTAAAACAGTTATTTTGTACATTATACACAGATTTGAAAAACAGCACTGTAGCTCAGGATCAAACTCAGAAATGAAATTACAGCATCAGTTTTGTAAAATATTCTCTCATTTCTGAGAGAAAGTCATCACATCTAATGGCAAGCTAAACTTTTACCAGCTCTCACATTTCTAATCATTTATTTTAAAAAGCTTTAATTAGATTAGATAATTCTGATAGCTTCAACTCTTACCTTGGAAAAGAGAGAAAATGTCTGTCCGTCTGTGTGTGGGTGTGAGTGAGAGAGAGAGAGAGGCTCTTTAATAACCTATTTTCTTTCAGTTTTAGTTTCAGTTTTGATTTCTCGGAGAATGGTGTGTGGGGAGGGTGGGAGGTGCGAGGGCTTAGGGGTTGGTGTTTGAGTGGTCGGAGAAAGAAGTTGCTTTTTCCTCTGCAGGTTTGTGGGGGTAAATTAGTCACCAGAACGTGGCAGTACATCAGAACTTAGAGGTGAGACAAGATGAAGACAGTTATGGAACAGCCTTCCACTTAGTGTTCGGGGCTCAGACACAGTCTCAGTGTTCAAGTCTAGGCTGAAAACATTTGTTTAGTCAAGCCTTTTGTGAATAGTTTTTTCTTAGGTACAGGGGCAGGTCTGGAGGGTTCACAGGCATAGAGTGTTGTGGTGAACTGGGATGTTTGGATGCTGTCGCCCCCCCACTCTCACGCATTCACTCAGGTTTGTTGACGGTGGAGAGGCTGGCTGCCTTATGTCCCAGGGTGCCCTCATGTCTGTGTTAGCTTCTGGCTCTGACTTTTAGTTATGCTGTCATAGCTAGTCTTGCTGGAGTCCCTGCTTGCACTCTGCATGCAAAGTACATTGTACTTAACCATTAGAGGACAAAAGTTTGTGTTTCTCTCTCTCTCTCTCTCTCTCTCTCTCTCTCTCTCTACATGCTACTTCTGAGATGCCAGTGATCCTGACCCCTTCTGCTCTTCGGACCTGCCTGACCCATCCTGATGCCCTACTTCTGGTTGGAGTTCTCATCGGTTGAGTTCGCTCGCTGCTGCTGGGGCCCCACATGGACGGCCTGAGGAACTGTTTGGATTGCTGGGGATGGTGCCACCTGGGGGCTGTGGAGATGGCTTGGGGATCACATATGGGGAGCTGTACTGTAATGGCTTGGGACTGAGATTGCTGTAGTGGCTTTGGGGCTGCAGTTGCCACGAGCAGCTTCGTACTCAGGACTCCATCAGTGGAAAGTGGATAGATTTTAACCAACCGGACTTGCAAAACTGCGATGAATTTACTGGTTGCACATTTGCACTATTTGTCCTTATAGTACACAATAATAGAAGGGATTTATTTATAATTGCACTATCCGTTGCACCCAGATGAGGATGGGTCCCTTTTGAGTCTGGTTCCTCTCAAGGTTTCTTCCTCATATTGTCTCAGGGAGTTTTTCCTTGCCAGTGTCACCTCTGGCTTGCTCATTAGGGATAAATTCACATATTTACAATATATTTTTTAAAACCATTTATTTCTGTAAAGCTGCTTTGTGACAATGTCCATTGTTAAAAGTGCTATACAAATAAAATTGAATTGAATTGAATGAAGCAGGTTAAAGTCCAACTCAGACCACAGGCAGTAGCCCAAGCTCAGAAGCTGTGAGGCACCACTTCCTGTTGTACCACCATGTTGCATTTTTAGCTCATCACATTTCCTAATTAAAAGCTTATTACATTCTTAACCACTTCATTATTAACAGCCTCCAAGACTAGCTCTGATCTGTGAAGTCTGTTACTGGCTGCCAGTTAATAAGTGACTAATCCAGATCCAAGTGCTATTTTGAAGGACTCATTAACTTAATGTTCATATATAAAATGTGTGTACTAGTACTATACTGACATAGTGGGGTGGAGCTACAGGTATTAGCACAGGTAGTCTATGCTCATTAGCATGCATTTTTCTTTCAAATCTGGGGCATCATTTCTAAAACTTTGCTTAGAGTGAAAATATACACAAAAATAGATCAGATTTATAAAACCTTGCATGCACACTACTGACTGGAATCTAGACAACAGCAGTACATGCATGTGTGGTGAGTGGTAAGATCAAAAAGAACAAATTAAGATGTAGCTGACTACGCCACCCTGTTAAACAGAGAAATCATGGTAATCATAGATTAATCACCAGCAAAAGATCACACAGGTATGTGGTTTCAAAAAAAAGGAAGGGCAGAGACGTAAATACTAAATACAAGACTTTATAATAAACAATCTAGCACTATTTAAAAGTCATTAAAAGACTGTAGGACCCAACTGATAAATATGAGACACGAACACATGAAAGGAGACCGAGGCTTACCAATAGCAAGTAAGCTAGCTAATGAGCACCAAGCTCCTATAATCGCCATCTTACCACCCAGTGCACAGGTCACAAAACAAGCACACACATAAGATCAAGCATGAACACACTGCACCCAGTGGCAGAGCCAGGGATTTTTCATAGTAACTGCTGGCCCCTGCCTGGCCACCCCTCTGGGGAGGCACAGAAAATATCATTACGCAAACAAACATGGCACTCATCCAACCTTAAAATACTTTTTTAAAAGTATTATAGGTGCCTAAATCACAATGAGGTATAACATGCAGTTGCTACAATACTTTAATTTTGATTAAAATTATAAATTTAATGTGAATTTAAATTAGTCATAATTCACCCTCATGTTTTTCAAAACTATTTGATCAAATAAAACTTATGAATTCGGGTTTCAAATTTTTTATCTCCTGAATTTCATATCTCTCGTTGCTGAAAAAACTATTTAAAGACCAGAAAATCATGTCAATTATGCAGGCTACTGAAATGCATTTTATTAAAAGTGCAAACAATAAAACTTCAGCAAACTTACAAGCTATTTCCAACATCCATGACACTAGTACTACTAGTACAAACAATTTACATTAGTTGGATTCTGTGGTTATTGTGGTTTAAAGCAAAGAAATTCACGAATTCATCAAGGTTTAGAGACTTGGCTCGCCTGGACTCGACACTTAAGACACCCTGATGGCTCAGTCCATCATCATTCATGGTTGATCACAGGTAACTTTTTACCAGCTTGAGAGTAGAGAAGCTGCGTTCACATGCAGCTGTACTCATGGGTATGTGCAGAATTGCTGTTGCCAACCTAAAGAGCTCGTGGAACTCCTCTTCATATGGTTCAATAAGCACAATCAAATCTACAATACAAGCGGGCTTCTGTATGCCAGCTTGCACTTTCCTCTCCAGAATTCTTTTCATTTAGTGTTCTAAGCATCCAAGTCAGCTAATGTAAAGCTAACTGCCTCCTAACTTCTGTTTACACAGGACATTGATAAAACTGTGCTGAATTGACATTTTCACAATCTTTAAACGAATCAAATAATCATTTTTCTGATTTTATAACTCACCTGATAGGATGTGTTGTGCTCAGACACTCGAAGTTGATCCAGGAACCGAGGCTGCGCTGTAACTTACTCCTCATCTCCCACTGTTTACGAAAGGTGGAAAACCGCGCTATTTTTTGGAAGCTCTCGTGATGCCTATCAGTGCCGGTGAGTGTCGCGAGAGTTTCACGGTCCAAACATTATCGTAGACATGATCGAGGTTCTCCTAGATCAGTATTTGAGAAGTTATTTTCGTCTTTTAAAAACGTAATTACGAGCAGGGTGGCCATGATTATGTCCATGGTGGCCGCGGCCACCCCTGGCCACCCCCTGGCTCCGCCCCTGACTGCACCCCATGCTGGAATCCCACCACCGCACACTAGGGTCGAGTAGCAGCCTGCCTGGAAGCCTCAGCTCCTGCAACAAAAAACAATAAAATCATCTCCAAATACACACACCAAAGGAAGAAAAGCAAACAACCTAAACAAAAAAACAAAAAAAGTAAAAACTTTAAATATGTAGTTTAAACAAACAAAAAAAAATTTGAAACACAAAAATGGAGATAGATATTCACACCACCTCCATATAAGTAAAGCAGCAAACAAAGTAAACAGCAAATATAAACAAACAAATGTACATAGGCTATACACACTGAAAACAAGTTTAAACAGAACACCACACACACCGAGCAAACACAACCAAAGTGCAATTTTGCACAAAGCAAAACAAGCAGTCTGGAGCAAACAAACAAAGAAAAAAAACAAACTAAAAATACAGAAGAGACAAGTGCAGCAACCAAAATAACGAGACGAAAGCAAGCACGCGCTGAGGGACATGTGCGAGAAGCCACGCGTCCAACGCGTCGAGAAGCGAGTTTAATGACAGAAAACTCCAGATACAGCAGCAGTGCCAATGAATGTTACCCCGCAGGCTTCATTAAACACAGTCGGCCCCAAATTCAACTATTTTTCCTAAAAAAAGGATCTAACATCATTCACTGCATAAAAAGAGTACACAAGAGTACACAGCAGTCATTTCACATACCTTCGTGTGGTCATAAATCCAATCACGCATTCACGCGAACGCAAGAAGACATCCAAGGGCACTTAACCACAGGACTGAGCGAAAGAGAGATGGAGGAAGGCAACCACCAACCAACACGATGATCGTCCAGAGAACTCAAATCCGACAAAACTAAGGACCTAAAGCACGCATCTCAATGCTAACTAGTTAGCCAAACAACCCGTACTTGGAGACCGAGAAGGGGGAAAAACCGGAATGGGCGCGTCTCCGATACGCAACGGTGCCTTTTATACTCTCACAAAAGTCCCCTTTTATACGCTCACAATACGCTGTGATTGGGCAACTCAAGCATTCCAGCATATTAAAATGCAGGAAAAAAAACAACAGTACTGTCTGTCCCACTACACATGTGTGTGTGTGTGTCATTGTAGCATCTGTCCTCTGCGGTATGTGGGTTAGGGAATGAAAATGACATTCATTTATAGAATGAAATTGCTTTTGTTTCACAGAAGTAGATTTATTCTGCTCTTATAGCAAAATGAGTGAAGTCATGTAGTCTGATTATATTTGGGAAATCAGACATTGCTGCAGATTGCGCTTTGATGTTGGCCTCTTAACCCCTGTTTATTGTCTAATTCTCTCTGGAAGCATCCGTTTGCCAGGAATCCAAGCTTTGTTTAGACCTGTAAGTGGACAGGAATTGCACATTGTCCTCTCTAAACCTCAGCATGTAGTTCCAAGAGAATGGCTTCTGGAAATCTCAATAGGCTCATTAGACAGTAATCATCATCGGCAAGGAAATCTTGGTGGTTTCTAAACACCTTCTCACCATGTTTTTTGGTTGACTTGGTCTTCTAACAATATAGCAAACACACTATTTTGCATTAGACAACACATTCTATAGCTCATTCTATATTTCATTCATATCATGTAGCCTATTAATAGATCTGTGAATGTGTGAAATTACTTCAGTCTGTAATTAGCCACAATTAATACCAATACTTAAAAAGAGTTACTTCATTAGGGGAGAGGGTTAAACAAATTGCGGGCTGTAATTAGTTAATTGGAACATTAAATGTCTGGTCATGAATATTTTGTGGTAAGCTACAGCCGAACCTTCCAAGGGAAAAATGGGCACATTGTTATTAGGGTCCAAGCACCAATGTTGTGAAGGACATTCTTGTTTTTGGCCTATTCATTATTTTTCACCATATCAGAAGTGCTAGCCATCAGGGTTTGGCAAAAGATTGGACCCAGGTGTGGCCCTTGGGCTTGATGGCTCCCTACTTTGACATTTTTCTTAAATATGAGCTTCCAGTTTCACCAACATGCACCACATTTGGTGGGTATATGTCTTCAACTATGTTCAACAAAAGTGAGAACAAATTTCACAATCACATTCATTAACTCAGGAAATCAGCCATTTTGGATTTTGTTCATTTTGACAGGTACCAAGCTTTTAAATACTCCTCCTAGAGGATTCATCAGATTCAAACCAAATTATAATCAAGATGTCCCCAATCATAAATCACAAGGGAATTTGATGTTTTTAACTATCTTGCCATGGAAAGGTAATCAATTAAGAGGTCAAGGCACACAAAAAGGAAGTGTGGCATAATGCACATCATGCAATGTGGCCCAAAGTTCAAATTTATTTCCAATGATGGAGAATAGTCACATGCCAATTGTGATTCATTGTCATAGCGCCACCAACTGGCAGCAGGAAGTGAGGTTTATAACGCAAACCTAAAGCAATCATATTCAGTAACTCCGCCCAACAGGAAGTTGTCATTCTGGTGATTTGACAGGTATCAAACTTTTAAATACACCTCCTAGGGAATTTATCAGATTAAAAGCACATTTGATCAGCATGCTGTAGAGATATCCAAGGTGCTAAATTTTGAAGGAATTTTTGATCTCTTCAACAATGGTGCCACGATGAGGTGATCAAATTTTGGAATTTAATTTACAACCTTTCCCTTCCCCGAGATAACACTGTTAAAAATACACACTTAGTTTGCTTATGTGTAGGCATCAGCTCAATATCAGTGAAGACAGGAGCATAAACACACATTTAACAATTAACATAATTTGAATCGGTTTATTATCTTCATCCTAAAAAGAGCCTGACCATAAGCACACATACTGTTCACTGCAGATAAAATTAATTTATAGTGTTTAATGAAATTCTCAAAAATTCCTATTAAAATGAATAAATCACCACCACCACCACTACCACCACGACCACATGCATAACAGGAAGTCTCTCAAGCACACCCCCCTTCAGCTTGGAAAGCCCCTTGTGTCCATGAAAGAAACAGCCCCCATCATGGAAACATGACGTCTAAGGTTGACAAGCTGACCTGCTTCTCTTCACAGATGTGCTTTCACCCATGAAGATGATAAAGAATAGCATTAACTTTCACACATTCAGGAATTTGTAATCAATAGTACTGGTTTTACACAGAAACCTTTATTCTTCTGTGTTGTTTGGTCTGAGATACTACTCAACAGCAGTAATCACAACTAAAACACCTTTACTGTAGGCTTTATTTGGCATATCAAATTCAATTTTCACATTAAAAAAAGAACATGCAGCGCTGTGCAAAAGTCTTAGGCACACGTAAAGAAATGGTTAAAGAAAATGTTCTTGCTTGGCCTTCAGACTGCAATTGCCAAGACCAATTTGCACTCAAGTCTTCATCACCGAACAGTTAATAAGTTCAGTTAAATACAATAGATTTTAAGTTAAAACTATAATGAATTCAGAAATGACTCTGATGCTCATACTTATAAGTTGCTCATAAGTTCCTGGTTCCACAATTGCACTATTTGTCCATGTAGTACACAGTTATAGAAGGGATTTATTTATAATCGCACTATCCGGTGTCACTCAGATGAGGATGGGTTCCCTTTTGAGTCTGGATCCTCTCAAGGTTTCTTCCTCATATCGTCTCAGGGAGTTTTTCCTCACCACCGTCACCTCTGGCTCGCTCATTAGGGATAAATTTAAAATTTATATCTGGAATTTATATATATTTCTATAAAAGCTGCTTTGTGACAATATCCATTGTTAAAAGCACTACACAAATAAAATTGAATTGAAAAAACACTGTAAAGCAAAGATGCCTTCGAAAATCATGAAATTAAATGTTTGTACATGAATGTAAACAGTAATAAGCAAAGTAAAAATGTTTGGTGTAAAAATGCATCAGTAGTCTCCGGTACACACTGTAAGGAAACCGGCAGTTCTTCATGAGCCTCTGACTGCTTCTGTTCTTGCAGCTAATCCCTGACAGACATCATAATTTGTTTTTTAATCTGAAAAGTGGAATATTATGTCATATGTTACTTTCTTTACTGGAACATGTTTTCTGTAACATTTAATTTTTGTTGGAAAAGTAATGTTTAGAAATCTTTTTTTTTAATTTTTTTTTTTAACTGAACCAATAGTGCAGAAGTCATAAAATAAACATCAAAAGGCAAAATTTGTGTTATAATAATTAGAATGCCTAAGACTTTTGCACAGAACTACACATGACAATACTGAAAGTTGGTTAAAGAATAATAGTTATTGTCTAAAATATTGTACATACAGACCATGATCCAGACTGCTAGTGTTTGACAGACTTAGGAAGAAGATTTGCAATGGATTGAACAAATTTCTTAACTTTCAAAGTTAAAATGTTGGATATACTTTCTAAATATATTGCTCAAAAAAAATTAGGAGAACACTGAGATCCAAAGTGTGATTTAAATCAATGAAATATTCAAGTTGAAAATCTTTACTTATATACGTTGTGTAATTTGTTGAGAACAAAATGATGTTACAATGGTCAATGGAAGCTAAAGTCATCAGCACACTGAGGGCTGGATTCAAAATCACACTGAAAATCAAAGTAAAAAATTGAAATTACAGGCTCATCCAACTTGCATGAATTTCATCACGGCGACTCATAATGTAAGTCAGTAGTGTATATGGCCCCCATGTGCCTGTATGCACTCCCAACAACGTCTGGGCATGCGCCTGATGAGATGGCAGATGGTGTCCTGGGGGATCTCCTCCCAGACCTGGATCAAGGCATCAGTGAGCTCCTGGACAGTCTGTGGTCCTACTTGGTGGCTTTTAATGCTCCGATACATAACGTCCCAGAGGTTCTCAATTGGAATCAGGTCTTGGGAACATGAGGGCCAGTCAATGGCATCAATGCCTTTGTCATCCAGAAACTGCCTACACAGTCTGGCCACATGAGGCCGGGCATTGTCATGCACCAAGAGGAACCCAGGGCCCACTGCACCAGCGTAAGTTCTGACACTGGCTCTGAGGATTTCATCCTGGTACCTAACAGCAGTAAAGGTACCATTGGCTAGCATGTGGAGGTCTGTGCGACCCTCCAAGGATATTCCTCCCCAGACCATCACTGACCCACTGCCAAACCGGTCACGCTGGATGATGTTGCAGGCAACATAACGTTCCCCATGGCATCTCCAGACTCTGATGTCTGTCACATATGCTCAGTGTGAACCTGCTCTCATCTGTGAAGAGAAAGGGGCGCCAATGGCAGACCTGCAAATTCTGGTGTTTTCTGGCAAATGCCATCTGAGCTGCATGGTGCTGGGCTGTGAGCGCATGTCCCACTAGAGGACATCGGGCCCTCATGCCACCCTCATGGAGTCTGTTTCTGACAGTTTGGTCAGAAACATGCACACCAGTAGCCTGCTGGAGGTCATTTTGTAGGGCTCTGGCAGTGCTCCTCCTGTTCCTCCTCACACAAAGGAGGAGATACCGGTCCTGCTGCTGGGTTGTTGCCCTTCTACGGCCCTGTCCAGCTCTCCTCGTGTAATGGCCCGTCTCCCGGTATCTCCTCCATGCTCTTGAAACTATGAATGTGCTATCCTGGAGGAACTGGACTACCTGTGCAACCCGATTAGGTTGCAGGTACTGGCTCATGCTACAAGTAGTGACAAGGGCCCTAACAAAACACAAAACTAGAGACAAATCAGTCAGGAAGGATAAGAAAAGAGCAATTGTCTGTGGCCATCACCTGCAAAACCATTCCCCTTTTGGGGGTTGTCTTGCTGTTGTTTCATTTGCACCAAAGCAGGTGAAACTGATTCACAATCACTTCTGATTCCTAACTGGACAGATTGATATCTCTAAGTTTCACTGACTTTGTTATACTGTAATGATTAAGTGTTCCCTTATTATTATTATTTTTTTGAGCAGTGTATAATAAAACAAATTGTAAGAAAATTGATAAATACATTTTAAATCAATTCTAATAAAGAAAGACAAATTGAAAGCCAAATTCTGCAGCTTTTATCCAAAATCCCTGGGATCTGATCTCGCATCCTTCCAGTCAGTAGCACAGAAGCTTCAATCACTGAGCTCCATGTGATTTTTCTACATTGTCAGTGCTTCAGTCTATAACACACAGCTCATTTATTTACTGGCTGTATAAAATCATGGCTACTTTAGACATGAAAAGACAAGACTGGTGAATAAATGTGGTCAATATACACGATAAACAAGGATGAAGAAACACTGAGTGAAAAGATGACTGATTACAGGAATTATCAGCACCCTACATGCTGAGTGAGTGTTTTAAAAAAAAAGCTGTGACAGCGAAACCATTTATATGAAATGGCAGGATGTGTGGGTTTGTGGTTATTTAAAGCTGAAACACGACCCGGTAGAAACAGTAACCTTTCTCTTGAGTCAGAGAAGAAATGGCCAGGCTCCTGTTTATACAGCTGATGATTGGTAAGTACACAAATATGTTCTGTGTTAAGTGTTGACAAAAATGCATTTTATTACTGTACAGCTGTGTGTGGTGCTGTTATTGGAAAATAATCATCAATTATTTTGGTGTGGTGTGATGAAGCTTTATTATTGTTACCCCTCTGAAGTTGATTATTTTCCTATATTAGCATATTCCAAGTGTTTTTCTCCTCTTATACCACAGCGATTTACCAACAGTAACAACATTAATTAATAAAAAAGCTGGCACACGGAAACTCCTCTGTCCTGAAGATGTCGGAAAACTTAAAGTTACAGCTTTAGAACGAACACATTAATATAAAGTGAAGTGAAGTGACGTGTGGCCAAGTGTGGTGACCCATACTCGGAATTTGTGCTCTGCATTTAACCCATCCAAGTGCACACACACAGTAGTGAACACACACACACACCGTGAACACACACCCGGAGCAGTGGGCAGCCTTTTTTTTGCTGCGGGGCCCGGGGAGCAGTTGGGGGTTCGGCGCCTAAACCTGTGATTTGCAGCTGCACTACTGTCAGACCTGCTGTTATAGAAAACTAATCATCTGAATGGAGAATCCAAATAGGGTAGTATTAAAGTTAATTAGACACAGTGAGGATTTAATACTCAAAATACACACATCAGTATTCAGACCTCAGACACAACTACTAGCTTCTACTCATGTGTTTGCCAAATTTTACATAGGTGTGAACAACACATAAGCAACTGCATAACCTGACTCTAAATGTAAGGAACGTTCCTTACTTGACCCAATTTTAGTCACAGACCCATAGTGTGCATTTTGGCAAAACTGTGATGTAACCAGGAACACTTAGCTAGCTTACTCCTGCTAGCTAAATATCATGTGCTACAGAATGCAAACTCTTTGATTGGTAATGCCATCCACTCCATGAATCAATCACATCAGTTTGGATTTTTATGGAAAACTTAATTCATTTGAAACATATGTGGATTCTAGCTCTATAATAATAGCATTCAGCTGATACTTTACTGTGAGTCATGACACCTTAAACTAGCACATTGTTTTCAGCCACAGTGTCACATTCAGAATCTTAACATGGTGTTGTTCTTTCAGGTGTCTTCACTTTGAGTCTTCTTCAGATCACTTTAGCAGACGTCATATCTGTTCATCCTGGCGAAAACGTTACCCTGCGCTGTAACATCACTAATTATTTTAACATAGTGTGGTATCGACTTAAATCTGAGGAGGTGAAACTTCTCATAATTGCTAAAAAAGGGAAACTGGATACACACTTTTCCCCCAGCAGCCCTGTCGATGACAGTCACTTTGATGTAACTGAAGACGGCGGTTTAGTGATTATTGGAGTTAGAGAGACAGATCTGGGATTTTATTACTGTGGAGGTCAAAACACCACAACACACATTCAGTTTGGGAAACCCATCAGACTGAACTTTACAGGTGGGTACCAATACTTTATTTTATTATTCAGCATAGTTGTATTTGTGTCAGTTTAGTTAAATTAGAGAATGTGCTAGAGGGAGGTTTAGAGCTGAAACTCAAACTGAAAGTGCACGCTGTAATGGGACAGTTAATCACAGAGTAAAAACCGCTGTTTGCCAATGAATGAACAGACTAACAGGAGATGCCAAAATGGCATACTCACAGCAAACCTCTTTATTTAACTGGGACAAATAAAATATCAAAAGATATACATACATACATACATACATACATACATACATACACTGTATATATATATATATTGTGTGTGTGAGTGAGATATCCAACATCATAAATATTTTTTTCTCTGTTCTCAACATGTTATGGCCAGTGAAGTTATTTTAAAGGCTGAATAGTTTTACTCCGTACTGTAAGACATCACAACTGCAGACACTTCGAGAGGACTAGGCTTGTGCACCACACTGCAGCTAATCAAAGTCAGGAGATGAAGTCAAAATTGCACATCTCTTCTCTGCTGTTAACAACCTGCTGCAACCTGCATCCAATAAGTGCACTGAACCCTGCAGACTGTAAATAGCTGCTAGCTAATGGTTCACAGAGTCATGTCGTGCATTTCATGTAATATTTCTGTTCAGTTCTGGGCTTTCCGGCAGTGCTTTCGGAAATATAACATGCACAATTCTGTAAATATTATAAATACGCATTACTGGATTACTGCATGCATTACTACAGCACTGCTACAGTAGGGTACAGCCTGAAACACAGCTTGTGCTGTTCAGATTATGGATATACATAGTGGAATATAGCATGAATATTGCATTTTGTAGGGTTTCTAGGCCACTGTGACTGAATGTTGTACACGTCACTGCTGTAATCTAGTGTAAATCTGACCTTTTAAATACAGTTTGAAGACAGTTATTTTAGCTAATTATTAATTTAAAATAGGCCATGAATCACATTTACTACTATTTCATTTACTACATTAAATAAACAGTTAGTAAAAATCTCTTGAAAGCCCAGACAAAAGTCAGCTGACCCCAAGATTGAAAGCATTCCATGCATCAGACACAAGGCATTGTATTTAAAATTTAGGAAACACATTTATTGTGGCTAGCAACAACAATAAAAAAAAAACTGAAATCATTTTCAATCAGCATGCTTGCAAATTCACAAAAATGAGCACCGTCGTTTGTGCTTCTCTCTTTCAGACAACAGAAATCAGGAAGCTGTTGCCTCATCTGCATTTTTGGACCGCTACCAGGTTACAAATATAATCCTAACATGTGTGTGTTCCATCTCATTCCTAATGAACGTCATCTGCATCTGTGTGTTCAGTTCCCGAGTGCAAGGTGAGAACTACTTTACAGGTCTACGTTAATGCAAGTCAGAATCAATACATAGATTTCCCTTTCAATTCAATTCAATTCAATTTTATTTGTATAGCGCTTTTAACAATGAACATTGTCTCAAAGCAGCTTTACAGAACATAAGAAACAAAAAGCATGCAAACAGAAACAAAAACATGCAAACAGTCCTAGATGTTAGACAAACTTATCCCTAGTGAGCAAGCCTGAGGCGACTGAGGCGACTGTGGCAAGAAAAAACTCCCTTAGATGATATGAGGAAGAAACCTTGAGAGGAACCAGACTCAAAAGGGAACCCATCCTCATTTGGGTGACACTGGAGAATATTAGATAACCTTTCGTATTAAATATATAGCACTTCATAATCGTGTTATGTAAACAGGATATTCAGACGAATTTCAGTTTCATTTTGTGGCGATCTGGGAAAACACTTCACATGGTGTGGACACTTTTTGAAAACTACAGACTTTTCTGAGCTGGAATGCTTCCTGTTTCTCATGTACCTGTGAGAAATTCCCCATCTCTGTGCGCTCTGTTCATGTTTTGTGTTGATTCTCCTTCCATGTGTTTACATCAGGGGTGGGCAAACTTTTTGACTCAAGGGCCACACTGGGTTTTAAAATTTGACAGATGGGCCAGGCCAGTGGCAGATAGGGGGGATGAACTAATATAAATTACATGTGAAAGCCATTACCTAAAAAGTAAAGAAAACTTTTATTCAGTTTCAGTGGGAACAGTGCTGTTGGTCACCCTTTTTTGCCAGCGCATCGAAGTTTGGTGTCCGTTAAGTTGTGGCAATTCACAGGACAGATCTAAGGTGTTCGTCAGTTAACTGGGATCTGTGGTGTGCTTTGTTGATGTTCATTACGCTGAATGTCTGCTCATACACATAGGTAGAGCCAAACAACACCAGCATCTTCTGTGCCATCCGCCGGATGTTTGGAAACTTAGTTTCATTTAGTGAAGCATAAAACTCGTCCAGTTTAAGGGAGTTGAACTTCTCCTTTAAGACGGAGTCACACTGAAGATCTGTCAGTTCCAACTGCAACTCCTGCGGCGCTGTTTCTCAGTCCAGTGACACCAGCTGAAGTGACTTCTCAATTTTTTTAAAATCAGAGAATCGACGGCAGAATTCTCCGTGCAGGTCGTCCAGTGATTTGCTGTATTTCTTCACATGTTGAGGGGCCTCTTTCAGCGTCGCTAGTGTGGGGAAATGAGCGAATGATTTGTTTGAAATTTGTCTTGAGAATAAAGTCAATTTGGCTTTGAAGGCTTTCACATTTGTACACATTTCATGCACAAATTGATCTTTCCTTTTTGGCTTTGCGTTCAGCTCATTCATGTGTGCCAATATGTCCACAGCGAACACAAAATCACAAAGCCAACCTGTGTCGCTCAGCTCAGGAAAATCATCGGCTTTCCCCATTAACTTCAAAAATGAGCTTATCTCCCTTTTGAGCTCCCACACTTTCGCTGGCGTACTTTCCCCAAACTTAACCAATGGACATTAGAGTGGTAAAGTAAGTCCTGGTGATCAGCATCAGTTTCTTCAAGGAATTTAATGAACTGACGATGGTTAAGTCCCCTCGCTCGTATGAAGTTAACGAGTTTTACGACTATCTTCACTACATGATCAAGCTGCAATACAGACTTGCACAGGCTTCCTGGTGGATTATGCAATGTAGGAAAATTACGTCAAAATCTGGGTTTTCCTCTTTCACCTTATCCTGGATTCTTTTCAGCAGCCCGACGTTTTTTCCTGTTAAGTTTGGCAATCCATCTGTGGTGACATTCGCAAGTTTACACCATGGTAGCTTCAGCCTCTCGATGACACCAGACACCCTGTCATACAAGTCCACTCCTCGTGTTGTCCCCTTTATGGACTCCATGGCCAAAAACTCCTCCATGATCTCACAATTGTCTTTAATTCCTCTGATAAAAATTAAGAGTGGTGTCTTTTATGTTGTTACTTTCGTCCAGTGCTAACGAATAGAACTTAAATGACTCAGCTTTTTTGCTTAACTCGCTGGCCAAGTCTTCGTCAATTAGTTCTATACGGCGAGTCTCTGTTCTGCGTGATAAACAAATTTTTTATAATTTGTTTTTGCTCTCTGGACACAAGAGACTTGCTGTCTCTACCATGCATTCTTTCAAAAACTCCCCTTCGGAGAAAGGCTTGCTGGCCTTTGCTAATTTGAATGCCAGCAAATAACTTGCCTAATATTTTGCTGAGGCTGCTAACCTCAGACTGCTAACCTCAGGCTGCTAACCTCAGGCTAACCTCAGGCTGCTAACCTCTGAGCCGCCCTTTCTTGCATTGACTGGTTGCTAGCGTAGTTAGCACGCTTGGTGGAAAAGTGGTGGCTGATATTGTATTCTTTGAAAACCGCAATGGTTTCTTGGCAAATAAGACATACGGCCTTTGATCGGACTTCGGTGAAAAACTATTTAGCTGTCCACTCCTTATTAAAACCTCGGCACTCACTGTCGACTTTTCTTTTCTTTGGTCCATTCATTGTTAAATTAGGGCTCAATGCAATGGCAAACGTGAAGAATGACTATCTGTGTGTAGAGATGATAGACTCGGCTTTAGCAAAGGTCGTAGTGTTTGGAGTGCGCCATCTAGTGGAATCAACTGAAACGCAGGGTATTGCAGGAAAAAGGTGAAATGAATGCGGTCCTTAGGGCCAGATTAAACAGTGGCCCGGGGGCCGTAGTTTGCCCACCACTGGCTTACATGGTCATGTGCCTTTGTATTGATTTGTGTCATGTCTCGGCCTGTCTTGTGACTGGTGTATATCCTGATTGTACTCGTGTGCTCCCTGTTCCGTCCTTGATTAGTTTGTGTTTTAATTTTATACCCTCCTGTATCTTCATGGTCTTCTTGTGCATTTGTATCATATAAATTCTGAACTGTGTTTGCTAGTTTCAGAGTTCTGTGTTTCCTGTTGCTACTGGCATACTTCCTGGTTTAGACCCTGACTGTTTTTTCGACATAGCTTATCCTTGTTTGTTTCTTCCTGTTCTGACCCATGCATAGAATAATGGTGACAATTATTGCACATACCCAAATAAACAACACTTTAAGCATACACATTGTGTCCTTCCTCTAACACACACATTACAGTATTTCACACCAGTCTCTTCAGCTGTACCCACAGCTTTTAAACACGAGCCACACTGTCATCTTTTCACTTTATATAATCATTCATCTACTCACTTCTGTTATGTTGGATCATGGATATTTTTATTAGCATTTAAACATTACCGCTTTGTCCACTGTATCTTTGCAGTGTCAGTGATGGTGTGTGTATTGCAGACAATTTAACAGCTGGGATTTATTTATCAAGGGTGACACTGACACACCTATCTAGCAAGTTAGCGATTAAAACAGCTTTAGGCAGCCAAAGTGTGTTATAGGCAGAAAACCCCAATTTTGAGCAAAACCTGATTTTTCATCATTGTTGGCTGTTTGCCAGAATTCAGCCACATCTACATCAGTAACATCTGATGGGTTTTCCTAGAACGCAACACAAACAGCGAAAACTGTGATGAATTTTCTGGTTGCACAATCGCACTATTTGTCCATGTAGTACACAATAATAGAAGGGATTTATTTATAATCGCACTATCCGTTAACCCAGATGAGGATGGGTTCCCTTTTGAGTCTGGTTCCTCTCAAGGTTTCTTCCTCATATTGTCTCAGGCAGTTTTTCCTCACCACCTTTGCCTCTGGCTTGCTCATTAGGGATAAATTCACATATTTACAATTATTTCTGTAAAGCTGCTTTGTGACAATGTCCATTGTTAAAAGCGCTATACAAATAAAATTGAATTGAATTGAACTGAAACAGTTGTTTTTGATGTTTCGACTGTCAGAGTGAATTGTGTTTGGTGTTTCTCTTTCAGGAAAGTTACTATCATCACACACATGCTGCAGTGACACCAACACCACTTATTCAGATGAGAAGGTACCAGAAACATATTTAACAATACTAGCTGTTCTGTCTGTGAAATACTTAATGAGGATCCAGTAGTAAACCGTCAGGGTTATAATCCTGGGAGATGTTTCTCCACTCTTACTCAGTAGTGTCCCTACAGGGAACTTCTCAGCTCCTTAACTGCTCTGTAGCAAAACAGAAAATCAGATTTATTGGAGCAGCAACAGTTGTTATTGGTTAAGCACAGAAATACATAAAAGTAAATAGTCAGTTCTACTTATTTTTTTAAGAACTTTACCAGGTATTTATGTTGCCATGGAGACCAATCAATCATTCAATCAATCATTCACCAGTCAATCATTACCTGATGTGACACACCCACACAGTTCTGCCTGCAGATTTAAGTACTGAAACATTTCTTGGCAATCTTTTTGTTTTATTTTAAACCATAATATATATATATATATATATATATATATATATATATATATATATATATATATATATATTTTAATTGTGTATTTATATATAAACTCTATAAGGAGTTTAAAACCTATAGATCTTAACTAGTGTAGATTTACATACAGGATAAACAGAGAAGATTAAATTGTACTCTCTTATTTTTTTTTTTAATTCATAATCTCATATGTATGATTGTGAATGTTTAACCTAATATTCAATTAGATAATGATGTTAATAATAATAAATTGTCTTCTTAGATTCACACAATCTAAGATTTCTGCTTCATTAGAGAGCAACATGACAATGTTCATAATCTGCTAGTATAAAAATAAAAAGGGGCATGAGCTAGCTTGTTCAACACAAACTCCGAACAAATGTAAGTTACAAACATCATTTCTGTCACAAATGTTTGGCTAATATGTAAAACTCTTGCAATGTCTAACACATTTCTAAATTAAACATAGTCTAATCGTTTATCAGATTCATGAAACAAGAGAAAACAGGATCAAACAAGCAACATCTCTCCACACCAGTAGGGGTTGCAAGAACACTACAGAAAATGTTCAATTCAATCAAGCACCAAGCTCTGTTTATACTCTGTCACTTTGTAATAAGTCCACTTGAAATGATAATATTATTACATGCAGTTAATCAACTGTATAATTTTTTCTTTCTCTGTAGGGAATGAATCTGCACTATGCCACTTTTACACACATGAGAGAACCCGCTGATAGAAACTCATCAGATTTGGACAGAGTGATATACACAGGAATCAGACATTTACCAGGCTGACATGGCCTGCACCTGATTATAGATCTGTACCAATAGGATGAGGAAAATATTTTACGTAAAATATTTGATCATGGTTAACAATGTAAACTCCATGCTTATTCATATCTGTTCTCAGCAATGCGCAGTGTAAACCCTTCTGAAAAAAAAAATTACATACAATTCACACATTTTTCATATTTGATATGAGTATGGCTTTAAATAGTGTAACATGATGCACAGGTTTAGAATTTTGCACATTTATCTTCACATCTTAGGTCTTGCCTTTATTTAAAACTTTTTTAAAATGTCATTGTCACGTCAGTCAGGGACATCTTCTGCAAAGTTCTAGGACACTTCATTTATCCCACTTCATTTCCTGTTCATAGACTATATAAAATACACACACACACACACACACAGTATCAAAGCCTTAGAATGTGTAAGTTCACCTTATTGTGTAAGTTCTGAACTGTTTTCTAGTATTTGTGTGCTGCGCTTTGACCCTTGCTATGTTGTGGATTTCTTTGTCTTGCCCTTGTGATTTCTGTTCGGTTTGATTTGTGTATGATCTCAGACTGTCCTGTGGGTTTATGATATTGGATTGTTGACCTCTTGTGAAGGGATCCTCACACATCTCCCAAGTCCTGTTCATTACAGTCAGAAGCCTCCTTCAAGACCAGTTCATCATGAGGTACCATATGAGAAAGTCAGAGCTCGCACTGACGTTTTCTCTTAGAAAAGGCCAAAGAGTAACCAGGAAAGGAGCGACAAGAACACAATTAGTGTGTAAGGACCTTTCAGTAAGGTGTTGCCTGGAGAGAGACAGAAATTAATCGTTCTAAATATTACACTTTCAGTGACATGAAATTGTAGATCTTTCAGTAGCTTTAGAAATGTCATATATAGATTTGTTGAAAGATAAATGGAGATTTGTAATGTTACTGACTCACATGTCTATGTTCACTGTACAGCAAAGCTAAGGAAATATTAAAATTAGGCAGGACACTCACCTGAGGGAGAGGATTTTTTATCTGACCTCTCTTCCGGTTTGTCTTTAAAGGAAAAAGAAAAATGCATGAATTTATTTTATCATTCTGTTATTCTAGCTCTAGCAAGAGATTCGTCACCTGCTAGTGTGAACGTAGAGTCACTAGGAAACACTGGACCCTTATCAACAGCGTTTTCTATTCAATGAGCTCAAGACCTTTCCATATATATTTTATTAACACTTTTCTGATATCTGCTACAGTTAGTGGCTAATTCACTTACCGTCGACTATGAGTTCAACACTGTTGATTAAAACACCAAGAGTTCTCTTTTTCTTTCTCTTCAAAAGGAGGCTGTAGTAGACGTTTGCATCAGTGAGTCTGACGTGCTTCAACACTAAGGCACAGTTTCCTTGAAGCAGTTCATCCTCAGGAACGTCCACACGACCCTTATATTCCACATCTTCATAAATATCCTTGTCCAATCGCTCAAACACAACCTTAGTTTTGGTGCGCCACTTAACACCGCATGTCTGGCTGGACACATTATTCGATTCACAGGGCAGGACGGCTTTGGAACCTACTCGAGCAGTTACTGAGATCTGAGAGTCTGCAGAGAAGTGCGAATATATATGAATTTTACCATCTTGTTAGGAATCTTGTGTCTGAATATCTTGTCTATTTTACAGAAAAAGGCAACTCACCCACCCAGGTGATGAAGAAAGACATATAAAGGAAGAAAGTGGTGATGTCCATTTTCTAAAACAAAAACAGGCTTTAGTCAAAGTGACATTACAGCTGATAGAGTTCACATAGAGTTATTAAAGTTACACATTCAGAGGTACAAGCAACAGCTCATTCACCAAACAAATGAGGGATTATGGGTTTTGCTGAATGGCTCAGCTCTTACAACCCCAAAGTTATTTTCCTATGAGAACACATCCCCAAGTGTTTTATTCCTCTTATACCACAGCAATTTGACAATTAATTTTTTATTTATTAAATTATTGTACTTTTTATCCATTTATAGTTACATTTAATGTTGTGGAATGTCCAGGAAACAAGTTAGTTCCTGTTCTCACTTATGTTATAGCAGCTAAAAACAGTTGTTCCCTCACCAGAGTGTCTTTTTTTCTCTCTCTCTTGAAGTTAATAAGACAAAAAAACAGCTTGTCACATTACAGAGAAACCAGAAAAGTGCAAACTCCTCTGTCCTGAAAATTTCTCCTTACAAAAATCTTTATCATATCAATGATTACACACATTTTAAATCCTTTTCTGTGGAGCGTTCGACATACACATCCCTGTGAATGAGCTGTTGCTATAGAAACGATAACATATTACAACGAGTGCATTAATATAAACCTGTGATTTGCAGCTGCACTACTGTCAGAGCTGCTGTTATAGAAAATTAATCAACACCTTCTAACCAATCACAATCCAGAATTCAGCAGTGCTGTGGTATAAATGAAAGCATTGATCATATTCTTTACATAATTAGTCAGTCATTACTGTACACTTCCTTCAGTCACAGTTTTTTTTTTTTTTACATTACTCATACCTTCAAAGAAAACCAATATAAATATGATTGTTCACATTAAAATGATTCTTTAGAAGAGGAACATGGTCAGATGTTTAAAAAAAAAAAGTTTAGACGTGTTTTCAGCTGAAGATGACACAAAATGGACAGGTCAATGGCAATCTTCAGCTGTCTCGCTAACTAATTATGCTAAGAAGTTTATTTCTCTTTCGATTAAAATTCTGACCTTTCTGTATGTTTTACAAAAAAACAGGCTTGATGTTGAGCATGTTCCTGTCTATGTTACAGAACTCTCGTCCCATTTACATTTTGTCTCAACCAAATCAGCTAGGACTCAGCACAGATGACTGGAGAAAAAAAATCAAATTAGTTACCACTAAACAGTGCTATGAGCTAAAAAATCCATTATACAAACTTTTTTTTGTGCGTACACACTTGAACCTTCTCAACAACATGTCTTTCAGTTTGATGTGGGCATGTCTTGCATATTTACAATTTTTGGAGCACAGTTTTGTGATTTCTCTGCTTTAACACGCTGACTAAACCTGGCATGAATGTAATTAATGAGTTGAAACAGAAGTCTTTGGGCAGGACAACCACCAAACTGTGCTGGACTCCAGATCTCTATGACTGGAAAAGCCCCATCTCTGAAATTAATTATACACTCAAAATGCAAAAAGTTACAATTTAGAAACCCTTTCATGAAACTAAGAATATTGAACTATCAAAAGAAAAGTGCACAGATTTAGATTTAAGTCTAGATCAACTTCGCTTAGATTTCCATTATCAGGGAATTGGGAGTAAACAAGTTTGCGGTTCTATTAATTTACATGAAAACATGTCAAAATGATTTTCTGTGGTAATCAAACATATGCTACAGATTCAGTAGAATAATATTCTTCAGAAATTTAAATATTCCTTTCTATTAAATGTTATTGGTCTTATGTTGGAGAAGGGAGATTATCCAGCAATGATCAAAATGGAGGATGCGATGTGAACTCTTACACAAGGTAGCCTGGAATGGCAGGTTTTATGTAAGATAACATTTACTTTCACTTTCAGATTATCACCAGGTAGGCTGAAAAACACCACTGTGTTGTTTTTGAATAAGCAGGATTAATAGGCCTTGCAAGTGTGTATTTTTACACCATGTTAGAATGTCAAGACCCTGCTGAAAACAAGACACTGCATTAGAGAGCACTATGGGATTGTAGGACTAGATTTAAGCCATGTGGATAGGTGTAATCACAAAAATCTCCTTATCTTTCCCACTTTGATTAGTTGGTTAAGTTATAAAACAAAGTTTGTAATTTTTTTTACACGTTTTGAATTAATTCAGTATCCTAAAGAAACATCCTTTGTCTCATTCTTCCCTCCTGCAAAGGGCTGATGCACACTGGGGGTTGTAGTTTTTTCATCTGGTTCACCATCTTTGGATCAAACTTTTTTAGTTGTAACTTTTCACATTTTAAAAAACAACCTGTGTGATGCAGTAACTTGTTTAAAAATGTTTAAAAAACAGCAGATGTCATCTGTTGTCATCTTTGTGTCACACCTCTGTTAATGTCCGCTTGGGAAACCTTTTAGAAGACCCCATCAAAGAACCTGGGTGGTCTCTCTATTGAAGGAAGTTGCCAAACAGTTATTTGTGTTGTCCTTTAAAATAAATTCGGTGTACTGTTGCAGTGAATTCCTTCGTAACAGCGCTGTGTAAAAGAGCCACGGGTTGCACGTCTCTATCCAATCCCAGTCAGCTTGTTTAAAGTCAGACCAGCAGCACGTCATCTCAAAAAGTTTTTTTTTTTTTTTTTCAGAGGCTTGAGTTGAACATGCCATTAAATCATCCCAGATGTTTCTGTAGATATCCTCCCTCCAAGGAAGGGTGGAAGCACAGACACGAGTTTCCACACTGCGCTCTCAGTTTCAGAATCAATGAGTGCATTTTAACAATGAGTGCATTTTTTATAATATCATACACAGATTCATTATTTTGCAAAGTTATCCTTATATCATAGGTCTTACATTCTGTATTAAAACTATTTAAATGTCTTAATTCCCCTTCTTAAGACCTTTCCTGAGTGACCACGTGAGAAGCTCTTGGGCTTCTACACAGAGAGCGTGCACTGATGTTTTCTTGCAGAAGAGATAGAGAAGTAACCATGAGAGGAGAGACATGACCATGATCAGTGGGTAAGGACTAGTCATTAAGGATTTATCTGTAGAGAGACAGAAATTTATCGTTCTAAATATTACACTTTCAGTGATATGAAATCTTAGAAACCATGATTTTTTCCCATATGATCACATGATTAGTTAGTTTTCATGTGTGATTTTTTTCATATAATTTATGTTCTCATGTGATCGCTTACATGTTATTCATTTATTTTCACATATAATTTTCTTTTTCACATGTATTCATGTGTTTTTAATGGGTCAATCACATATTACTTACAGAATCACATGTGAAATGTGTATCATTTTTTCATAAATGAGAGTACAGCAAAGCAAAGGAAATTTCACTCACCTAAAGAAGGCCACTTTTTATATAATCTCTCTTCAGGTTTATCTTTAGATGAAAAAGGAAAAAAAATCATATTTAAACCTTCTGTTTTAGCACCATCATAAATCTCCTCCATATTCCAATCCTGTTGTTAACACACTCTTGTCGACTTCGGTTTCCACTTCCTCATGGTCATTTATTGCTTTATCAGCACAAGTGAAGTTCATTAGATGATCACGAATCGACTTGAATTTTTACAAATATTAATAGATTAATAATGTTTTTGTCTCTATGCATCACAGCTATCATGACATGGATTTATTTATTCTATTACGCTGTGCTTCCTGCAAAGGATAAATCCAAACATGCAAGGATGCAGAAGGAGGGATGCTGAGGGGGCTGCAGCACCCCTGACTTTTAGGATGATAATAATAATAATAATAATAATAATAATAATAATAATAATAATAATAATATTGGATTATTGGAATATTATTGCAATATGGAATCATGAATTCTGTGACAAGTGAAACTGAAACTTTCTCTATTCTGAGCAAATTAGATATGATGAGTTAAAGTGTCAAATCCAAATAATCGGCTTGAATGATTCCTCAAACCAATCCTGTGGTGTGTATGATCCAACACTTCTTCAGTTCCCTACTCACAGCGATAGTTCCTACCTAAAATTAGTTCAACAAAAGTGGTGTATAAATTGTGGGCTGTAGTTTATACTTTTTGGGTCCTTGGTGGTAGATACTTATCTTTTCACATCAGAATTTTAAAAAAAAGGATACACCCACAAGCGACAACAGTAGCAGTCACTACACACCCACAAGCGACTGCAGTAGCAGTCACTACACACCCACAAGGGACTGCAGTAGCAGTCACTACACACCCACAAGCAACTGCAGTAGCAGTCACTACACACCTACAAGCGACTACAGTAGCAGTCACTACACACCCACAAGCGACTGCAGTAGCAGTCACTACACACCCACAAGCGACTACAGTAGCAGTCACTACACACCCACAAGGGACTGCAGTAGCAGTCACTACACACCCACAAGGGACTGCAGTAGCAGTCACTACACACCCACAAGCGACTACAGTAGCAGTCACTACACACCCACAAGGGACTGCAGTAGCAGTCACTACACACCCACAAGCGACTACAGTAGCAGTCACTACACACCCACAAGGGACTGCAGTAGCAGTCACTACACACCCACAAGCGACAGCAGTAGCAGTCACTACACAC
>CM040462.1:1847719-1875537 GCA_022758105.1 Pangasianodon gigas | reverse complement strand
AAGGTTTTGTCATTATCGTCTAACACACAATCACACTCTGTGAGAATAGATGTAATCTGTATGCATAAATATAATCTCCTTACAATGGCGAAATAAGTGTTCAACACATCAACAATTTATTTATTAAACATATTTCCAATGCAGCTAGTCACATGAATATAGACCAGACACTGGGATTAACTTAATAAAACTACACAGCTAAAGAAATTGTAATATTTCAATTCATGTTATGTGTAATAAAGTGGAATGACGCAGGAAAAAAGTATTGAACACAGTAACTGTAATTTATTTAATATTTGATGGAGAAGCCTTTGTTGGCAATGACAGCTTCAGGACACTTCTAATCTCTCACAGTGTTCAGGTGGGGATTTGGTCCATTCTTCTACACAGACAGTCTTTAAATCTTAAAGATTCTGGAGGTTCCCGCCAGCGGGGCATCATTCCTGATCTTCGGTTCATTGCACAAATTTTCTATTGAGTTTTCTATAAAGTCTGATGATTGCCTTGGCCATTCCAACACCTTTATTTTCTTCCTGTGGAACCAGCTGAGAGGCTCCTTTGCAGTATATTTTGGATGATACATTAAATTGTAGATTGTAAATTAAAGATGTGTATTTGGGTCAGTGTAAGGAAGCTGCCACCTGCACAGAGGTAGAGAAACAGTGGAGATCAAACAAATGCCTCCAACTCAAACAAAAACTTTACACACCTCCACTAAAAATTATAACAAATATATTTAAGAATAGACAAAGCAGACAGGACAAGAGACCACCTGTTATGAGTTATTTAAATCTAAAGCTATTTAAAGCTAATTACATCTATTCTGTAAGCTGGATCTCATGGGCTCACAGAAGTCTCTGTACTTCATCACGCTGATGTTTCCTCAACGAGAGAAGAGAAAACACATAAAGAGGGAAATGATGAGGATCAGCAGGTGAGGGAAATTTATTCCAGCTTCACCTGGAGACAGACAGAAATAATTCATTCTAAACATTATCAAATAAAATCTTAAATGGTGTCTTGGTGGAAATGTGATAAACGTTTTATCTGATAAAATGTCAAAATAAATGGTGATCCTCACTATTTATTTAAATTGGGTTTGATATTTACTCACCTGTTGTTTCATCTTTCCTCTTTTCAGTTTTTTCTTTGAAGGAAAAAGAAAAAGAATTGAATCAAAAGTCTTACAAATAATATAGTCCTGTGTTTCTCCCAGTGCTATCCTGCATTTTCATTCTGTTTTATCTAATTCTCTTCATTTCCAGTTTTTTTTCTGCCCATCTGAACCCTATAAATCCTGACACGTAAAAAGTTCAGAAAAATTCCAAGTTTTAAAAATTTAAAATATAATTGGTCCTTGTGTGTAATAAAAATCACTTGCAAAGTTTAAATTTTTGTTGTGTCATATCTGATATCAGTTTTTTAAACAATTTTCCCAAGGTAATTTTTCCCCACAGCACAGAGTACTGAAATTACTACTAGGCTAGAGCAACAGTTATTGACCACAAAAAATGCATTTCTATCTAAAATTTTAGTCAACACGTCCAGGACAGTGAACCTTTCTGGCATCTAAAATACAAAAAATAATAAATTACACTTATAAGATCTAAAAATATTGTTTTAATTATAAAATAATGAATATTGCGTTTACTATGCGTAAATGAAATGTATAAATACTGCATTTAGTGAGGTTACATAGAATCAATTTATTAATAAATACACATCATTCATTTACAAAAAAAAAAAAAAAGACTGATTTTACTCCTGTCATGGATTTCTCAGATTGAGCAGTCTTTCACTGGAAAATGAACATGTCTCAGTCACATGCAGGCGGCCATTTTAAATGACCAATAAACACACATGACATATTTATATTTCACTGAAGAGCCACTAGAAGACACCAAACACATGCTAATGAGTAAACAACAATCTTTAGCAATCTCAGTTGCACAGACAAATGTAAAAAAATTGACAGATATTAGGGATGTCCTGATCCAATACTTTTATATTTTCATGAATAATACACACTAAGGCAAGATATACATGAGCTCAAATAACTCTGTATTAAGAAAACCACCTATCTTCACAGCTATACTTTAATTGTTCTTATTTTTTTTTTATATATCTTGTGTTGTGACTCAAAATAACGTGACCCCACTGCACGTCTATTTCTCACATTATTCAACATCTCCTCGGTTGCCTGAGTTACATGCTCAGCTGTATGAGAACCTCAAAACTGACTCATATTCAACGCTGCACATTTTAAATTAAAACTGGAGTCTATCCAGTGTGCAGTAAGTCTAAGCAACGGCATTAGGCGAACATCTAAAGTCCAAATGTCAGTAGTAAAACTGACTGCAGTCACATCTGCAACACAATCTCATAGGTGGTCATGAACATTATTGTAAAGCTCCAGTATGGCAGTGAAATATAATGTTGAGACGGGACTACATACTGCAGCTCCAAAAGCTCCAGAAGGCGATGAAAACCTCCATTCACTACAACAGAGACTGGCTGGTCATATAGAGCAATAAATTCAGCTAAACTCTCTGTAATTTCTCTTGCCTTGTTGTTGTTTTGAGGAAACTTCTCTTTGAAAACATCCTCCAGTGTTTGTTGCTTTAGTGAAGGATTTTTCTTAAGTGACCTGCGTGAACTCGCTGTATTCCTTCAAATGTTGTATCATATTGGTTGTGTTTAAAGCTCCTCTGTTGCTTGTATTGGTATTTCATACAGTGCATGTGGCTGTTGTGCTGTTTTCCTTTTCTACTTTCTGAAATAGTTCCACACTGCAGATGTTTTACTCTTAGAGCGCTTCTGATAACATGCTCCACTGCTGCAAGTTGTGAAAGTTGTGGACTTATATGACAGTTGCATAAATGACACCAAATGATGCAATGATGTAAAATAACATCAATAAAGGATTGCTCATGGATAGGACATAAAATAGCTGATCCTGATCAATCAGAATGTGCCTGGATCAGCTTCAATACCAACACTTGACAGTCCTTCAGATTGGATCAGAACATCCCTAATAGATATCAAATTTATAATAGAGTTATAGGGTTAAAACCCATATCAGTACTTTATCAGCTCACGTGACTCTTAGATGAGGACTGAATCTGGGTACTGACTTAATGAATTTATGAGAAAGTCATTGAAAGCTGTGGATGTGAACTGTACCCCATTATCAGTCACCAAAGCAGCTACACACATTAGCCAGGAAAGTTAGCCTGTTGTTACATTACTGTTGAAACTGTTTTCCGGCCAGCTCAGACTCGAAAACTGCTATTGAAAATTAACAGAACTGCTTTTATGCAGCCAGCTATTCCTTCTATACATCTAATATACATTTCTTCTTTCTTCTGTGAAATAACCTGCTAGCTACGGCAGTTAGCTTATTACCTTTTACAGCTAGTTCACTACTAAATATAAATTACATGAGAAATAGTTTCTGTTGCACTGTACTTGAGTGCATTCTGGATGAAAAACACACATTCCCCACTACATTTACAGCATTCGGCAGATGCTCTTATCTAGAGCGACTTACATTTATCTCATTTATACAACTGAGCAGTTGAGGGTTAAGGGCCTTGCTCAAGGGCCCAACAGTGGCAGCTTGAACTCATGACCTTCCAATCAGTAGGCCAACATCTTAACCACTGAGCTATCTTAACACTGCCCACTACACACTTTTACTACACACTGAGCTTAGAACTTTTCCAAACTTTATTTCCATTTTGTTTTCTGATATGTGCCAGGGTGATGTGGCTATATTTCACTTACCCTCGACTGAGAGATGAACTTTGCTGATCGGTTTCCATTTGTTTGATCCCGTTTCATCGGTTACCATCAGATTACATTTGTAGACATTAGTATCAGCTTCTCTCACGTACTTCAACACCAAGGAACAGTTTCTCTCACTCAGCTTGTTCTTAGGAACATCCACACGGCCCTCATATCCTTTGCCTGGATCTGACTCCTCAATGCCCCCCTCAAACACAGTCTTAGTCCCCACGTCCCATTTAACATGTGTTTCGCTGGACACATCACTCAGTTCACATGGCAGGATAGCTGTGTCTCCCACTCTGGCTGATACATTGTAGGTCTTAGGGCCTGTATGGGGGGAGTCTGGGGGTGGCCGAGGAGAGGGGGTTTAAAATATATAAATTATATTTGAAGTTTAAGCAGCTTTTCAGCAACACACTCATGTACTGTAGGAGTCTTGATGTCTCATTTATTTTACAGAAACTGATACTTACCCACAGAGGTGATGAAGACACAGATGTAAAGGAAGGAAACTGTGATGTCCATTATCCTAAAACAAAAAAAAGCAGTCTTTAATAAAAGTGACCTTACAGCTGACAACAAATCTTATATTTGTTTTATTATAACAATATCATTCAAGGTTGGTGACTTCAGCACCAAGTAACATTATGCTGGCTAAAGTTTAAAAGCTAAAAGTATACTATAACTATGTTGCTAATTTAGCTACAGTATATAGTTTATTTCATTATATAAATGTAGACTGAAGCTCCATTTATATAACTAGATAACATTTATTTATGTACATTAATTAAAAAAAATTTTTTTTCATCATCTCTTCAAGACTCTGTAAAAATTTAAGGACAATGTCAGGCTCAAATGCAAAATGAAATTATACATGGAACTTTCATCCATCAAATGCATAAAGCAGGTTCAACTCTGAATCCACTGTGTCAGGACTCCATTTCCCATCAGACACCACGGCTACAAACATGGCTGCCATGGGCTACATTCCCCAGAACACACACACACAAACACACACACACACACACACACACAGACGCTTTAAAAGAGACTTTCATTCACAGCCAGAAAGTGAAGTTAAGTACAGTTTACTTGCAACTGCATGCGTCTTCACCTCCATTACGTGACACGCTGCAGTTAAATCGATATTCAACAAACATCCTGAAAGTGCTCTTGGTTTAATAGAAAAAATAAATGGCTACACATAAAGAAAAAAAAGATTCAACCTTTTGTTTTTTGTGAAGCTATTCCCAGACTGTCACTCACTCTAAAATAAAACCTAGCTACCTTTTAACCCCATTTCTCCTTTACCTGCTGGAAACATAAATGTATTCTCAAATCAGGTCTTACCTTTAAAAAAGAAAAACATTCATATTTGTGTAGAATCTAATCTGAAGTTTCCATAAGCTTTAACAGGACGATTTTGAGTTCAGGCGTCTCTGCCTTCCATCTGGTGTCTGAGACACCACTTTCGCATTCTATCTATAGAAACATCACATGAATAATTAGATGTGAGATAATACTCCTGATTTTTAGACACTTCACTTTATGCTTAACAGTTTCACATGTAGTGCATATGTTTCTATTTTCACATGTGATTTCACAATTCATTTATTTTCATGTGGTTTTATTTATCACATTATTGAAAAGATCTTACATGTGTTTACTTCAGTCTTTACTTCAGTGCAATATCTCTCCAAATAAAAAACCACCAGCAAGCAGAAAACACACACAGCCAGCCTGTGATTAAAATCTCTTCCTCATTGTAACCTGATGCTGTGTACCCGCATGGATTAACATTGCATAAAAGGTTTTTTGTTTGATATATTTAGATAGTATTTTCCCTCAAATTTGATAACATTAAGATAAATATTACTGCTTATATTGTATCACTGCTAAAATAAAAACACTCTTAATTTTGAAGAATCAGAATGTTGTGCCCTTGCAGGTGTGTATTTTTAGATGCTTGATACTAACATTGTGTTTGTTTCAGACCTGTTCAACCAGTTTCTTTTTTTTTCTTCTTCTTCTTTTAACACACCTGTGTTCCACAGGCTGATGGAAGTGAGTCATAAAAATCCCCTCATTCCTGTGCTCCTGATGGCAAGATTGATTGGCAAGCTGCCTAAAGCCTTTGGAAAACAAATAAATGTAAATGCATGCCTTCGTTTAAATTTTTTTTTTAATGTAAATGCATGCCTCATTATAAAAAGTACATGAAGATCACAACAAGCTAGCAATGAAATATATCAGATAAAAAGTATCTTTATTATTATAAAGTTATATTTTAACTAAGCACTTTATTTTTTAGTTAAACAACTGAGCTGGTCTGAAAATGATAACCTAGGAGAAGCTTTTTTTCATGTGAAACATAATGTCACTTGTAACAGTATGTCACAAACTAATGCTAGTTTAGTTCCAGGCTTTCAACTCCATGCCGCCATTTTTCATTGAAGACCTGCTTTGAATTTATCCATTTTCTTGTGTATTTATACATTCTTCTGTCTTTGCTCAAATTTTGTTCTATCTTTTTTCTTTGCCTGTCTTGTGCTGTTTAATCTCTCATACCCACGTACACTTACAACACACACACTTCCCTCCTTGAAATAGTTGACAGTAGATTTTTAAGATTGTGCTGCATGTGTGTGTGTATGTGTGTACGTGTGTGTTTATATGTGTAAGAAATTGAAACCACTTTCAGAAGTGTAGTATCCAACACATAAGATATCCTCCTGACCTTCTCCATCATCACTTTAACATTAAACCAACTCAGATATAAAGAGTTTACTGCTCTGTAGCACTACATGGATGAGAATTCAAGAAATTTCTGAACACACAAGGGTCTTAGTTCAGCCACACACTATATACTGTAGAAGTCCATGGAAGCCCACTGACAAGGATTTTTTTAAAAAAAAATTTTTATTTTAGTAGACACACAGACACCCTTTTCAAGCAACTTGAGACAAATCATGAAGTCCCTGGACCTCAGAGCTGGATTAAGGTGTATCATATGAACTGATAAACATGTTTACTTAAAATGAATCCCAGCAAAACTGTTTCATCTGGATATTCAGGCTGGCTAGCCGGAATGTCCTCAAATGTCTTGTTGCTATCTTTTTCTCTGTCTCTTAGTAATGATCTTCTTACCAAAGAATATGTATTTAATTAAAAAAAAAAAGAATTTAGTTTGAACTTAAGTTTGCATCAAACTAAAACAGAATCAAACAATGACACAAACTAAATCAACTAACTAAATTGTATAGCTTCTGTAAAGTCTTAACCATCTTCATTTCAGCTGTTATTGTGTTATTTCATTTTGTACAAGTGATATTTTAATTAAGTCCATGAGAAAAACAGAACCAGTATCTCTTACAGAGCACATCATCAAACAAACCTAGTATGTCATTTTAGACATTTTCTTATTGTAATAAAAAAAAAAAAAAAAAAAAAGATTTCAGTGAATGTAAACCATTAGGTGTATTTTTGCATGTTTTGTTTCTGTTTGAAAGCCAGCTATTACTAGCAGCTTATTTTAATCATTTTCAATGGACTGCCATCAAGATATTTTACTGACATTATTAATACAGTGAGATTGGTTGACAGTAGATTGTGCCTTAAAGCAAAAGTTCCCAGCGCTGGTCCTGGAGAAGCCCCTGTCCTGCACATTTTAGTGTTTCACATGCTCTAACACGCCCACTCAGGAAGGGCTGTTAATTAGCTGATTAGTTGAATCAGGTGTGTTGGGAGAGGGGAAAGCTCTAAAACATGCAGGACAGGGGATACTCCAGGACAAGGATTGGGAACCTGTGCCTTAAAGGATTAAGTGGGGGACATCAAGGTTATGATTGCATAAATATTCACCCTGTTACTGTAAACCAGAGCAGTTTCCATCAGAAGTCACATCATTAGCTGAATGGAGTTAACATGTGTGAGATTAAAGTGTCCATGATTTTAGTATAAATACACCTATTCCAAAAGATTCCAGAGTTCTGCTCTATTTTTCTCCCTAGTGGAATTACAGAGACTGTGCTGTAGAGGGAGAGACCACAAGCCCAAACCACAGAGAGATAAGACAGAAAGATATTACTTCCACCACATCAGTAAATTAACTGAAAGCCATGTCTTTGGTGGTAAGCAAAGCCATACAATAAACCAAACCCTCCACAACCCTCAAGTCTAAAAAAACAAAACTACTTTCCCTTAACATAAACAAAAAGAAAGAAACAGTAAAAAGGTTCTAACTCCCTACCTAACCCCAAAACCAGGAGAAAAGGAGTAACAAAAAAATGGCATTTACCCCCTTTCAGCTGTAGGCAAAAAAATCAGTCAATCGACAAACATTAAGCATTTATATAACCAACTACAAATTCATACAGAAACAACACAAACAACACAGTAACACAGCGTTCACAACAATATCAACATCTACACAAGTTCATATATAATTATTATAATCACAAGACAATGATTTTTCCTCTTCTCATTTATATTCCACTTCCAGGAAGTGCCCTGCCCATATCACTGACCAGCCCCTCATGGTGATGGCTCCCCAAGACACCACATCATCCAGATGTTCAACACAATTAGGTACAGTCTGGAACTCAGGACTTATTAGCTGCTGAAATGTAGTGGCTGCATTTCTGCATAGTAAATGATGTAACAAATACTGGCCTAAAAGCATCAGGTGTCACAAAGACACAGAAATCACAGATGCATGCTCTGTTACAGCCACTTGCCAGTAGCTGCTGATAAGTCTAGCTTAGTCACAAACTTACCATTACCTATACTATCAATACAATCTTCAGTCCTGAGCAAAGGTAGGAGTCACAAACAGCATTCACGTCCTGTAATCAATTCAATAAAAAGGGGTGTCTCTTAGTTCCCCATGACATGGGCAACTCCATGGGCTAAAAGTAGGGAAGGCAAAGCCATGTTCAACCAGATATTTCACTTCTTTCTGCATGATATCACCTTTCACTGGATTTACTTATTTACTGGATTTCTGCTTATTGGGAACACTGCTGCCCGCATCATGTTTTATAATGATCGTCTGTCATGGCACATCTGTAAATAAGGTGGCAAATAAGGTGGAATAGGGTCTTCACTTGAGCATGTGAACAATTGAATAAAACTGAAGTAATAACTGAGAGTTCTGCAGACATCAGGACAAAGCAGAGACAGAAGAGGGCATTAACATATCATCAGTATCAGCCTCAATTTCAGTTTCAGAGCCCACCGTAAGGTTTATAAACCCACCATATGAGGTTTATATTCTGTTCCACACAAGCTACATAGGGATTCAGCATGTTTACGTGACAATTGGGAGACAAATTCTTACAAATTTCAAAAGGACAAGCAAATTTAGCTTGCAAATTTGGAAACCTAACTGCTTGCTTATCAAAACAAGTCTTCATGGAGGACTGGACAGTAGACAGGGACATACAGGCAGCTTCACAAGCATTATAGAGCTTTTCACAGAATCAGTTCACATAGTCTAACAAATTACTTTTTGTTTGATCTTTTTATTGCAATAACTGATCCTTTAATAGCTTAAGGAACCACACACACGGTGTGACCAAACACCAGTTCTGCAGAACTAAAGCCTATCCTAGACATCCTCACAGAGAGCAAGGAGAGGTAACCCATAATTCCACTGCTTCCCAGACTCAAGACAGAATGTACACAGGTACCATCTCTGTATTCAATTTCTGCTGCTACAATATTTATAATATATTGTATATAATCTTTATACTCTCTAGCTGGCTACTACTCCTTATGTTTCCATTTACAGCAACTTATATTGTTACTCTTTTGCGCTACTGTCATCTGATTCACTTTCTACAAGAACTGTGTACTAGTCGGCGCTGCGCTGTAACTCACTGTGTCTGTTGTCTTGGTTTTTTTTTTGTAGTTTTGTACTGTCTTGTGCTGTCTGCACATGTTTTCACATGCACTTTATGTAAATATATGTAGTCTCCTGTAGTTCTGTGTTTGTTTTATGTAGCACCATGGTCCTGGAGGAGCGTTGTTGTACTAACTAGTTGCATATGGTTGAAATGACAATAAAGCCACTTGACTTGACTTGACTTGACTTGTGGTAAAGCCATTCAAGAGCTTCTTCAGGGTGAATGATGAAGAGGCTTAATACCCAACATTGAGCTGTTGAAGCACTTCTGAAAGTAAAGTTTGTTCCCTGATCAGTCTGAATGGTCTTAGGTAACCACAAAACAGACCAAAAATATATACAGTCTTAAGAAACAGATTTGGCAGTGATTGTACTTGAGGGAACAGTCTCAGGGAAACAGGTGGCTATACATGATTGTATGTAAATACTTTACACTTTTTGTCCCAGGTAGAGGACCAGTCTGGACCACAGTCTAGCAACAAATACTCACAAGGTTTACCCATAGCAGAAAGGGGCAGACAGGGGCAGATGGGATACCCTGATTTATTTTTCCAGAACCTGACATGCATGACAGCTGAGTCTGTGCCCCGGCCTGTACCTGCCCATTTAAAATGTCGTAGACTCACCTTTTTTTTTTTACCTTTTACCTTTTCATAATCCAGGCTCTGTTCCCCAATTAAGGATGAACACAATTCCTGGACTTTACCAGTTACTTTACACTGAAGGAGTAAATTAAAGGAGTGTATTTGGGTCAGTGTGAGGAAGCTGCCACCTACCCAGAGGCAGTGAAATAAGAATCAGTGGAGACCAAACAAATGCCTCCAAATCAAACGACACCTTTAGACACTACTCTCATCTCCACTAAAGAGAATAACCAATATATAAAAATAGACAAAGCAGACAGGGCAAGCCAACAACTGTTAGGAGCTGTGATTTGTATGATGCTCTTGGTCATACCAAGGAACATAAAGCTCAGACGCTCACCAAACAGACATGTTCTCATGCACAGATGTTTGTTTGTTGACAATATAGAGGAAACACACTGAGATCTTTTTGTTTCTTTTTTCTTTTCTTTTTTCTAAATGAGTCTGTTCTATGAGCTGGATCTCTTGGGCTCACAGAAGTCTCAGTGTGAGAAGAGAAAACACATGAGGAGGGAAATGATGAAGATCACCAGGCGAGAGCAATTTATTCCAGCTTCACCTGGAGACAGACAAATAATTTATTCAAAACATTATTAAATAAAATCTTTTAAAAAAAGTCTTGGTGGAAATGTGATAAGCTTTTTATCTGACAAAACTTCTAAGATAAATGGAGAGCCACAGGTTTAAGTACTCAAAGTAATAATACAGTTTTGTAGTAAATATTTAAATTACATTCATAAATTGTATATTGTATAATTATTCACATTTGTTTGGATATTCACTTACCTATATTCTTTTCAATTTTACTCTCTTCAGGTTTTACTTTGGAGTAAAAAGAAAAATAAGAATTTTAGAAACATTCTACTGTACACTCTTCTTTACAATTATAAATATTTCTACTTTGTAACTCCAGAAGCATCAAAAGTCTTACAAATAATATAGTCCAGGTTCTCCCAGTCTTATCCTGCATTTTAATTTTGTTTTACTAAAACAGTTGGTCCCAGTGTGTAATAAAAAAATTATTTGCAATGTTAATATTTTTGTCAATTCATATTGGAGGTCAGGCTTTTTACAGTTTTTTTTTAGCCATTCCACAGCATTTTATCAATTCCATTGAATCTTTGACATAAATTATTGAAAATACTAAGCTTTAGCAAGTAATTTTATTTATTAGTAAAATTTATTTTAATAAAATCACTTTGAACACCAAAAATGCATTCCCATCTAAGATCTGAGTCATCACGTCCAGGGCAGTTAATATTTTTTAATGATCTAAAAACACACTATAATAACTGACACTAACTGTTTTTGTTAATTACTTGTTCATTGTATACAGATAAAAGCAACAATAAAAAACAATCCCTTCTCATCCACACACATTAGGTATTAAGTATTGTATAATAAAGTTAGACAACTTGGATTGGTTAACAAAATATATATATATGAATAATCCGCATATATGAATAATCAGTTGCGTGGGAAGATGCTTTCGGGGGCTGCCAACTGAAAGTTAAAGTGTGACGTCATTTGTTTATTAATTATTATTTTTGTGCATCATCAGGAGTTGATGACAGTAACACTCCGACCACTCACTATGTTCATCCCCTTCCCTTCCACAAACACACACACACAATTGTGTGTCCATTTTAAACTTGTTTCTGACCACATCATTCCGCATCAAGTTCAGTTGGCATCAAAGTTTCATGTAGTCAGAGTAAACTGCTGACAAATCACTTCAATTATTATTCAATTATAATTAATTATAATTATTCAATTATAATTATTCTATTATAATCAAGACAATTATTGCTGTGTCCACTGTGTGCGGTGTCAGGAAAAGTGGGTTTTCTAGATAGCTATGAGCATTTTTTTCTTCCCTCGCTGCCTTTTTGTGGTCATTAGGAGAGATGTATTCTAAAACTATTCTAACAAATTTTATAAAGTAACTGTAATCTGAATATAGGTGTTTCGAAACGTAACGAGGGCTGAATACAGTTACTGTATTTTTCCTTGTAATTCATTACAACCCAGGCCTGTTTATAATAGCATTAAAGGGTTAAGAACCATTTCATTCTTTTATCATCTCAGGTCATCTTAGATGAGGACCGAGTTGACATCACTTTACAAATCAAATGTGGAAAAAAAAAACTCTTTCAGGTGACTTAGTCAATTTGACTAAGGGGAAATCAGTGAGTGCATGCTGAAAGCAATATTGAAATGCAGAAAGGAGGTATGATTTTCTAAAGAAAAGCTTTATAATTAGCTGTGGAAAACATTACATTGTGTAGTGCAGTCTCAACCAGGACTGAAAAACACTGACATCAGTATTAAATTTGCTGTTCAAGTGAGCTTAGTACCTTTCCAGGCATTTTAAACTTTCTGTACTAATATGTGTCATATTCAGTATCATCTGAGACTAATCCACTTACCATAGACTGAAAGGAAAACAGGAAAAAATTAACATGTAATTGAGTCTCAACACCTTCATAACAAGACCCTAGTATTGCCACAGTGAACATTAATATAGTGCATTAATATATATATATATATATATATATATATATATATATATATATATATATATATATATATATATATACACACAGACACACACATTGATAGATAGATAGATAGATAGATAGATAAAGTACACCCTCCTTCAATTCTGTGTTTTTATTGATCAGGGCCTAAATAACAATTGTGTTGTCCTCACCAACGTCTATAAACAAACGAGTAACCTCAGGTGACAACAAAAAACCACAACAGATTTCAATATGTAGTTATTTCAGCATTCAGAAACCAGGTGGGAAAAAATAAGTATACCCTTCCTACTTCCACCATCATTAAGAGCATAATTAGCAGCCGGGTGTTACTAATGAAATGCACAAGATTAGTTAATCATCAAGAAATGTCACTACCTCTATAAAGTTTAGTGTTCTGGAGCACTCAGGTGCGTCTACATCATGCCAAGAAGAAAGGACAGCCATGACCTCAGACAAATGTGAGGCCATCTGTCCAGCAGCTTACGCTGAGCCAAAACTAGGGTTTGCAACAGGACAATGATCCCAAGCATACCAGCAAATCGATCTGAATGGCTAAAGAAGAAAAAATCAAGGTGCTGGAATGGCCAAGTCAAAGTCCAGACCTCAACCCCACTGAAAAACTGTAGCGGGATCTTAAGACGGTCGTGCATAAACAAATCAATGAACTGAAGCAATGTTGTAAAGAAGAGTGGGCTAAAATTTCTCCAAAACAATGTGAGAGACTGATAAACTCCTACAGAAAACCTTTAAGTCAAATTATTGTTGCTAATGGTGATTCTACATGTGACTGAATTATACGGTGTATTTATTTTTTTCCACCTGGTTTCTGAATGTTGGTTTACTTTTTGGGAAAAAATTACTACGTATTGAAATCTGTTGTTTTGTTGTCACCTGAGGTTTTTTGTTTGTTTATAGAAGTTGATGAGGACCACACAACTGTTATTTAGGCCCTGATAAATCAAAACATAGAATTGAAGGAGGGTGTACTTTTTTTTCCCCATGACTGTATATATACACACATACGTACACATTACTCATCACATACAGAATTTATGTTAATGCAATCGATCTAATATGTTATCACTACTATAGTAACAGCTCATTCATAGGGACTTGTATGGTGGTCAGTACAATCTAAGACAATAATGGACATGTCATTGGGAAACCAGTCATTGGGAAAACTGGTTATCAGTGGTCATTGACAACAATAATGAACAGTCATTGGTTACTGGGAAAAATGGTGGTCAGTAATTGGCTGGTGGGAACAATGGTGATCAGGGATTGAGCCAACTTTTTGCAGGTAATATTTTTTTAGCTTAGAAAAAAAAAAAATAGAAAATGTTTTTACAACATTCTCAACCAGATGTCTGGTTAAGAATTTCTGGTAAGCTGTCTAAAAATGTAATAATGCATCTCCTATTTGTATTTGCATTTGTTCATTCTAAATAATGTATTCATGTTTGATTATATCCCTAAAAATATGTTGCTATTGTTCCATATTTCCAATATTTTTTTTCCTGATCTCCCATGACTGCTGTTATCAGTAAATATTTTATAGAGCATAGGTTACTTTACATACCATCGACTAAGAGTTCAACTGTGGTGATCAGACGTGAAGTGTGTTCCACCAAAAAGGTTATGTAGGCACCATCATCAGTTGATCTGACGTTCTTCAAAACCAAGGAACAGTTTCCTTTGTGCAGCTCATCTTCTGGAACGTCCACACGACCCTCATATCCTTTACCCTGAAATGACTTATTGCCCCATCGCTCAAACACAATCTCATTATTGGTGCGCCACTTAATATGTAATGTTTGGCTGGGCACATCACTCAGGTTGCACGGCAGGAGAGCTGTGGAACCCACTCTAACAGATACAGTGAACTGAGGGGCTGCAGAGATGCAGTCTGTGGGGGGAAACATTACAATCTACTTGATTTGTAACAGATTTTAGTCAATGCTATGAGACTTGTGTTGTCTGTCTTATAGAAACAGGACACTCACCCACACAGATGGTGAACCATAAGATGTAAATATGAAGAAGGGAAGTCATGATGATGACTTTCTAAAACAAACAAAAGCAGGATATAACCAAAATGACTTTAGACCTGACTGGTTTCACACGTGGTTGTTGTGATATGACACTTTGTATACAAATGAGATCAATAGCATCTAAAACCAGTTTTAGACTGTGAGATTACAGCTGTATTTTAAGTATGAGATCCCAATTACTTCTGCTGTACTCGCTATACACACACAACTCGCTATACACACACACACACACACACACTCACTATACACATATATCCATGCACATATTCAACAACATTGTGAAGTTTGGGGATGACACTCTGGTGGTAGGCCTGATCACCGAGAATGATGAGAAGGCCTATGTGGATAAAATGAAGAGGCTGTCCCAGTGGTGCACTGCCAACAACCTGTTACTCACTGTCAAAGGAACTAGTTGTGGACTTCATAAGGCAGCCACAGAGGACATACACAGCTCTCACCATCAACGGGACCCCAGTGGAGAGAGTGAGCAGATTCAGATACCTCAGTGCACAATTTAGTGAGGACCTGTCATGAACTCTTCACACTTGCAATAATTTTATACCACTACATTGGAGAGCATCCTCACTGGGAATATCATTACCTAGTGTGGTAACAGCAGTGCTAAGGATTGCAAAGCCCTGCAGAGGGTGGTGAGGTCTGCTGAATGGATAATATGGAATGGATAGATAGTGTAACAACTGTTTCCTCTCAGTCATACATAAACTCACTGACCTCACTCCAGACATGTGCCTTAAACTTATCTCAGTTATCACATTTCACAGACCCAGAAGCTCTCCTCCACAAACCAGAGGCCAAACTACCAGTAACCTCATCTTCCCTCCACTGTTGTCTCAGTCCCAAACAATGGTGATAGGTGGGCTCTGGAACTGCCAGTCCATTGCACAGAAAGCCAACTTCTACAGTTTTAGCTTCTCATTACTCTCTTCACTTTTTGGCAATAATTGAGACTTGGATCACTCCAAAGAACTCTGCCTATGCTTTCTCTCACACTCCAGGAGAAATTGGCAGGGGTGGTGGTACAGGTTTGCATTTGTCTCGGAGCTGGTGCACCCTTCTCACTCTCCTTGGAGACTTCAGCCTCCCCTCTGAAAAGCTCCAGTTCCTGACAACAGCTGCCCTCCCACACAAAAGGGGGGAAATGTCCTGGACTTGGCCTTCGCTTGCCCCTCTCCAGGTATAGACATTTTCCTCATCAGTGGACCTAGTGGACCCAGGAAGTTTTCTCACCCTGTTTCTTGGCTGTCTGTTGTGTTGTGCAGCAATCAGGGAGAAGTAAGAGCAGCAGGGAGAAAATGGAGGAAATCACAACTCGATATGGATCTTGTCCATAACTTTGCTAAGACTGCCTTCTACAAAAAAAAAAAACCAAACAAAAAAAAAAAACTGAAGCTTCTGAACAAGATTCTCACAAGCTCCACAATATCTTTTCTTCATTTCTTAACCAGGTCCACCTTTACCATCCTTCCTTTACCATCCTTCCTGATTGTTGATGATTTTTCAAGACCTTCACTCTTACCCTGACTCCCACAGTACACAGTCAGGATTCCCCTTCTCAGCAACTACCAACTTCCCTCTTTTCTTTCTAAAATCCTCTAATGCACCATCTACAATCAACTGTCTCTCTATCTCTCACAGAACAACCTCCAAGATCCTAATCAGTTTGGCTTCAAAGAAGCACATTCCAATGAAACTGCCCTTTTGGCCGTTGCTGAGAAGCTCCATGCTGCTAGATCAGCCAAACTGTCATCAGTCCTCATCCTCTTCAACCTTTTTAGCAGCATCTGACACAGTTAACCACAACACTCTCTTGTTCATCCTCATGAGTCTTGGAATTTGTGGCACAGCACGACAATGGTTTGCTTCCTATCTGGAAGGTTGTTCATATCAGGTGACATGGAGAGGATCCACATCCACAGCCTCCCCGCAGACTCTCCACTGGTGTCCCACAAGGCTCAGTATTAGGTCCTCTTCTGTTCTCCCTCTATACTCGATCTCTTGGTGCGGTCATATCCTCACATGGGTTTTCATACCACTGATATGTGGATGATACTCAACTCATCCTCATCAGACACTCATGTTTCTGCTTGGATCTCAGCATTTCTGGCACACATCTCATCATGGATGGCAGCTCATCAGCTGAAACGTAATTCCAGCAAAACTGCTGTTCATCCCAGGAGATGCATTCTCATGTCAGGATCTTATGATCACCCAGGACAATTCTCAGATCTCACCATCTGTCACTGCAAACAACCTTGGTGTAACCATGGACAATCAAATGTACTTCTTGTCTCACTAGCTCATGTCAATTTCTCCTTTACAACATCAAAAATATTTGTCCATTTCTATCCACACAGGCCACTCAGGTGCTTGTTCAGTCCCTTGTCATTTCAAGACTGGACTACTACAACTAACTCCAGGCAGGTCTGCCTCAGAGCGCCATTCAACCTCTGCAACTGATCCAGAATTCAGCTTCACAACTGGTTTTCAACCTTCCTAAGTTCCCACCCCTTCTTCCACTGGCTTAATGTAGCTACCTGCATCAGATTTAAAACACTGATGCTTGTCTGCAAAGCCAAAAATGGACCAGCGCCCACCTACCTTGAAGCACTTATCACACCATGCACTACGCTCCCTCTGATCCTCTATCACTGCCCAGCTGAACCGATTATCTCTTAGGGTACAAGGAAGGCATGCATCATGGCTCTCTTCTGAACAGCTAAGTCACTGGTTGTCTTCAAATGATGATGTACCTCTTCGTGAATTACTTAAATTAGCACTTTTTTATTTTAAAAAAATTATTATAAATGTATTATTATTTATTATTATATTTTATAAAATTTAAATATAAAACTTAGTATTATATTTATTATATATTAATTAAATATTATATTGTGTTGTCTTCTGTGTATTTCATACTATACTACCTCCCCAATAGGGTTTTTAAACTGATAGTCTGATAGACTGATAGTTTTAAGACTCTTAGTCCTTGACCTAGTGAACCAGTTTGAGGATGTATTTATTGATAGGGACTTCAAAGCACTTCTATAAGTCACTCTGGATAAGGGTGTCTGCCAAATGTAATTTGCCATAAATGTAAAATGTAAATGGCTGAGAGGCTAAGGAGGAGCCTAAACTCCTGATCATTACTCCAGCTCCTCTGCACATGACACTAAATGCACACACACACACACACACACACACACACACAAAACATAGCCCATATACAGTATGTCACATATAGCAACGCACACACCCACAGATCATAGCCCATATACAGTATGTCACATATAGCTATACACACACACACACACACACACACACACACACAGACAGAACATAGCTCATATGCAGTATGTCACATATATACTCATATTTTTCTATGGATTTGGGTGGAATTTGTGATATTTATTGTAAGATGGATGTTTATAACATTATCACCCAGAACTGCCATAAATGCCCCATATATTTTAACATTAAGATGAAAAGATCTCCTCTTTTCTCAGCACTGGTACAGGTATCATAAAATGAGTTTTAATGTTTTTACTTGGTATCAGATTCAAGTCAAGTGGCTTTATGCATTTCAACCATATTCAGCTGGTACAGTACACAATGAAATAAAACAACATTCCGCCAAGACCATGGTGCTACATAAAACAACATAAGAGAATCAGTAATATCTTGAATTTCTGTAGACCAAGTTCCTGATACATGACTGCGTACTTGTCCATGTACAGAATAATTCATGTAGGAGAAAGGAAGTCATCAGCTTTTATACAAGAGTTATTTTACTGAGTTACTCTGTGATTTTTCTGCTTGAACACACTGATTAACCTGATCATTACCTGGAATTAGGTGAAATCTGTGATATTTATTCACTATTAGGTGGATATTTATAACCTTAACTATGAATCCTTCCTCTGAAAAAGTCATCCTGTCTCTGAAATGAAATATCTGCTCTTAGATAAAAGTTCCATTTAGTCTGATTAAAGGGTCAGTGATTCTCCCTCGGTGTTTTTTACCACAGAGCGGTGTCTAGTAGAACATTAAACTACTGAAAGCACAGTCCACAGATTTACAGAAACATAGATATGAATTCAAAACTGAGCTTACCTTGGAGCTGGAAGAATATTTCTTGTGATACAGTATGATTTAGATAAAGTTTAGGAGGTTCCGTTCTCAACCGCCATCATGTCGTGTCTGAACAAAGACTGACTGCTAGGTAGCTTTTACTTTCTCTTTCTCATGAGGGTGAAGGACGGACAGCTGTAAATGACATTGTTTATGACATGACTGAGTATCTCACTCCACCCCTAACACCTACCTAGAGTTCATTTTTATGCTATTTATCCTCAAGTGAATGATCCTCAAGTGAACAGGGTGGCATGTTTACTTTTTAACGCTCTCTACATTCTCAGTGTGTGTGTGTGTGTGTGTCAGGTTCTACAGGGTTTTTTGTGGTTTCCGTCTAACACACTGTCACGCCATCTTCACAGTGTCAGTAATTCCGGCATATCCACATGCTCATGTACAAATAAATCATATTTCCCTTTATTTGCTTGGCAGACGATTAAAGCAGATTACAGACACGATCAAAGTTAATCCAAACACAGATCTGGTCCCGACTGGTCCAAACACATCTCTCCTGTCTTGGTCTTCCTTCACTGGCTGCCAATCAAGTACAGAATAGAGTTCAAGGTTTTGTTTTTAAATCTCTGCATGGCTTGGCACCGAGTTATATCTCAGACCTCATCTGTCTTCATAATACCTCAAGAGCTTTAAGATCATCTAATCACATATTTTAAACGTTTCCATGGACTCTGAAGGTGTTCAGAGGTGACCGTGCTTTTTCTGCCACATCTCCAACATTGTGAAACAAAAACTTACACTTTTCCATAAAGGCATTCTCCACTGTAAGTAAATATGTGAAACAAACTTTTAATAAAAAGAAATGGTACAGAAATTGTATAGAGATAAATAAATAAAAGGTGCAGAAATTGTATAGAAACAGTGAATAAAAGGTACAGAAACAGTCCATATTAAAGATTTTTTTGTCACTTCATTACATCAAGTTGTGTTTAATATGGGAAGGATGTGTTAAGGGTGAATTTATGAGCACAGGATAATTTTTTTTTCTCTCTAGTGGACAAACAGAGGCAAAGCATGCTTTTTTAATCTTTCAATTTGATTATGGTCCACAAAACTACTTTATTTTACCACTTCTAGTCTGTCAGGTCGTGTCATGTTGGTGTGTTAGTTAAACTGATGTACATTTATATATGCTCAGTGTCAGTTCTGTCTGCTATCTTATTGTATTCAGTGTAGCTTGTAGTGTGGACATTGAATATTGATCAGTATACAGTATACAGTATGTCTGTGTGCTGAAGATCAGTTGTTGAAATATATATGATATTGTTATTAGCTAACCATCTTAACATTATAGTACGAGATGCCAGACTTAAAAACCACACAAAGCTAGCCAATTTTTAAAATTTCAAGCATTTACAGAAAGTATAAAAGACAAAACAATGAAATATGAAATTTTCTGAGGAAAAAAAGGAGAATTATTCAGGTGGTCCTAATTTAAGTTTTCACAGAAATCTAACTAATGTAGTCATGAATTCACTGTAGAATAAATGTAGCTCTTGAGAATAATGAGGCAGTGGTTGTTAGGTGCTGATGCTGTTGTGGTGTTTCATCTGATGAAGCCCGGAATCACTGCTTTATGAGAAACAAAGCTCAGTCGTCACCTCTCAGTGCTCATCAAACAGTGACATACACTTGACATACACTTCACAGATGTGCGCTTATTGACACACTGATATCTTTAACTCTATACGCTGGAGCTCTTGGGCTCACAGAAGTTCTTCAACTCCGAGAGATCACGCTGATGTTTCCTCAATGTGAGAAAAGTAAACATATGAGGATGACAATGACGAGGAACAGCCAGTGAGGACAATTTGTTCCAGCTTCACCTGGAGACAGACAGAACTGATTTATTCTAAACTTTATTGGAATAAAATCTTAAAATCAGGTTTTGGTAGAAATGTAACAAACCTTTCACCTGCAAAATGTCAAAGTTAAATGGAAGTCCGATAATTCTTAGTTAAACAAAGGAACTTGTTTTGTAATAAATATTTAAATTTTATATTCACTCACCTGAGAGAGGTGACTTTTCATCTTCAAGTTTTATTTTGGAACAAAAAGAAACAGAAGTGTTTTAGCAACATTATATTGTATACTCTTCTTTACAATTATAAATATTAACTACAGGTACCTTATAAAGCCTGACTCATGAAAAAACTTTTGCAAAGTTATTATTTTTTGTTGTGTGATATTATAATATAATATATGATATAATATGTCAGGCTTTTGGATTCATTATTTTATATGATACATTATATATATATATATATATATATATATATATATATATATATATATATATATATATATATATATAATGTGTATGATATATAGCCTAAGGTGTTTTTAGACAGTCTTATTGTTCCCACAGCCCTTTAACAATTTTCTTTACATTTCTCTTTTGCAGCATTAATTCTTTGATATAAAATATTGAAATTCTTATATCATATCAAGTAGTTTTATTTTAGTTTATACCAGCACTATATCAGATAGATCAAAAAAAGCATCTCTATCTCAGATCTGAGTCAACATGTCCAGAACAGTGAACCTTTTTTGCCACCTAAAAACACAATAATAATAATAATAACACAATAATAAATTGCACATAAAGTCAATTTATAAAATACTAAAATTATAAAATAATAAATATTTTGTTTACTATGTATTATTATTATTATTATTATTATTATTATTATTATTATTAATGATAATAATAATACATTTTGTGTGCTTACACCTAATTAATTTCTTATTAAAAACGTGGCATTCATTTACAAAAAATGCCATTTTTAAATGACCAGTAAACACACATGACCTAATTGTATTTGATTGAAGAGGCACTAGAGGGCAGCAAACACAGAGCTGTGGACCTCACTTGAGCTGATACAGTTATGTGAGGATCTGCACCAATAGAGACTCTAGGGGGAAACATTACAATCTACATGATTTGTAGCATTTTTTTTTTTTATTATTATTTATAGCATGTTTTAATCAATGGTAGGATACTTATGTCTTGTTGGTCTTATACTGTAGAAGCAGCACACTCACCCATACAGCTGGCAAACCATAAGATGTAAATATAAAGGAGAGGGGTCATGATACCCTTCTTGAGGAGTATTTTTTTCTAAAACAAACAAAGGTGGGTTATAAGGAGAGCTGACTGCACGTTTTGCACATAGTTGTAGTGATATTACACATTGATTACACACAGTGTGATTTCAGTGGTCTTTTAATATTATTAACTCATCACACTGTATAAGATCCCAATAAATTCTGGGCTGAATTTTATAACAGACTGTATAACCTGTATTTTCCATGTCAGATTATATAATGAAGATGCTTTTACGATAGACCTGTATGTCAGGTGCTAGAGACGGCGACAGTTGCGGTGAATGTGTTTATTAAAAATAAAGGCTGAGAAGCACAAACAATATCCAGGTCAAAATCCAAAAACAGGCAAAGGGTCAGATAATGCACAAACAGGTATTCAAAGAACAAGACTATGATCATAAACAAGAAGGCAAATGGGAGTCAAAACCAGAACTAGCAAACACGAACAAAGGCTTGGTATGTCAGACGATAAACAGAGCTGAACGAGTACTTCTCAAAGTGTCTGTATTGGGATCATGCTTATAGAGTGTGTGGTGGTGATTGAGTGCAGGTGTTTGCAATCAGTAATCGGGTGAACTTGAGTGTGTGAACTGGGAGTGGTGGCCATGTTTGTAGGTGGAGGTGCATTCTGGGTAATGGAGTCTGATGCCGAATTTGGCATTGACATGACACAGTGATTAAAGAAAATTACTTGTGTCATCGATCAGCTTGATCCAGAAATAAGCTTGCGCAGAAAATGGGCTCACACAAACAAGCCCTCCGTGTGATGATAACAATTTTATGCTCTGAGAAAATAACAAACCTCTCTTATTTAAAATCTATTTAAAAACTTATTTAAAAAGTTTTATTTAGGTCTCAATACTGCCATCCCCATATATGTTGCTGTTCCTTTAGTTTGCCGTCATCCTATGGTAGCTTTTAATTGAAAATCAGAACAGCACTCACGCTATGAGATTTTAAACCCAGATTTCTCACGCTGCCATAATTATGGCATCGGTCATAATGGCACTAAATTCCACCGCATTATACACTGTAAGACCACTAATTTCTTTAATTATGACCAAAGAATACTTTTATGTCTCATTTTTAGTCTGCAACAGCAAAATCATGCTGAAAATTGCACAGTGTAAGTCAAATTAACAAACAAATAGTTTTTCTGGCTGATGCTTTGGTTTACATGGCAGGTACATTTACTAAAAATGTAGACAAATTAACAGTTTTCATTTATGTGTTACTCCTAATTCAATGTAATACAACCCTAGTAAAATAGAGTCTAATAAAAAATAATAAGTGTTTTTACTTTACTGATTATATCAATAATTTTCCTACCAGACCAATTTCTGACTTCTCAGCTGACTTCTGACTCATTTTTGACACATTTACATTCATTCACTTGTCAGTATCCAAAAGTGATTTAAGTCAAGGCAGTCAAGGATCTTGGGCAATATTGCCTCACTGGCAGGCTTCTCCTTCTAGACATTTGATATAAATGATTATTAAAATTTTATAATAAAAGATTTTTTTAATCTAATAAACATTTATGAGATAGCTTTTACTTCTGTCATTACTCCACATTTTTATTACCTTATTATTCATACAGTTATAGAAAGTCATTGAAATACATTCAGAGCCATGAATTATTTCTTTTAGATTGAGGAATGAATGATTTAAAAGTTTTTTTAGGAGAAAAAAAAAGACCAGAAGAGAACACTCATTTTCAAATCTGAGGAGGCACCTATTCAGCTTGGCACCTCATTTAACCTGCTAGATAAAAGAAGGAGGAGAAGGAGACTGGGACTGTGTGGTTATTGTGTAGAGTCTGGCCATGGCCTGGAGAAACGCTCTTGTCATTCTTCACCTTCCAAAGACAATCACAGTCAGCCTAGGGTAAGCTTCCCCTCCTATTCTATATGAGCACAACAAATCCTTGTGTCAGTACGCATTAAACACTGTGACCTGACTCTATCCATTCCAGCTCTCTTAGAGTCTGGTTCCACTACAAACTTCCTTCAGAGCTTCAGTTACACACAGAAACCCTTACTACCTCTCTCTAGTGGAGGATGTTACTAGAAGAGGTACTAGAAAGTACTAGGTACTAGAAGACACTACCCCACTTTTACATTCACATTTGCACATTTGAAATCACATTTACTCACTGTGTAGAGAGGAGAGTCAGGCTGAGGAGTACATAGAGGAGCAATGTCTGTCCCTCTACTTCACCAATGTCTACCAGGTTATGTTTATTACAAAGAAACAGTTAGGCCTCCGCCATGGCATTTCAGTTTTCAAATTCAAATCAAATTCAAATTTTATTGGTCACATACACAACCATACACAGTACGATGTGCAGTGAAATGCTTTTTTTGACTGTCCGTGACAAAAGTAGAATTTACATAAACCAGAATTTACTTCTATACAGGTAGGAAAGGAAAAATATAAAAAAATATTTTTAAAAATCTTAAAAATGTATATATTAAATATAAGAATATAATATAGGGGATACAAAGATTGGTACGACTGTATTTTGAATAAAGTGCAGATATATGCAGTTGTTTGTGCAATATATGCTGGGCAACATCAGGCTGAGGTAGTGGGTGTTGTGAAAATAAGTCTGTGGAGGAGGGGGTGTGGTCAAGTGCTGGTTTGTGAATGAAGGGTGGAGCCGGGAAAAGTGAGTAGTAAGGATCTACACCTGTGCAGGATTGCTCTAACATGTGTTCTGTGTTTCAGTGAGCGGCAACAAGAATAAAGTTGGGAGAGATGAGAGTTATGAGAGAGAGAAAGAGCTGAGCAGCACAGAGCCGAGTGTGTGTGTGTGTGTGTGTGTGTGTGTGTGTGCCTGTGTAGCGAAATAAAATCACTGAAAAGTGAAAAGGAACATAAAGAGCCATCTGAGCTGTCCCAAGCCTGCCTCCCATCTCCTCATTTCTGGCTCAACCCAGGAAAGTGTCACAAAGTCCAAGCTCTAGTCCCTAGATGTGTTATCCTGGTTGAGGGCCCGAATGGCCTGTGGGAAGAAGCTTCTCCTCATTCTCTCTGTGTTGGCCTTCAGGGAGCGAACGTGCTTCCCTGACCGCAACAGAGAGAAGATTCCATTGTTCGGATGGCTGAAGTCCTTCACTATCTTCCTGGTCTTGGTTCAGCACCGCTTTCTGTTGATAGACTGAAGGTCAGAGAGCTCAGTGCGGATGGTGCTCTTAGCTGATTGCACCACCCTTTGAAGAGCCTTTCTATCCTGCTTGGTGCTGTTCCTAAACCAGGTTGTGATGTGTCCCATCAGGATTCTCTCTTGGTGCAGGTGTAAAAGTTCCTTAGCACCTTAGAGGGCAGTTTAAGTCCCTTAAGCCTCTAAGGTCTTAAAGATGCTGATAGGCCTTCTTCACCAGGGTATTAACGTGACAGGACCATGCCAGGTCCTGCGTGATGTGAACACCAAGTATTGGAAACTGTCCACTCTCTCTACTGGGGCCCCGTTGATTATAAGGGGGTGGTAGCTGCTTGTGGTCTACCTGTCAGGAAGTTGGAGAACCACTGACACAGGGACTTGTTAAATCCCAGGTCCTCCAACTTGGTGGTGACTTTGTAGGGAAGTATAGTGTTAAATGCTAAACTGTAGGCAGCAAACAGCATTTTAACATAATTTTCCTTCCTGGTGTCCAGATGGCTCAGGGCTGTGTGTAGGTGTGTGATGATGTCCTCGGAAGAGTGAATGTGAGAGTATGTGAATTGTAATGGGTCCAGGGTAATGAAGAGGTGATGATGTTTCTGACCAGCCTTTCAAAACAGTTCATCACAACTGAGGTCAGGGCTACTGGGCAATAGATTGAGGTAGGCAGGCTGGGGTTTCTTTAGGACAGGAATGATAATGGACTGTTTGAAGCATGTGGGGATTACTGACTGTTCCAAGGAGAGGTTGAATATCTTTGAAAACCAGTGCTAGCTGGTCAGCGCAGGCTGTAAGTACCTGACCTAAGATGCCATCTGGTCCTGCTGCCTTCCTGGTGTTCACTTTTCTGAAAGCCTTCCTCACATTATGCTCTGAGCTGATGAAAGAGTTTCCTGCTCTGACACTCTCCGCATGCCTCCTGCCACTATTGCTGTGAGCACTGCGGTGTGAGATCTCACATTGCAGCTTCTTGTTTTGGCCTTTGTTTGTATCTAGACATAAGGAAGATGGAGGCACGGTCCATTTTCCTAAATGGTGGCTTGTGCCTTGTAGCTTTGAGCGAAGTGTGGCAATGGTCCAGGATCTCTTCACCCCTATTGGGGCAGGTGATGTGTTGTTAGAAGTTTGGCACTGGGCATTTGAGGTTGGCACTGTTAAAGCCCTCCACAATGAACGCAGCATCATGGTGATGAGTCTGGCGTTGTGTGAGAGCTTTATGTTGCTCACATAAGGCAGTGTCTGTTTCCACTTGAGCTGGAATATAAATGGCACTGACTATGACTGAGGTGAATTCCTGAGGAAGGTAGAAAGGAAGGTAGAAAGGTAGATCATTTAATGGTCAGGAACTCCAGGTTGGGTGTGCAGGAGTGTGTGAGAGGAACAATGCTCGCACTAGCTGCTGTTTACCATCAGATGCCATCTTGGGTTGTTGTGGTTCCCTTTACTTCTCTACTCAAAGGAGATAAAACTAGAGTAAAATTAAATTCACTAGCCACAGGGCCTTCAAATAACTCAAGAGAAGATTCACATTGGCTACAATTCTCAAACATCCTGATCCCAATCTCCCATTTGTGGACTCATCAGACACATCAGTGGGAGACACTTTTTTGCAATGTCAAGGTAACACTTTTAAACTTCGTCCATGTGCCTTCTACTCACATGAAATATCACCTGCAATAAAAAAAGGAATTACAGCCATTTTAAGGGGCTCAAAGGTATTTGGACAATTGACTGACAAGAAGTTGACAAGGTGCGGTCCATTCCCTCATTACTTCAAGACAAATGAAGCAGATGAAAGGTCTGGAGTTGATATGAAGTATTGAGTTGGAATTTGGCAGCTGTTCGAATGGAGCTACCAATATGAAGTCCAAGGAGATCTCAATGCAAGTGAAGGAGGCCATCATTAGGCTGAAAAAACAACATAAATCTATGAGAGATAGCAAAAACCTTAGGTGTGGCCAAATCAACAGTTGGGTACATTCTTAAAAAGAAAGCACTGGTGAGCTCAACACGGAAGACAACTAAAGTGGATAATCGCAGAATCCTTTCCTTGGTGAAGAAAAACCCCTTCACGACATCAACAGAAGTCAAGAATACTCTGGAGAAGGTAGGCGTATCATTGTCAAAATCTACAATCAAGAGACGCCTTCATGAATGTAAATACAGAGGGTTTACAACAAGGTGCAAACCTCTGGTAACATTCAAGAACAGGAAAGCCAGATTAGACTTTGCCAGAAACCATCTAAAAAAGCCTCCCATGTTCTGGAATAAGATTCTTTGGACTGATGAAACCAAGATTAACTTGTACCAGAATGATGGGAAGAGAAAAGTATGGTGAAAGAAAGGAACAGCTCATGATCCAAAGTATACCACATCATGTGTCAAACATGGTGGAGGCAGTGTTATGGCATGGGCATGTATGGCCGCCAATGGAACGGGCTCACA
>CM040462.1:1811347-1847619 GCA_022758105.1 Pangasianodon gigas | reverse complement strand
GGTGGATAATGACCCTAAACATACTGCGAAAGCAACTCAAGACTTTTTGAAGGCAAAGAAATGGAATATTCTTCAAAGGCCAAGTCAGTTGCCTGATCTCAACCCAATAGAGCATGCTTTTCACTTACTGAAGACAAGACTGAAGGCAGAAAGACCCACAAACAAGCAGCAACTGAAGGTGGCTGCAGTGAAGGCCTGGTAAAGCATCTCCAGGGAGGAAACTCAGAATTTGAGTTTTGAGAACATGGGCTCCAGACTTCAGGCCGTCATTGACTGCAAAGGATTTTCATCCAAGTATTAAAATAATGGTCATATTTACAATTATGTCACTTTGTCCAAATACCTTTGAGCCCTTGAAAATGGAGATACTTTGTTGAAAATGGCTGTAATTCCTAAATGGTAAATGCTACTACTAGCTAAGTAGTACTACTATAATAAAACTACTAGCTAAGAGGGAGGAAGCCTTGATCATATATGATTTCAGCATTCTTGCTTCTATGATGAAAAGATTCACTAAGCACAAGAAGCTGATCTCACACTCAGCATCTGTCCTGAGGAGAAAAATTTATCTACCATTGTAATTATGAGATTGTTGGTGTTGCCAGTGGACATCCAGAACTTTCATAGGATGTTGCCCATTATATGCACTATCATAGCTTATATACTTTAATTGTTCCTGCTGAAAGAAATGGAGAAGAATTGTTGTGGCACATGTACTGCAAGATGTTGTCCATTATGTGCACCCTTGATGCACATGTGCCACAACTATTCCTCCTCTATCTCTCTCAGGAGAAATGCTTATGTCCATACCCAGACCATAAAGGCCCATCATGGACCTTCCACCCTTCAATGGCTTCATCACAATTAAGGGAACTGCTGACAGATTTCTAAACCATGCAAACGAATCTCTCTTACATCTCTTGTTGTGGCTTTTCATGTAGCAAAAACATGGCAGAGAGGTAATCTGATGGACTGGGAGGATGACCCAGAGGAGTGAAGCTGAAAGCCAGCCAAAGACATTCTGAATCCAACTAAAAGTAATGACACAAATACTTAGGTTAGAGAAAGATGCAATGATGTGATGTTGGCTGTAAACTGTGCTGTTTTGCCATTCAGAAAAATGGAGGAAAATAAGTGCTAGATCAGTTTCATTATGCTTATATGAGGATGAGGAAAACCTTATTAAATGTAACAGTTATAAATACATAATGTTAATGTTAATTTAATGACACAAAGTATTCTGTTAGATTACCTGCCCTGCCCCACGCTCTCTCAGTGACATATCACCTGTAACACCATTTACTCTTTCTCTTCTGGTTCAGAGAGAATGTTAATTTCCAATCTCCAATGTTAATCTAGATTAATCTAGCTATTTTATAAAACACAGTAAAACACATCATGTACATCATATTTCACAAAAACCTTTCTATTTATTTTCCATTGTATATATTGTATACCTTTTTTTTATACAAACAAATGATAATAATCGCAATGCTAGTGGATGCTTGTGTCATTTTTTCCTTCTTTTTTTTACACTCTAGGTGTTGGAGCAGGGTGAGCAGTTTCACAATTTGCAATTTTTCTTATGAATGTTAATTTGTTATATTGTGAATATACAGTGTTAGTGTATGTGTGTGTGTTTTTTTTTTTTACAAACACTAGTATGATATACAAGTAGCTCTTTCTCTTCCAGGCTGGAGAGATCATGAAGGAAATGCAGCATTACATAGCATAGTATAATAGCTTAGTATTAACATTAAATGACAAAGATCTTTCTATCTGTAATTTTAAACAGAATCTGCACTGGTACAAGTGTTGGGATATAAGTTTTGTTGTTGTTATTTTTTAAATGCATGGAATTCTTCAGATTTTGGTGCACAATTTGATGATTTCTTTACATAACACACTGACTACACCTGGTATTTAACTCATGAGTTGAAACAGATCACTGAGCAGGAAAAAGCTCCAAACTGTGCTGGACACCTGAGCTCTAGGTCTAGAATTGGGGAACCATGTTTTTTCATCAAAAATGATTTTCTGTAGTAATAACACATATGCTACAGATTACATAGACTAGTATTAGACATAAAAAAACAATGGGGAATTCCATTAAATGTTGTTAGTATTACCTTGGAGAAAGGAGTATGCTATTCTGCGCCAATGTGTGTGCCAAACTGGTTGATTGACTGCAAACATTTATGAAGGTAGCAAAAGGTTCTAATTAATTAATTCACTTCCACTTTCACATAAGGCTGAGATAACGTTAACTGCACTGCAAAGCAATGTTGTCAAAGTTGTAACATCATGGAGAGAATTTGCACCACAGAGTACAGTACTGTGCAAAAGACCTAGGCACATGTAACAAAATACTACAAATCAAAGATGCCTTAAAAGATAAAACCATTAAATGTACTATAAAGAGCAGTAACCAGTAATAAATTAAAAGTAAGGAAATTGCACTCTTTCATCCTTGCATCTGGTTTTCCTGCTAATCCCTGACAGAAAGAATTCATATTTTAATGAAAAATAAAGTACAGATATATCTTAAAATTCCAAAAACTAGAGAATTAAACAAATATTCTTAAGATTAAAAATAAACATACTAAGAGAGGTAATAAATGAATTAATAAAGTAGAAGACTAAAATAAACAAAAAGGCTGAGGGAAAAAGTAGAAAGGAAAGGAAAGGAAAGGAAAGGAAAGGAAAAAAAGGACAGTCCACTTAGTGCAACTCAAAAGCCAGGGTGAAGAGATGTGTCTTTATCCTGGATTTAAATGTAGGGGCAGATGGATCTAAAGTAATCTTTAGATTTTTTAAAATCTTTTGTCACCCTCAGATTCACTATTTCACTATGAAGAGCCATAAAACCTAATTGGAATTTTTCTGGATGTTTGTTTTTTTTTGAGATAGGCAGTGAGTTGACTGAAAACAACTTTTTCTAAAGATAAATTCAATTCAATTCAATTTTATTTGTATAGCGCTTTTAACAATGGACATTGTCACAAAGCAGCTTTACAGAAATAAATGGATTCACAAAAATATATTGTAAATATTTGAATTTATCACTGTAAATTTATCCCTAATGAGCAAGTCAGTGGCGACAGTGGCAAGGAAAAACTCCCTGAGATGATATGAGGAAGAAACCTTGAGAGGAACCAGGCTCAAAAGGGAACCCATCCTGTGCGATTATAAATAAATCCCTTCTATTATTGTGTACTATAAGGACAAATAGTGCAATTGTGCAACCAATAAATTCATCACAGTTTTCGCAAGAAGTCCGGCTGGTTAAAATCTATCCACCGTCCACTGATGGAGTCCTGAGTACGAAGCTGCTCGTGGCAACTGCAGCCCCAAAGCCACTACAGCAATCGCAGTCCCAAGCCATTACAGTACAGCTCCCCATATGTGATCCCCAAGCCATCTCCACAGCCCCCAGGTATAAAGAGATGGCAATTTAGAAAGCAAGTGTTTAAAGCAAGTGGGTGCTTTCCCAGGTGTTACTGATGTTTGTTATGCTTGAACTGAAAGTATCCCATAGCTATTTGTGAAGGCAAGCAGAACAACATCAAGGGGACAGGTGCTGGGCTTCTTATGAGAGATAATATCACACAGATCATGTAGGGAGCACGGCATGAAATGTAACCGTCAGGCTTTTTTCCACCTGCGCTCCCAGTGGCTGCACAACTGCCTAAGACCATCAGAAGACGCATTAAGCCAGGGTTGACTTGTAGGCATTCTTGGGCTTCTTATATTTAATGCACTTTAGGCCAAACATATGTGGACAACTGACCATCACGCTCATATGTGCTTCTTCCAAAACTGCTGCCACAAAGTTGGGAGCACACAATTGTCTAGAACGTTTTTGTATGCTGTAGCATTAAATTTCCCTTCACTGGAACTAAGAGGCCCAAACCTGTTCCAGCATGACAATTCCCTGGTGCACAAAGCGAGCTCCATGAAGACATGGTGTGTGAAGGTTGGAGTGGAAGAACTCGAGTGTCCTGCACAGAGCCCTGACCTCAACCCCACTGAACACCTTTGGGATGAACTGGAACACCGACTGCACCCCAGACCTCCTCGACGTCCCAACATCAGCGCCTGACCTCACTAATGCTCTTGTAGCTGAATGAACACAAATCACCACAGCCACGCTCCAACATCTAGTGAGAAGCCTTCCCAGAAGAGTGGAGCTTATTATAACAGTAAAGGGGAAATAAATCTGGAATGGGATGTTCAGGGGTACACAAAGTTATGGCCATATAGTGTAGGTGCAACAGAGTTTAAATCCTAAAGCATATAGAATTGAAATGAGTAAATAATTCATTAGGGTCCATTTGCAAGGATGCTCGTAAGTTATTACAGGCATCAGCAAAGAGACTGGCATGAAGCAGTTTATGGAATGGGAGAAGGATAAGGAAATGAGTTGTCAAAAAGAACAGCCCTGACATCAGGAAGACTGTCAGCGGGGTGGCAGAGCTCCTCCGATGGAGCTATGACCCAAAGTCCGCCCCTCACAGCCAGATGGATCGACTGCTATGTATCGCCAAGCAGTGGCTCCAGCTGGAGCATCTGTCGGCCTCCGAGGTCGTCGAATGGGTGGTCATGGACCATTTCCTTAGGGCTCTGCCATGCGAAGAGAGGAAGGCGGTGGGCATGCTGGAGAGATGCTGGAGGCTCTGGAGTAAGCAGTGGCCATGCTGGAAATCGGCAGGGACGACCGACTTGAGTTCCCTCGACCTTCCCCGATAAGGCATCAGGATCTGCACACCCAAGGGGAGGGGAGACCCAACCATGGCCGCTCTGCCTACAGGATGCCACAGGATGTGTCCATGCTGACCGAGCCGGACCCTGCCACTCCGCATCATGTGTACAACCTAGTCACAGTTCCACTTCAGAAGGCCACCTCCCAGAACAACCCCGGGATGACGCCACACTCCAGCCTCCACTCCCCACTCCCTCACTTCCACTTTCACCTATCACCTTCACCAAATTCAACAATAAAGAGCACGTTCCCCCACATCCCTGCCTCTGGGTGCTTGTGTTCAGCCTCCTCGTGGTCTTGCATTTCACAGCTGAAAACATATTTGTTTAGTCAAGCCTTTGTTAATAAGCTTTTCTCTTAGGTAAAGGTGCAGATCTGAAGGGTTCATGAGCATAGAGTGTTTTGGTTTTGGCGTACACTCAGGTTTGTTGATGGTGAAGTGGCGGGCCACTTTATGTTTCACAATGTACATTTTCTTAACCATTACAGTACAAGAGCATACCTAATAATTTGTGTTATATTTCTCTTCCCCATCCATCTTCTCTTGCGCTCTCTCTTTCTCTCACGCCCTGTCTCTCACTACACATGTTACTCCTCAGATACCAGTGATCCTGACTCCTTCTGCCCTCTGGACCTGCCTGATCCATCCTGATGCCCCATTTCTGCTTAGCATCTCCTTCATCTGAAAATCATTCGCTGCCGCTGAGGATGGCCCCACATGGACAGCCTATAGTACACCATGAGATTACTGTGAATGTTACCATACAGACACCATTAAGATGGCTGTGGATGTTCTTTCATCAATTGCTAAGAACAGTTTACACTCAAGTGTCCATCACTGAACAGTTGTTAACTCCAGTTTGACACAAGAAACTTAAAACTCTAACGATGCTCGTACTCAAGTTCCCTTTTACACACTTAGCAATGCTTGACTTTATATTGTACAGTTATAGAACAGAAATGAATTATAATTGCACTATCTGGTGCAATTAAAAAATATATTTTTTTATATAAAAATAAAAACAATTTTTAAAATAAATATATAAAAATAAAAATATATTTTTAATATATTTCTGTAAAGCTGCTTTGTGACAATATCCATTGTTAAAAGTGCTATACAAATAAATACAGTAAATATAAATTGATTTGGTTTTCCAGCAACCTGAAATGCATGACTGCTGGGTCTGTTCCTCAGCCTGGTTCCCAAGTTAAAACACTCATATGCTCAGAGTACGATCACTTTTACCTTTTCATAATCCAGGCTTTGTTCCACGCTTAAGAATGAACACACTTCCTGGACTTTACCAATTACTTTACACTGAAGGAGTAAATTAAAGGAATGTCTTTAGGTCAATGTTAAGAACCTGCCACCTCAAAGGCAAAATAAGAAGCAGTGGAGACCAAATCAAACAACACCTTTAGACACTACTCTCATCTCAACTACAAAGCACAACAAATGTATAAATATAGAAAAATCAGATGAGCTGTGATTTGTGTGATGCTCTTAGTAATACATAGTCTTTATCGTGTGCTGACATTTTGGTGTTTTGGCATTGCATCTTTATGTGAGCATCAAACAGAAATGTTCTCATGCACTTCACGGTTGTATGCTTGTTGAAAATGTAGAAAACGTACATTGAAAGCTTCCTTTTTTCTTTTTTCTATTTCCTAAATGAGTCTATTCTATAAGTCTCTGTACACAGAGAGATCACGCTGATGTTTCCTCAACGTGAGAAGAGAAAATACACGAAGAGGGAAACGATGAAGATCAGCAGGTGAGGGCAAATTATTCCAGCTACACCTGGAGATGAACAAATAATTTATTCAAAATATTATTAAATAAAATCTTAAATGGTGTCTTGGTAGAAATGTGATACATCTTTTATCTGACAAAATGTCAAAGATAAATGCCGATCCTCACTATTTATAATTATTTAAATTTGGTTTGATATTTACTCACCTGTTGTTTCATCTTTCCTCTTTTCAGGTTTTTCTTTGGAGGAAAAAGAAAAAGAAGAATTTTAGAAACATTCCATTGTTCAATCTTCTCTTCTCTACAGTTATAAATATTGTATGTTTAATTCATAACTGCAAGAGCATTCTTGCAGCAAAGTATCTCCCAGTGCAATCCTGCATTTTAATTCTGTTTTACCTAGGTCTATTCATTTCCAATTTTCTCTGCCCATCTTTTTTTTTTTTTTTTTAGTTTTTCCCAATGTGTTTTTTAAGACAGCACTATCTAAGATCTGAGTCAACATGTCCAGGAGAGTGAACCTAAAACACACAGAATAATAAATTACACTTATAAGATCTAATACTATTGTTTTAATTATAAAATAATGAATATTGTGTTTACTATGCATATTTAAATAGAAATGTATAAATACTACATTTAGTTAAGTTATATATAATCAATTTATTAATAAATTCACATCATTCATTTACAAAAAAAAAAAACCTCATAAGACTGATTTTACTCTTATCGTGTATTTCTCAGATTGAGCAATCTTTCACTGGAAAATGAACACGTCAATCAGTCACGCACAAGTGGCCATTTTAAATGACCAATAAGTCATGTGACATTTGGATTTCACTGAAAAGCCACTAGAGGGCACCAAACACATGCTAACGAGTCTACAGCAATGTTTAGAAATCTCAGCTGCTCAGGTATGGCGCTGAAATGTAATGTTGAGACGGGACGACGTACTGCGGCTCCAAAAGCTCCAGAAGGCGACGAAAACCTCCATCCACTACAACAGAGACTGGCTGGTCATAAAGAGCGATTCAGCTAGCCTCTCTGTAATTTCTCTTGCCTTGTTGTTGTTTTGAGGAAACCTCTCGTTGAAAATATCCTCCAGTGTTTGTTGCATTGAAGCATTTTCTTGAGTGATCTGCGTGAACTCTCTGTATTCCTTGTTCTATTATATTGGTTGTGTTTAAAGCACCTCTGTTGCTTGAAATGGCAGTTCATACAATATATGTAGATGTTGTGCTATTTTGAAATAGTTCCACACTGCAGATGTTTTTCTGCACCGAGCTTCTGATAACATGCTCCACTGCTGCAAGTTATAGAAGTTGTGGACTTACAGTATATGACAGTTGTGTAAATGACACAAAATGACACAATGATGGACATAAAATAGCTGATCCTAATTCATCATAATGCTCCTGGATTGGCTCTAACACAGATACTTGCCAAAGTCCTTTGGATCAGATCAGAACATCCCTAATAGATATCAAATTTATAGTATACTCATAAGTTTAGACCCATTTCAGTAATTTATCAGCTCATGTGGCTTGTAGATGAGGACTGAATCAACATCATTCTACACTTGAAAAGTAAAAAAAACCCTTCCTTTGTATTGAAATGCAGGACAGGAGGTGTGTGTGTTCTCCTCTCTCAATCTATCAGTCACGCACAAGTTGTCAATTAGCTGTGAAAGGCATTAAACTGTGTAGTGCAGTCTCAATAAGGACTGAGAAACACTGACATCAACATTAAATATGCTGTTCAAGTGAGCTTAGTACCTTTCCAGGCATTTTAAACTTTGTGTATTGATGTGTGTCATATTCAGTATCGTCTGAGACTAATCCACTTACCGTAGACTGAGAGTTTAATTTCCTGGATCAATTTGCTGCTTTTGTGTTTCACTAGCATGGAGCTTCTGTAGACAGCAGCATCAGTAGCACTGACGTTCTTCAACACCAGAGAACAGTTTCCTTTAAGCAACTCGTCCTCAGGAACGTCCACACGACCCTCATATCCTTCACCCTGAAATGACTCTTTACCCTTTCGATCAAACACAATCTCAGAATCAATATACCACTCAACATGAGGTGTTTGGATGGGCAGATTTCTCCAATCACACGGCAGGACAACTGTGGAACCCACTTGAGCTGATATGTTCCAAAAGACTGTAGAGACAGGGAAACACCTTTTAGGAAATGATCTTATATTAGGAACGTTATGTTTTTATTTACAGTGGTGCTTGAAAGTTTTCATTTACAGTGGTGCTTGAACCCTTTATAATTTTTTTATATTTATACATAACTTTGACATACAACATTTATTTACTGAGGAATGTGATCCAATATTACATAGTTGTGAGTAGTAAAAGTATGTGAACCTTTGCTTTCAGTATCTGGTGTGATACAATAACTGTAAACATTTCCGGTAACTGTCCTGCACATCGGCCTGGAGGAATTTTAACCTGTTCCTCAGTACAGAACAGCTTCAACTCTGGGATGTTGATGGGTTTCCTCATATGAACTGCTTGTTTCAGGTACCTTCAATCTATTTTTATTGGATTAAGTTCAGGACTTTGACTTGGCCATTCCAAGACATTAACTTTATTCTTCTTTAGCCATTCTTTGGTAGAACGACTTCTGTGCTTAGGGTCTTTGTCTTGCTGCCTGACCCACTTTCTCTTGAGATTCAGTTCATGGACAGATGTACGGACATTTTCCTTTAGACTTCGCTGGTATAATTCACAATTCATTGTTCCATCAATGATGGCAAGCCATCATCTGCGATGCACACCATTGTTGTTCAGTGTTCTCCTGGTGGTGGACTCATGAACATTAACATTAGCCAATGTGAGAGAGGCCTTTAGTTGCTTAGAAGTTACCCTGGGTTCCTTTGTGACCTTGTGGACTATTACACGTCTTTCTCTTGGAGTGATCTTTGTTGGCTGATCACTCCTGGGGAGGGGAACAATGGTCTTGAATTTCTTCCATTTGTACACAAAGTGTCTGACTGTGGATTGGTTGAGTCCAAACTCTTTAGAGATGGTTTTGTAACCTTTTCCAGCCTGATGAGAATTAATAACTCTTTTTCTGAGGTCCTCAGAAATTTCCTTTGTTTGTGCCATGATACACTTCCACAAACATGTCTTGTGAAGATCCCTGTACTTTAAATAAAAACAAGCACTCACTCACACCTAATTGTCATCCCACTGATTGAAAACACAGATCACAGATATGTAATATTGGATCATTTTCCTCAATAAATAAATGACCAAGTATAATATTTTTGTCTCATTTGTTTAATTGGGTTCTCTTCATCTACGTATTAGACTTGTATGAAAATCCGATGATGTTTTATGTCAGTTTTATGCAAAAATAAAGAAAAATTCTAAAGGGTTCACAAACTTTCAAGCAACATTGTATTTGACAGAAACTAAATCATTGCCAACATATTTGCTCAACCATAAGATATAAAGGAAGCAAATATAATCTTGAGAATTTTTCAGATTTTTGACTTTCCTGCAAAAAATCACAGTTGTATAATGTAGTAGTATAATGTTGTGGGTTGACTAATTTGAATTCTTGAATATACAACAAAACAGTTTTGCAGTTAAGAAAGTATTTTAATATTTAATCTGCTGTGTTTACTTACCATTGAGTTTAACCTTGTTGATTTCTTTCACTTTGTTAGTGGCAGTTCTGTCCACGTGTTCTACCACAAAGGATTTGTAGAAACTGTGATCAGTAACACTGACATTCTTCAACACCAGGGAACAGTTTCCTTTACGCAGCTCGTCCTCAGGAACATCCACACGTCCTTCATATCCTGAACCTGTATCGTTACCATCACTGCTTCGCTCAAACACAAACCCATCATCAGTACGCCACCGAATATGTGGTGTTTCGGTGAACACATTACTCAGGTTACATGGCAGGACGACTGTGGAACCCACTTCAGCTGATAGAGTAATGAGAGGATCTGCACTGATGGAGTCTGTAGAGGGAAACATTACAATCTACATGATCTGTAGCATATTTTAAAATTTGTAGTATATTTTAGTCAATGATAGGACACTTATGTCTCGTTAGTCTTATGGACCCTGATCACTCACCCACACAGGCAGCGACCCATAAGATGTAAATATAAAGGAGGGTCATGATGCCTGTAAGACTCTTGCTGAGTGTCTGCAGATTTTCTGAAACAAACAAATGCAAGTTATAAACAAAAGTGACATTACAGCTGACTGACTTCACACATAGTTGTAGAGATATTACACTTTTACTACACATATGAGTCATGATTAGTCAAAATTACATTTAAGAGCATGTTCATCTACATCCGGTGATTTCAGCACTCTTTTAAGATTATTACTCATCACACTGTACGAGATCCCAGTAAACTCTGCTCTGAATTCTATAACACACTGTGTGATATTGTGTGTTCTCCATGTCAGATTATATGATAAAAGAGCTTCTAACAGTAGACCTGTGATTAAAGAATGTTACTACATTCTTCTTACATGAACCATAATGATAAGCAAATCAGCTTGTGCAGAAAACAGGCTTGTGCAAACAAACAAGCTGTTCGGTGTAAAATAATGACAATTTTATGCCCTGAGAAAACAACTGTAACAGTTCCCAAGTTCGGGTAGGGAATGAGGAAGCTGGAGGCAGGCTTGAACACTCAAAAGATGCTTTTATTCTTTACTTGCACTTTCAGCGCTTTTTATTTTCACACACGCAAGCACACACACACAAACACAGCACGGTGCTGTTTACTCTCCCTCTCTCTTGAGGGGCTCATCTCTCCCCTATTTGTCACAGAAAGGCAAGCAGACTCATTAACAGAATTTGCCACAGGTGCAGATTCCTCACTGCTCACCTTCTCCAGCTCCATTCACAAACTGGCACTCGACCACATTTCTTCTTCCTCAGGCAGGGGAGCCATCCCACCTGCTGCTGACTTCCCCCGCCAAGAGAGGAAATCCGCCACAGCCATCTGCACCCCTGGCCTGTGGACCACCTCAAACTTAAATGGCTGAAGTGCCAGATACCTACAAGTGATCCACGAGTTAGCATCGTTCATGTGGTGGAGCTACTGGAGCGGGGCATGATCCAAACTGAGGGTAAAGGCCCATCCCAACAGATAGTACCAGAGGGTGAGGACCGCCCATTTGATGGCCAGACACTCATTCTCTATGGTGGTGTACTTAGTCTCTTTTACCAATTTGGGGACGCACCTGCCCATGCCACCTGCCCATGCCCAAGCCCAGATACAGTACTTCCACCTGTCCAATCGCACACTTCTTTGGTTTCACCGTGAGCCCCGCCCGTCTCAACTATCTCTGAACAGCCCGTGACTTGAGACAGTGAGAGGTGTTCCCCCATAAGGGACCAGGGTTGAATTGAGCCACTGTTTTTATACTTACATCTGGTCCCAGCTCCTCCCTCTCTGGAATGATCGTCGCCAAAGCCACGGAAACCACCTCCCTCCATGGTTTGAGGAGGTTAAGGTGGTACACCTGCCTAATTTAGAGCTTGACGTGGGCAGCCAAACAAGCACTTTATCTTCCAGTGCGAACTCCCGTATCCGAGTACCCCTGTTCTATAGCCAGGATTGATGATCTTGCACCTCTAGCAAATAATCCTGTGTTATGTGGCTTAAGGTATGGAATTTTGCTTTCAGGTCAAGAATGTATTGGATTTCGTTTTGACTGTTAGAAGGTCCCTCCTCCCAATTTTCCCGAATGATGCGAGCACGCTGTATAATAACCTCTCGTACTGCAAATAACAGGGGCTCTAACCACTTATCCCAATTCCACGCATCATTGTGAACAAACTTCTGAATCATATTTTCAAGTGTTTGATTCGACCAGCCCATCCATCTGCGGATGATATACGCTGGTGCAAATAGATTTAATCCCCAGCAATTCTTAAAGCTCATGTAGTGTTCGTGATATGAACGATGTGCCCTGATCAGTCAGGATCTCTTTAGGCATCCCGACTCAGGATATCATATGGAAGAGTGCCTCTGCAACATTATGTGTGGTGATGCTGTGGAGAGGCACTGCTTCCAAGTATCGTGTTGCGTAGTCCACTAGCACTAACACATAGCGATGCCCTTGTGCATTCCTTTCTAATGGCCTGACGAGGTCCATACCAATTCTTTCAAAGGGGACCTCGATCAATAGTAAGGGGTGCAATGGTGCTTTTGGCATGGCTGGCGGATTCACCAGCTGACAGTCATGACATCCCGCACACCAGCTGCGAACATTGCCGCGAATGCCCTGCCAATAAAAACAAGCCATTAGGCAGTTTAATGTTTTGTCCTGCCCTAAATGTCCAGCCACGGGATCATAAAGAGCCACCTGGAATAACATTTCCTGACAGCTCTTTGGGACCAACAATTAGATCGTTTCCTCTCTGGTTTAAGTGTCCTGCATCACTCGATATAACCGCTCCTGGCTTGGGTGGCTTGGGTGGCTTGGGAGGCTTGGGGGCAGTCGTGGCCTAATGGATAGAGAGTCGGACTTGCAGCCCGAAGGTGAACCTGAAGGTTGTGGGTTCGAGTCTCGGGTCCGGCAGGGATTGTAGGTGGGGGGAGTGAATGACCAGCGCTCTCTCCCACCCTCAATACCACGACTGAGGTGAGACCCTTGAGCAAGGCACCGAACCCCCAACTGCTCCCCGGGCGCTGCAGCAAAAAAGGCTGCCCACTGCTCCGGGTGTGTGTGGGTGTGTGGGTGTGCACTTGAATGGGTTAAATGCAGAGCACAAATTCCGAGTATGGGTCACCATACTTTGCCACAAGTCACTTCACTTCTTCTTCTTCTAATAATTGAAGAATAGGGGTGGGAGAGTGCAAACATTAGGCTGAATTTGATGATCATCGATTACTCTCACTTGGTCTAAGGTGTGGCCGAGGGTCTCGTTGCGTGACTACTCCAAGAGGGGAAGACTGGGGCCCTCCCCGCACTCTGTGTACCCCTGATGTGGAGCTGACGTTGACCTGGCCCAACACCACCTCCCCAGCCAATGCTGCGTACATTCCACACTGTCTCTCATTACTGCAGGACCCAGCTCCAAAAAGTCTTCTGTTTCATCCTGTGGACCTATCTTGGCAAGGCCGTAGTGGCCGTAGTGTGTAGTCCGCTGCCTGAGTATCGAGCAGGTCCTATACATCAATCTTTCTAATTCTATACATCAACCATCTTTAGGCTTTAACTATCACTTTTGTAGCTGTCCCATGAATTTGCCATCCTCCTAATGGTGGACTTTAGATTTAGACTTTAGAGTGTTATAGCAGCGTTTACACTCTGAAATTTTAATCAGAAATTTCACACACAGAGAGAACTTTGTTGTGGACTGACTTTGGTGTCAGTGGTACTAATGTGATGTGGTGAGCACGAGTGAGATCACCTAGTGTAAAGCTCCTTTAACAAATGTTTCTTAATGTTTGTAATACTGTTGGGTTTCTGTGTGTAGAGTATCATGACTCTGTGTTTAGCTGCTGGTGAGCAGGGAGATGGGAAGGAGGGGTGTGAGCCCCCTGCTGGACAAACACTTCACACCTCTCCACAATAACACTGGTACAGAGATAAAATGGACAGCACAACTAAAGCTTTTTTGATAGTAAAACACTGTATATAACTACCACAATAAGATTATAAAATTTAAACCCAGTAGGCTAGGTTAAAAAAAAGAAATACTTAGGAAAAACTGCAAATTCTTAAAGCCACGAGTGTCTACTTTCATATAAGCCTAACCACTACTGTGGAGTGTGACTTCACAAATAAATTCAATGTTGAACACGGGCATCCCCAATACAAACCCAAATTTTTTTGGTTCTCTGGTTAATCAATCGACTAAACTTTTTTTTTTCATCAACTAAACATAAATTAGGTTAAAATAAACTGTAAAATTGTTTAAAACGGCAGTGTAACATTGTGCAGAATATCTATTTATAATTATTTATTGAGTAAATGTGTCATTTTAACTAAAAATTGGTGAATTAAGGATGTTTGTGCTTAATCCTCTAACACACACACATTCATCTAACAAAATGTCAATCAGAAATGAGTATCAGAGGGACTTTTAGTAAGTAAAATTAAAACCAACCAACCAACCAAACAAACAAACAGCACTGTTTTGCCGTTAATTAAAAGGGAGGGGAAAAAAGAATAAACACAGTGTTTTATTTTTTGTATGTGAAATATGAGGATGAGGAATTCCTGGTTTAAAAAAGGCCATGGCATATGCAGGTAGCCAAAATGAATAAGAATTAAAAATATGTGGAACGATTGGTATTATTTCCTAGTTTTCACCACATACTGAGGTATTAACACACATCTCTGTGGAGTGGGACTGATAGATCAGAGCCTTTAAAGAGCCTGGGGTGAAATGTTTATCCAATTTAAGAGACAAAATTTGCATGGCACCCGGAAATACATCTTTCAGTTCACATACACGTGACTGCGTATTCGTCCATGTACAGAATAATTCATGTAGGAACAAGGAAGTCATCAGCTTTTATACAAGCACATGAAATTTTACTGAGTTTATTGGTGATTTTTCTGCTTGAACACACTGATTAACCTGATCATTACCTGGAATTAGGTGAAATCTGTGATATTTATTCACTATTAGGTGAATGTTTATAACCTTAACTATGAATCCTCCCTCTGAAAAAGTCATCCTGTCTCTGAAATGACATATCCGGTCTTAGATAAAAGTTCCATCCAGTCTGATTAAAGGGTCAGTGATTCTCCCTCGGTGTTTTTTACCACAGAGCGGTGTCTAGTAGAACATTAAACTACTGAAAGCACAGTCCACAGGTTTACATAAACATAGATAACAAACCTCTGAGTGCTGATTGTTACAGTAGCATTATTATTTATAAGCGTATAAATATTACAAAGCAGACGGGACAAGCCACCATGCTCTTGGTCATACAGAGTCTCTCTCCTGTGCTGATATTGTGGTATATCAGCATTAAAGATTTATGTGGGCATCAATCAGAAATGTTCTCATGTACCTCACAGTTGTACACTTGTTGACAATATAGACGAAACACACTGAAATCATTCCAGCTCATAGATTTAATTAAAAAAAAAAAAAAAGAAAAGAAACTGGGATGATTTCAGTGTGTTTCGTCTATATTGTCAACAAGTGTACAACTGTGAGGTACATGAGAACATTTCTGATTGATGCCCACAGAAGTCTCTGTACTCAGAGAGATCACACTGATGTCTCCTGAGTATGAGAAGTAGTGATGGGAAGATCGGATCACTTTACTGACTTGGATCTTTGAATCTCATTCAGCAAAATGAACGAAACTTTATTGTAAGTCATTTCGCTCATTCCGTTCATTTGTAGAATTAAATTAAAATGTTACATTTTCAATAGCCAAATTCCATAAACATGTCTACTTACGCAAACTTTGATTATATTCCGAATAAGGAAAAAAGGATAATGCAGCAAGGACAAATTATGAGAAACAGAAATTATTAATTCATCACTCAACTGGGTCTTCTGGTCTGAGTCGTTCATACTTTTGTCACATGACAGCCGCATAGGCTGAGGCTCTGAAAAGTTTAAAGCTTTAACTAACTCTTTATTACCAAATTCAGTGTTAGGGAAAACAACCATCAAGATAGAAACTCACAAAATATAAGAAATAAAAAAGCTAAAATTTGAGACCAGAAATGTGTCATGTAACTGTAGAGTAAAAATAAAACCTAACTACCTGCTTGTTTGTAAGGAAGGTTGGGAATTATGAACTAATTTCTGCATCCAATACAGAATATATGTGACTGTCACATCATATGACAAGTGAACAAAGGACTTGGACCAGAGTAGGGACTCAGGAGGTGAACTAATCATTTCTGTTTCCTGTACAGAGCCTATGAGGTTTTCAGGTTACAAATGAATGAAAGGATAAATGAATCAATCTCTCAGTCACAACAAAAAAGATTTGTTCAAAATGAATAAATCGTTCATGAATGACCCATCAGTAGTGACAAGATTAAACACATGAGGAGGGAAATGATGAGGATCAGCGGGCGAGGGCAATTTATTCCAGCTTCACCTGGAGACAGAGAGAAATAATTTATTCTAAACATTATTAAATAAAATTTTGAAATGAGATCTGGGTAGAAATGTGACAAAATGTGTACCTGATAAAATGACAAGATAAGAAATATAAATGGAAATTTAGAGGGTTAATGTGCCATATAATAATTTTTAGTACAACGAATAAAACTATTTTGTAGTACATATTTAAATTTGACATTTACTCACCTGAGGAAGTCCTCTCTTCAGGACACTGACATTAACATTACATATGCTGTTCAAGTGAGCTTAGTACATTTCCAGTCATTTTAAACTTTCTGTACTGATATGTGTCATATTCAGTATTGTCTGAGACTAATCCACTTACCATAGACTGAGAGTTTAACTGTCTGGACCAAGACAGGTTTCTTTGAGTGTTTCACTACCAGGGAGCTTCTGTAGACAGCAGCATCAGTAGCACTCAAGTTCTTCAACACCAGGGAACAGTTTCCTTTAAGCAGCTCGTCCTCAGGAATGTCCACGCGATCCTTATATCCCTCACCCTGAAATGACTCTTTACCCTTTCGCTCAAACACAATCTCAGAATCGATATACCACTCAACATGTGGTGCATAGTTGGTCAGATTTCTCCATTCACATGGCAGGACAACTGTGGAACCCACTTGAGCAGATATGTTCCAAAAGGCTGCAGAGACATGGAAAAAAAATCTTTTAGGAAATGATTTTATGTTAGAAACATCTTCTTCACTTCCTTTATTGGTAAAACATGCTCTGATGCCAGCATCTGATACCATGTGTATAGAAGTGGAGGCGTAGTCGAGCGGAGGTTTTTGAATGGAGGGCGGAGCTGGAGAAGGTGAGTTGTAAGGAATGTGCACCTGTGGCGAATTCTGCTAAAGACTCTGTTTCTCTTTGAGTGATGAGGATAAAGAGGGGAGAGATGAGCGCCTTGAGAGAGAGAGAGAGTAACCAGCACTGAGCCGTGTGTGTGTGCTTGTGCGTGTGAAAATAAAAAGCACTGAAAGTGAAATTAAGAATAAAGTGACTTTTGAGTGTTCAAGCCTGGCTCCAGCTTCCTCATTGCCTCCCTGAACTTGGGAACTGTTACATTGGTGCCGAAACCTGGGATCATTGAGGAAGACACCATCATAGAGTCCTCACCACTGGCCGAAATCATCATGTCTCTCTCCAACCTCCACCAGACCCAGCATCAGGCCATCCTCCAGCTGCGCCAGGGTTAGGAACAGTGCATCCAAGACCTGCTTGATGCTCAGACAGAGAACTGGCAGGTGCTCTGGGGCCTAGGGGGCAGATATTCCAACCGCGGCCCCAGCGGCTGCCTTGGCCATGCCCCACGTCGCGCTTGCCAAGATGGGTCCGCAGGACGATTCAGAAGCCTTTTTGGAGCTGTGTGAATGCTCCTCAGTGGCATGGGGCTGGCCCGAGGGCGGCTCGTCTGTTGCTGCTCCTGACTGGCGAAGCCTAACTCACAGCCCAGAAGCTACTGGTCACCAACATGCAGGAATACCCGGGCAATTTTGCAATGGGGCAGCCGCACCCCAGAATAGCACTGTCAGTGCTTCTGGTCGCTGACCTGCCGCGAGCCCAGCCACTCGTTTGCATTCGCCCAGAAGCTCCAAGACACCTGCCGGAGATGGTTGCTGGCTGAGGGACGTGGTGCCGAGATGTGATAGACCTCGTGGTGCTGGAGCAGTTTGTTGCCTGACTTCCAGAAGGGACAGCAGAGTGGGTCCAGTGACACCAACCGGCTTCGCTCAATGAAGTGGTCCAGCTGGACAAAGACCACCTGGTGCTCTACTGCTTCCACTTGGGCCATGCGGCCTGCCCAAGACCCAAGACCAAAAAGGAGCTGAGACAGTTTCTGGGGCTGGCTGGCTATTGTCATAGGTTTATGCTTAATTATTTGGACGTCACCAGCCCACTGACTGGTCTCACTAAAAAGGGGCACCAGATCCGGTCCAGTGGACGGAGCAGTTCCAACAGGTTTTCACTCAGGTTAAAGCTGTACTCTGTGGCGGACCACTGTTACGTTCTCCTGCCTTTTCTCCCTTTCATTTTACAGACTGTCGCATCAGACAGAGGGTTGGGTGCCGTGTTGTCCCAGTGCTGTACATCAGCCACAAGCTCTTCATGCGAGAGACTAAATACAGCCCCATAGACAAGGAGTGTCTGGCCATCAAATGGGCGGTCCTCACCCTCCGGTACTATCTGTTGGGACAGGCCTTTACTCTCTATTCAGGCCATTATGGAATTTGTAAGCAGGCCAGACGGCTTCCCGGCCTGAGTCGAGTGGTGGGAGGTGCAGTCGAGCGCCGGTTTGTGAGTGGAGGGAAGAGCTGGAGAAGGTGAGCAGTAAGGAATGCGTACCTGAGGCAAATTCTGTTAATGAGTCTGTTTGTCTTTCAGTGATGAGGATAAAGAGGGGAGACATGAGCGCCTTGAGAGAGAGAGAGAGTAACCAGCACCAAGCCGTGTGTGTGTGTGTGTGTGCTTGTGTGTGAAAATAAAAAGCGCTGAAAGCAAAAGTAAAGAATACTTTTGAGTGACTTTTGAGTGTTCAAGCCTGCCTCCAGCTTCCTCATTCCCTATCTGAACTTGGGAACTGTTACTTGTGGAGTAAACCTAGTGTATATTGTTGCACTAATGAACTGATGACACGAAATGACAGCGATCTGTATATTTTTCTAACACATCATCTGTTAATTCTAAATAATGTATTCATGCATCCCTACAATAGATGTTGCTAATGTTCTTATTTCTGGTATGCTATGACTTCTATAATTAGTCAATTAGTCAATATTTTACATTGCATAATTTACTTACCATAAACTGAGAGTTCAACCTTGGTGATTTCTCGCTCTCTGTAAAAGTGACGAATGTTTATGGGTTCAACCACAGTGCTCACGTAGAGACCTCCATCAGTGACTCTGACGTTCTTCAACACCAGGGAACAGTTTTTTTTTTTTCTAGCTCGTCTTCAGGAATCTCCACACGATCTTCATATCCTGAACCCACTATCATACTATAAAAGCCTCGCTTAAACACTGTCTTATAATTGGTGCTCCACTGAACACTTAAGCTTTCGGTGAATGTTCTTCTCAGGTTACATGGCAGGACGACTGTGGAACCCACTTCAGCTGATAGAGTAATGAGAGGATCTGCACTGATGGAGTCTGTGGGGGGAAACATTACAATCTACATGATCTGTAGCATTTTATTTTATTCGTAGTATATTTTAGTCAATGATAGGACACTTATGTCTCATTAGTCTTATGGACCCTGGTCACTCACCCACACAGGCAGCGACCCATAAGATGTAAATATAAAGGAGGATCATGATGCCTGTAAGACTCTTGCTGAGTGTCTGCAGATTTTCTGAAACAAACAAATGCAGGTTATAAACAAAAGTGACTTTACAGCTGACTGACTTCACACATAGTTGTAGTGATATTACACTTTTACTACACATATGAGTCATGATTAGTCAAAATGACATTTAAGAATAAACACACAGTGTGCAACTAAGTTTTATTTTTGTATGTGAAATATGAGAATGAGAACTGCCAGAACTGCCCTAAACACAGCATATAGTTTAATATTAACATGAAAAGATCTCCACTTTTCTCAGCACTGGTACAGGTATCATAAAATGAGTTTTAGTGTTTTTACTTGGTGTCAGATTGATAAGAGAATCAGTAATATTGTGAATTTCTGTAAAACCAAGTTCCTGTCTGATACACAACACATAACTCATTTACATCATACGACTCACCTGAACTCAGTGCCTGCTGGCAACAAAATCCAATTAGCCTCCACTAAACAATGCTATGAGCTAAAAACCTGCTCATTACATCATTTCTGCTGATTTTATTTAGTACACAAAAAAGTGAAGAGGCCACAGAAATACATCTTTCAGTTCACATATGGACTCGTGACTGCGTATTCGTCCATGTACAGAATAATTCAAAGAAGTCATCAGCTTTTATACAAGCACATGGAATTTTACTGAGTTTATTGGTGATTTTTTCTGCTTGAACACACTGATTAACCTGATCATTACCTGGAATTAGGTGAAATCTGTGATATTTATTCACTATTAGGTGGATGTTTATAACCTTAACTATGAATCCTCCCTCTGAAAAAGTCATCCTGTCTCTGAAATGAAATATCTGCTCTTAGATAAAAGTTCCATCCAGTCTGATTAAAGGGTCAGTGATTCTCCCTCGGTGTTTTTTACCACAGAGCGGTGTCTAGTAGAACATTAAACTACTGAAAGCACAGTCCACAGATTTACAGAAACATAGATATGAATTCAAAACTGAGCTTACCTTGGAGCTGGAAGAATATTTCTTGTGATACAGTACGATTTAGATAAAGTTTATGAGTAGCGTTTAGGAGGTTCTGCTGTTGTTAACAGTGTCGTGTCTGAACAGCGACTGACTGCAGCCTACAGAAGCATTTATAGCCTATAGGTATCATTTACTTTCTCTTGCTCATGAGGGTGAGGGACGGACAGCTATAAATTACATTATTGGATTTGGGAGAGAATTTGCACTGTGGATCTGGAATTACTGAGTATCTCACTCCACCCCTAACACCTACTTGTAGTTCATTTTTATGCTATTTATCCTCAAGTGAATGATTCATAGACAGTTGATTGGGAAGTTGATTTGAGTTTTTGAGTCGGGTTCTATAGGGTTTATTGTGGTTTCCGTCTAACACACTGTCACGCAATCTGCACAATGTCGATAATTCTGCCATACCCACATGTTCATGTACAAATAAATCATCCACTGCACAGATAGGATTCATATTTCCCTTTATTTGCCTGGCAGATGATTAAGGATATGATCAAATTTAATCCAAACACAGATCTGAGCTGTAACTGTAGTAGACACCAAACTGTGTCTCTCACACTGTAAACATAATACACTGGATCTACTCAATAAAATCGTGGCAACAGATTACAAGCACTGTTATTTATTAAATTAAAGAATTTTACGAATTGAGTTAGAATTATTCAAATTATTCAAAGCTCATTAAAAGTCAGCCATTCTACTGCGGGTAAACTAACTGCACACAATAGCACACAACAAAATTAAGTAAAATTTAAACAAAAATATTGGGACAAAAAAAGAAGCACTGTGCTAATGAATATTACTTAATGAAATGATTCTGACACATAACACATAATCAAGTTAATATTATTCATATCCATGAGTAGATTCATTAAAATAGTTAAAATATAGTTAATTAAATCTGATTTCAGGTATAAATAACAGATACAGACTTCAAAGTTGAATTAAGAGCTCTTGAACAACCACAAAAATACTGTTAATATTCTCAGAGTGAAAATGTCTACTCTTTATCAACAGAACTGTTGTATATGTATTTTCTCTCTTTTTCACTCTTAGGGCATGGTAAAGTCCATTCACACACAATGTAGTTACATTGCTTAAAATACAGCAAATAAAAGTTACTACATATCCCTGTTTTCTGAATATGAAAGAAAATGTGACCACAGAGCAGATTATATTAAAAATAATCTCGTTTTAAGACAGCAGTTTAGAAACTGGACTCTGTTTGAAAGCTCTGAAGCATCCAGCTCCAAGAAAAGTTTCTGGAACACCTCAAAAGTATATTAGATTTCAGGGATAATGGAGATTCTGTGCAGGTCAATCCAAGGAGGACACAGCAAGAACACCTTCAAGGCCTTCGACCCCCTTAACTTTCACTCCCTTGATAACAATTCCAGTGTCCTTTGGACTTGTAGAAGCTCCAACTCCTGTCTGTTCTTCTGTAAAAGATTTTACATCACAATCTCATGTGACACCTATAAAAATGACACATGAGTACATTTTAACAGCATGTTGTTATCTGCATTTTTTTTCAGTTTTACAATGCTTGCTTTGTAGACATTATATATATATATATATATATATATATATATATTCCTCTTCTGGGAAGCTTTCCACTAGATGTTGGAGCGTGGCTGTGGTGATTTGTGTTCATTCAGCTACAAGAGCATTAGTGAGGTCAGGCGCTGATGTTGGGACGTCGAGGAGGTCTGGGGTGCAGTCGGTGTTCCAGTTCATCCCAAAGGTGTTCAGTGGGGTTGAGGTCAGGGCTCTGTGCAGGACACTCGAGTTCTTCCACTCCAACGTTCACACATCATGTCTTCATGGAGCTCGCTTTGTGCACAGGGGCATTGTCATGCTGAAATGGATTTGGACTAGACCCTTTAGTTCCAGTGAAGCGAAACTGTAATGCTACAGCATACAAAGACTCTATACACTTGTGTGCTTCCAACTTTGTGGCAACAGTTTGGGGAGGAACCACATATGAGTGTGATGGTCAGGTGTCCACAAACTTTTGACCATATAGTGTATATTTAAATCACGTCGATCTCACATCATGTAGACAACGTGAACAATTAATGTAAGATATAAATTAAATAATCATCTGACTGTCAGATTTGCCTTCATGCTGTCAGCAGGAAACTCCAGTATAGGCCTCGTGATCATGAGCCGATTAAAACGCACGTTTAAACAGGAAATGCTTGTAAATTAAAAACATCTCATTTGCATCATGTTGAATTCATTCAGTATTCTCTCTATTTGGAATTATTCAATAAGAATAGTTATATCCTTAACAACAAAATGTAGTAGATTTTATTCCAGTCATTTTTAAATAATTTTAATGCAAAAAACTGTCACAAAAAAGAGAAATTAATTCTATTAAATAAAGTTTACATATTGAATTTCATGAAATCTACAAACCCACAGATTGATTTATTTACTTATTTATTTATTTATTAACTTATTTATTTATTTATACAGTGCAGGCAGTTCTGAGGTTTAATAAGGGTTTGACTGATAGCAGCTCAGTGGTTCTGTTTGTGTAATAAAGTTTTAATAATAATAATAATAATAATAATAATAATAATAATAACAGCTGGAACATCAGCTCAGGTCATGTCTCCTCATGTACCCTGAGTATTGAACATGATTCATGATTCCACTTCCTATTTGCACAGTATATACAGTACATGTGTAAACTACACATTGTGTGTGTATAGGGATATTTCAGTTCTCTAGATTTTATGATCTAAGCCTTTCTTCATGTGTTTGCCTGACTGGTGTACCTTGACCCTTGCCTTGCTTTATCATTTCTTCTCTTGGATTTGCCCTTTGACCTCACTGTGACCTCTTTGACCCTTTTTTGGCCTAGCTTTCTGGATTGTGGTTTTTTGTTATCGTGGACTTGGAGCCACACACGGAGCCTTAAACTTGTTCACACAAACAATCACACAAAGTGCTGATTGTGACAGTAGCATTATTATTTATAAGCATATTTTAGGGTACCTTAGGACACTGTAGAGATACAATTCACAGTTTTATACAATATAAAATCATGTAATACTAGTAATAGTCAGAAAATTTAAATGAAGGAAATGGAATATAAAAACAACAATTACAAAATGAAAGGTAAAACAATAACAGAAAACTGTATGTTTATATAATTATTAGATAAAACAGATCACAAATTCAAATGTTTTCTGTTTAAATCTCACAGGATGTAAAAAAAAAGAAAAAAAAACCTCTTACATCTAGCCACAGGAAAGTGAATAGTTATATTTTTATTCATATCACTTCATTAAACTTGACTGCTATCCTTAAAGTTGATCCCTACAGTGGTTTTGGCATGGGTGGACATTTCTGAGCAAAGGGTTTAAACCATTTCATATTAAATAATCTCAGATATATTCTCAGACCACTCCAAATGAGGCAAAACACATTTTTTACATTCTTATATATTAATAATAGGAGTATGTTTCTGAGATTTTTTTTTTTTTACCATTTATGGTGAACGATTTACTTTGAGCATTTTTATACAACATACCCTGCTCATTTTTCTCATTTTAATACAAAAAAACTTGGATTTCTGTAGAAATGTAGGAAATTCTAGGATTCAAAACAAACATTTAAATCAGTTGTGTTTATTCATATAAATAAGCAAACATTATTTACACACTGAGATATAAATTCACCGATTTATGCTTATATGAAAAAATAAAGTGCTCAGTGCATGCATTATAAACAGGACTTGCAGGAATGCAGAGCTGGATTTATTTAAATATTAAATATTGAAGTATGAAGATACACACAGGAAATTTGGTCACACTTTATTTGAAGAGTGTTTACATGTAAATTATTAGTTCTTTTTTAACAGCACATTTATAAAGATGTCCTGTACGAGATATACACTATCATCTCACCTTTTACACCTGAGACTCATCTCTATTTCCTTTTGCTATTCTAGTAAAGCTTCACTTATCTAATCATAGTGCTTTTCCAAGATCACTCACTATATAATAAAAAAAAAATAAACCTCAGTATTTGTATTGGGATTTAAACCCAAAGTGGGTGTGGTCTAAACTAGAAGGGATCATCTTTCCTTAGTTTTTAAAGTAAAAACCTCTTTTTGAGTGACTTTTCTGTTGACTCCTGTTGGATCTCAGTTCTCACACATACCTCAAGTCTCAACAAGATGCTTTCTGATAAGCTTTCTAAAAAAAAAAAAAAAAAAGTCCTCCTACACATGTCTGCATTTATATGTTTACAAACACATTTTATGTCCATTCTGAATAACATATTCATATTCTGTTATATCCTTATTTTTTTAAATTTCATCTACACAAATACTTCATAAATGTGCTGATAATAAAAAGAGCAAAAAAAAAGTTACACTACACACAAACTTTGATGTCACCTCACAAGTTTAGATATAAACCTTTTATAAATCTTCCATCTCATGAGATTTTTTTTGATGTAAATACCCTTCAAATAAGTGTGTTAACAGAAATTCTATTAGAAGTATTAATGCTATTAATCCAACACTAATGTTTCAACAGCTTCTAACACTAAACTTCATCATCATTAAGACTGTAACAGGTTTCACACCGCAACACCTCTGGAGCACATACGGGGTTAGGGCGCTTTACTCTAGTGCACTTGCTCCCTGATGCCCTGAGTGAGGCAACACCGCTAACCCTGTGGTTACTGAGCCACTGCAGGACACAGCGTGAGGGACTGAGGGACTCCTCCTCCTCCTCCTCACCATCATCATCATCATCATCATCATCATGAGCTTCAGGGTCAGAGGAGATACAGGAGAATGATGAGGAGAAAGGGGAGAGGGAGGGAGGGAGAGTTCACTCCAACACTGCTTTCTACAGAGAGAGAGAGAGAGAGAGAGAGAGAGTTGGTGTCATCGCAAATATAAAAATAAAACACTGAAAAATGATCAAATAAATTTGGACTCCATCGTAATAATCTCACTGCAAAATGTAATATTTTTTTATTATTCTTTAAAGCTACATTTTCACAATGATTATAAATTCACCCCGTAGTGGCAGCCATATAGTGGTTACATTCGTTCTCAACCTTACATCAATTCAATTCAATTCAATTCAAAGCGTTTATTGTCATGTGCACAGTGAGGAAAACCAAGTTTCCCTGTACAATGAAATTCTTTCTTTGCTGTCCACATTGAATGCCAAGACAAATGCAAACTATGTAAAAGATAAAAACAGACATACACATACATACAAACAAACCTAATAAAGTGTAGCTATGTTGCAGAAGTAGAAATATAGATTATGTATATAGAAATATAGACTATGTACATCTGTATGTGTGAGTGTGCAATATTGACTTGTGCAAAACAATAGTAACAATAGTAGTCATCAGTCAAGGATGGGTCTTTACAATGTGGCATATAAAACATGTGAAAATGTTAGTGTTAGTGACAACAGCACAAATTCGTGGGATTAAAAATAATTTAAAGAATGATAATTCACTTCCTGTAGACCTGTGTGACTAAACATATTCACATATTTTCTACAGAAATAGAAGAAACTCCCTATTTCCTATCGAAAATAAACGTCTGTTATTACATGTTTAATAAACTGTAACTAATATTGTACCATTCTTGATCATAAATACAAGAAATGTGATTATTTATAAATTCTTCCATAGCCTCTGTGATCGAACATTCAGCTTTGTTCTCTTACATACCTAATGAAACACGTTTCTCCATCACATCTGTCCTTGTGGGTCGAGGAGGTTCTGAAACATATTAAAAATACAGAGGAAGAGGAAATTGATGATAAAAATTAGATGGCACATCAAGTATTAATATATAATTATTATATACAGATTCTATAAGTATACAGTATATATGCGTATACAGTCCATAGGTCTAAGTGCACTATTTAATTTAATCATTTATGAAAATGAACACAATTATATTTCACACACCTTCCATTTCATTCTAACACAGAGGTGGGTGGAGTTACTGTTACCACCCTGAAGTTGATCATTTTCCTATAACAGCACGTCCTCAAGTGTTTTATTCCTCTTATAACACAGCAATTTACCAAAAATTGAAGCTTTTTTATTTATTACATAAAAAAGTCATAGTTTTTAGCCATTTATAGTTATATTTACTGTTTGGTGGCATCTGTGAAACTCACCAGCCTCTCTTTTTTCTCTCTTGAAGTTAATAAGGCAAAAAAAAAAAAAAGCTTGTCATGTGACTGAGAAACCACAAAGTGTAAACTCCTGTCCTGAAGATGTTGGAAAACTTAAAGTTACAGCTTTAACTCTGACTGTTACAAAGTGCTGACACTGGAGACTCCTTCCGTAAATGTTAAATAAACATCTCCTTACAGAAAACCTCACTATATTTCAACAGCTATGTGATAATAATTATTATTGAATAATAAACTAAGGTAAACTGTTGTATCTACTGTACTCACTAAAAAGTGTTTTACCTTTAACAGAAACCTTCACAGTGCTCAGCGCGAGTCCTTCACCATCCATCACTTTGTACATTCCTTCATCGCTGGCTCTCACGTTCCTGATAACAAGTTTCCCGTTTGTCTCCTGCACCCAAGGGTTGGAATCTACTGTGCTTCCCCATCGCGTCCACAGCTTTTTCCACTCAGCGGTGTTGGAGCTCTGGAACACCACCGTCTCGGCCTGGTGCGTATACAGGTCAAGGGTCAGGTCTTTCCCCATTTCCACAGACTGCGTGACCTTGTGATCTGTACAATGATATGGAAAACAGGTTAATTCTCCATGGATTTACTTTTTTTCCAAATTTAATCAGAATCCAAAAGTTGATTCCAATGTTAATATAAGAATTTAAAACAGAAATTGTTGCATGCTGTGTAAGAAATCCTCCTTGTGAATAACCTAGTCATGCTCCATTTTTTTTCTAATTATTATTATGCCATATACATTGTTCAAACATCAGCAGAATTACATTCCTACACATTCCTGTTTTCACTGGTTGTGTTTGCTTAATAACTAAAACTCGACACTGACAGATGTTTTTCAACTGATTCAGTAGATGAAAAAAGACTCTGTCTTGAACTAATGATTGGGAAAAAATCTTTTGTGCAAGAAAACTGTATTTGTTTTTGATAACTGATTATATTTAATGTACTCTTTTGGCCTCATATGGTAGGTTATGATGTAAAGTCTTGCAAGTATGCTTCTTTTATGAATGAATTACTTCTGACAATAATGATTGTGTTAGGAAATTTTATAGAGGTGACTATGAATTACTGTACTGTACCGTAATTACTGTATTCTGAAAATGTGTATTTAACCTGAATACAATGAATTACTTCTGCTTCTGGCTGTGCAAGAATCACTTAGGAGGATATTGACTTGGCAGTTCTTCAAATTGACAAACAAGTAAGAGTAGCAAACAAACAAGAGTAGATGTTCCAAATTTTGTGTCAATTTGCCCAACCGACAAGTCAAAATCCTCATAAGTGAAATGTACTGAGTTCTCACCGAGAACGGAGAGCTGCACACTCTGGATGAAGATCCGCCTCTTGTTGCCTGACTTCCCAACCACCAGGTAACACTCATAGATTCCTGCATCGCTAAAGCGAATGTCACTCAAATGCAGGGAGCAGTTCCCCCTCGCCAGCACACTCTCCGGAACGTCAGCGCGGTTTTGGTAAGCCTTGGCCTGAAACTGTGCAGGGCCCATTCGCTCAAACACCATGTCGCTGAGAGTCTGCCACTGGATATACGGCGTTGCAGATGACACTTCATTGTGGGAGCCCCATTTACACGGCAACACAGCTTCCAGCCCTACTCCAGACTGAGTGAACATGACTGACGAGAGTGGACTTGAGCCTGTAGTTTATGAGAAACATAGCAGTAAGTCACAAAAGGCAGCTTTAAAAAAAAATAATAATAAAAATTCCAGGACATTTTCAAGAAAGCTTTTCACTTTAAGATGTGTTGCTTTGGACCATTTTCCTGAGAACAGCTACCTGAGGTCTTTCCAAATAAAATAGATACTTTGGGAACAAATGCATGTACACATTGATAGTGTGGTTACAGTAAACAAGCAGTGATGGTGGATAAAATAAATGCTAAATCTAAACCAGGTAACAACAAATGCAAAAGGAGAACAAAAGTCATACAAGTAGCCAGATGGCTGGGGTCACACACACAAAAAAAAAAATCCAGGAGAGAACAAACTATATTTGAGAAATGTTTTAGAAACATGCAATGGCAACTAAAAAAAAATGGGTTTGAAAAACTAAGCTTCGGTTTAGAAAATGCTGGTGCAATTGACAGCCAAGGCTTCCAGGATCTTCCCTCTCCGGAGCTCCCTGCACCACTTTCCTCTCTGCCCTCTAGTGGACACTCAGGTAAATTTGATGGTAAACTTCATTTGGCTCAGCTGGTGTTTGCAGAGGAGGTTTTCTTCAAGTTCCAGGATCCAGGATGGGATTGCACACATAAATCGGTTAAATATTTGGAGCGTTTGACCTGTCAGGAGTCAGGTAGTCACCTATACTGTCATGAAGATGAGAAAAGAGAACAGCTGGAGGTGTAAAATGGTTTGTTTCTCGAAACATGGAAAAGAGGACTTACCCAATAGAGAGGCAGATCACCTGGAAGGCTATCACCTCCTAAGATATTCCTAGGTGATAGTCACACATCTTGGCCTGGATGGAAAGAGGGTGTGGGTTGGCATTGCTGATTGTCCTCTTGTAATAGTGAACCACCTTCTTAACTGAGGTGAGCTTGGGTAAAACTACAAAATGAGATGTTTTGGAAACCGGTAAACCTCCAGTGAAGTTACCAAGCAACCGTGCACGGCTTCCAACCTGGGATGTACTCTTATTGCCTCATGAGATCATGGGCACTGTAGAATAGGATTTTGTGGCCTACCAGCATGCATCCAAGTAATCTCTCACATTGTCTGCCTTCTGGTATAACCAGAAGTGACGTTTAATGACATTTAATGCCCTTACATGTGTGAAATTTGCCCACATGTGTGGAATCTTTTTCACATTTTCCAAACTGTTTTGCACACTTTTGTTAGCTTAAGATGGAGTAAATGTATCTACAAACAGGAAGCCATATACCAGTATCAAAGCAAAAACAAATGAACTCAATCCAGACCCTTCAGTACTTTCAGTCCAAACGCCTTTAGTCTTCTTCGGAACGTCTCTATAAGCTTTATGCACAAGAATTTGCACAGTTACTTTCATCTTCCTGGAAGAGTACATGTCCTGACTATCACCAGCCCAGTCTCAGAATCAGAGATTTTTCTTAAAACCATTTGTTATTCTGAAAGTTGAACCTTTGGCCCAGTCCAAGTGGTGTGTTCTCTATAATAAGTTTTCTACACAAACCTGCCTGTATTTGGATCCTTCCCTTCATTCTGATGAACCACACTCTCCGTGCTTCTCACTCTCGTTCTTATATATGCAACAAGAAAAGCTTCTTCTTCTTCTTATTCTTCTTCTTCATATCATGATGCAGATGCTGCCACTGTCATGTTTCACTGTACAGATTATCCAAATGATGAGTAGTATTTTTCTCTCATCAGTCCAGCGACTTTTAAATGTTGTTTAAAGGTCACCCCACCCCACAAATGTGTGATTGATGGAGTGCTTTTGAGATGGTTTCCCTTCTCTGCAGATCATGTCTAAAGTTCTGATATAGTGGCCATTCGGTTTTTAATTCCCATGCTGACCAAGACCCTTCTCATCTGGTTATAGAGTTTGGCTGGACAATCCTTAAAGTTCTAAAAGTCTTCCTTTCCCAAGGGTGGAGTCTACTGCATCCAGAGCTTTCAAACTTTTTAGAAATGTTTTCTTCATCTTTGCCCAGATCTAAGCCTAGACACAATTTTATTTCAGAAATATACTGAGCGTTCCGTAATCTCTTGTCTTGTAGTGTGCTACGCGCTGTGAATTAATCCAGAGTCTTGTGCCTTCATGTCCAATGTCCAGGTGCCTTTATGTCCAATAAATGTAATTTATGAAGTTGCCACTGACTCTACACTGGAATTTAAGTTGTAGAGGCTTCTCTCACTTTATCTCTGGAAAGACTCTAAATTAGAAATCTGCTCTTGATTTTTAACAAATATGCACTTCTAAAACTGCTAAAATGTGCTTTTGCTCTGTTATTGTGGGTTATTACGTCTATAATACAACAAGTGTGCAAAAAGTCTGGGAGAACTGTGATGGATTTTTTTCTGGCTCTCCTTCCAGTCTGAGAGTTTCGGAGAGCATTAGATTAAAATTATGTCAAATTGATCGAAAGGATGAGCATATCCTGCCTGGAGTTCAAGCTCTTGTTTATTTTGAGAAATTGGAGATATTTGTGGTCTGTAAGATTTTTAAATAGAGTATCAGCCACCACTAATTATTAGCGATTAGACTGGTGAAGATAGGAGCTGCGTCCTCTTGACGTTGTTTGTGCACTGTGGATGGGTATGCTAAAGAGCTACAGGTTCTTATAAATGCCTGTAAAATAACAAAGTGAAGAAATCAATCTACCTGTTTGAGCATCACAGGATGGTGGCCTTGACCTTGATTGAGTCTCTGGCGTTGCCTGTTTGGGAAACGCAGGATCCTAGAAAGTTACATGAGATTGAGTCTTATCGAGTTATACAAAGCAATGATTCAGTGTTCATTGAAAGAGTGCACTGTATTGCGATTAAGGTCAATAAGCAATGACCACAGTCACTGCCTGTGCCGTGTTGCGTTGGTTACGCCAAATGACATCACCAAATATTCATAATGGTCACAGGATGTTATAAAGCCAGTCTTCCATTCTCTAGAGCCCACTGCGCAGGCAGTACACAAATATAAATCAGCAAAATCAAACTTTGCGTCCCTTTATCAATATCCTGATGCAATCGCAAGCATCAATCATGTCTGTACACCACAGGTAGTGATGAGGAATGAATAAAAGCTTTAATGCAGGGCCATTATTTTCAGGAGTACTTCAGTTGTGCAGTCACATGGTAACATGGTTTATGCTGGGGTAAAGGTGAAGGCCTTGCTCTGATCGAATGCCCTCATCAGATCCCAGTAGGACTCTGAAATGTTAGACAGGTAAATCCTAGGGCATGAGGTCTTTGGAGAATTGAGAGTGGTGTTGGGCTTATGCACTACAGCGGTATTGCTGCATGTAGTTCTGCCACTCAAGGAGCCTTCCAAACATAAGAACTGAAGTTCGAAGTTCCAGAGCCATAGACAGCCCAGTATGCAGGGATCCTTATGGGTTTTAATTAACATGTGCTTGTTGGTGGTCATGTTGAGAGGTTTGGAGGCCATCAAAAGTCTGAAATGTGTGTGCTCGGTGGCCCACCTTGAAAAGCAGATTCTGTTGCTCACCACAGTGGGTCCATGAGGGTGCTGAGATGAACTCTCTTTGGGATGTTTCCTCATTTCTTATGTTGAACCTGAGTGGATGGTTTTGAAGATGGAGACTTCATTATCCTACTGAACAGAGTCTTTTCATTGAAGCTCCAAGCGCAGCGTCCATTAGTGGCCTTCTGCACTGAAGTTCAAGCAGCTGTGATGATTTCTGTTTTATTTCTCCTTGCGTATAGTGGCTTGGGCTCTTCACCTGGTAGATCTGGGGTTGACAATGTTTTACACACAGGCTTTGACCATAAAAGCAATGGTGATAAAAATAACAATCAATAGGAGCACAGTAGAGTGCAAACAAAAGAATTGCTCGTAATGAACTGTGTGATTCCGAGATTTTTTGCTGTAGAAGACACTGGTATCAAGAACACTTAAATGGGTGTTGGAAGTTCTTATTTCTTGAACATTTTCCACTAGATCTGTTGCAGTTGTTCCTGCTGCACTGTCAGGTAGGTCTCTTGGTTGTTGCAGCTTTATATTCCTGGTTTTGCTGTAAGTGGGACTAAACAGAGGCAGGGCAGGAATAGAAATGATATGTAAAAATAAAAGCAAGAGGTACAAGAGCGTTTTACTGGAGGAGAATAAAATAGCCCAAAAGACGCAGTGCAAGATAAGCTTCCAAACTGAGCAAAAGTTCAAGCTGGTAAGTCTTAGATAACAAGACACCGGTGCAGAGTAATCAGTAGGTTACAGAGATTGATGAGCTCAACATTAATTCTCCTTTCTGTGGTCTACAGGCGCAATCTGGTGGATGATCATGTCATGACAGTTCGCTTAGTATTGTAAAAAAATATGTTTTTTTAAGGATTCATTCAGTTATCCAAGGTCAGTAACTTCAGTGTGGTCATGTTCATTCAATTAATCAGTCAATAAATAGTTGTTATATTTTTTTATTTAATGTTTGTTTTCATTATAGGGTTACAAAGTTAAGTCAAAGTATATAATTCTATATATACAACAGATACAATAATAATAATAATAATAATAATAATAATAATAATAGCAATAACAAAGAGAGAACACACAGACATGCATTTATTACTCAATATGTGCTTCAAAAGACCATCACAATATTTCAGTTTACTGAGAGCCATAAAAAAGACCCTATGTTTTAAATATTATTTCAAAAGCTTAGATATGTTTTTATGTAAGCTAGCAAATAATTATGATAAAACAAACAGATTATGTAATAATGATGAAGCTAAGTCCTGAAAGCGATGCTGCTGAGGTTCATGCACAGTTACAATGAGAACAGCTATGGATAAAAGTGGTATAAAATATATAAAATTGTTTATAGACTCACCAACACACATGAGCTCCATGAAGCCATACACAAACATCCTGAGGAAAGAAAGATTTATGTTTAAAAATGAGTCATGAAGACTAAAAATCCCCTCTCACTGTGTTTCATAACCACAGTGCTGGAATAAAGTGGTTTATTTTAGTCACATATTAATGCGCTCGTTCTAATAGGTGATCGTTTCTATAGTAACAGCTCATTCACAGGGACGTGTACAGCAGATGCTTCACTCCATAAACAGACTTTAAAAATCATTGATATGGTGAAGTTTTCTGTAAGGAGACATTTAGTTAATATTTATGGAAGGAGTCTCCAGTGTCAGTGCTTTGTAGCAGTCAGAGGTAAAGCTGAAAGTTTTCTGACATTTTCAGGACAGAAGAGTTTCCTGTTTTAATAACAGGAACTGCCTGTGTGTTTAATTCATGACCTGGCCTACCTTAGCCGAGACAAACAGTCCATTTTATCTAACATCTTAAATTAAAATGGGCCTTCTTCTGTAAATACTTTCTTTATATAAAAAAAGAAAGTATGAAATATATTATTTTGCAAATGTCAACATTTTGTAAGTTGTATATTACTGTAATGATATTATATTATATTATATTATATTAGTTTAGTTTAGATTAGAGCTATAATATATCCTTTACATGCAGGAAAAATCCCTTGACTTCCGTGTGGTGTTTAGACACTTCACGTCCGGTCTTTTCACACACGCTGCATGAGTCATTTTTTCCCCACATGATTCATTAATTTTCACATGTTTGTTTTTCAGGTGTTTTAGTGGTGAAAAACACTTCCACATATTTTTCCATGTGTCACGCACAAAATCACTTCTGTAATGTATCAGGATTTTCCTGTAAAAAAATTCAAGAGCTCTGACCTAACTTCCCCCTACATATATATATATATATATATATATATATATATATATATATATATATATATATATATATATATATATATATATATATATATATATATATATATATAATAAAAATAATAACAATAATAAAATAATAATAATAAAATAATAAGTAATAGAAAAATAAAAATATATAAAATATTATATAAAATATAATCAAATAAAAATTAAAATATAATAATATAATATACACTGTATAATTTTTCCACTTTTATTAACTGTATATTATTCTTCCAGTCCCAGTATACAGGTTGTGTTCATGTATAACATCACACAGTGCTCTTATCTACACAACAGTGTTTCTGTTTGGAGTTTTTTTTTTTTTTTCCATTTTAATGATCTATTCAGTGTAACTCTACAGGTTTCAGAAAATTATAGTGACATATCCTGGTTATTATGGTGGTGAAAGATGACACATGATGGTTATTATAGTGCTGGTGTCAGCTCACGCCCTCCTGTGGGTTTGAAATGTTAGGTTTCAGGTTTTCTGTAAATGACTCTCCTGTTTTTGCAGAAACGAAACTGACCTAAACTCCACAAGGGGGCGACAAACACACAACACCATGTAGCTGCACATCAGGGTTAGACTACATGCAGAAATATTATGTGCAATCAATCAATCAATCAATCAATCAATCAATCAATAGAAAGCTGCAAACCACTAAATATTGTTTTTATCTTCAATATGCACAAACATTAGAAAAATGCACCAATGCACCAGTGCAGCTCAGTTTTATTTGTTAGAATAATTACAGAAAATGCAATAAACTCGAGCTGAAGTGCTTGTTATTGCTCTTTCTACATTCCTTAAATCTCTTCTAAAACATGCAGCAGTAAATTAAACCACTGTAAAATAAAATACTGAAGAATAAACTCTGTGTCTTTGAATAAGGAAGAAGTAAAACTTCTCACCATGTTCTCTTAGTCCTGGTCTCCATGCTGATTTTAAGTCTTGTCCCTCACCTGGAGTGTGTGTTCTCTGTGTGAGAAGTCTGAGCCGCGTCTCAACTCAGCAGCTTATATAGAAGAGCAGTGGCGAGTCAGTGAGTCACGTCACTGATGAACCGAGCACAGAATCGATTCATCTGATTCACTAGATATATATAGCGCTGGATATAATTTTCAACTTAAAAAAGAAAAAAAAGAAAAACTTCATGCGTTTATAAAGTCACTTTGTCCATATATAATAACTTAGTAGTATTTTAGAAAAGAGTCACAATGTTTAATTGTTATTAGTGCCATTAGTGCCTTACTAACTATGGCATTATTTTAATATTCAGAGCTCTACTATCTCAGTGACACAAAGAAATAATAATAATAATAAAATGAAATAAACACGTTCATTTTAAATATTCTGTTCGCTCGTTTTCCGTGGCTCTGAAATGATTCACTCAAATGACTCACTTCTTTGATTCAGTTCTTCAAATGAATCAGTTGTGTTTTCACCAAAAACGAAACCTACCTCGACACATCACATGGGGAACAGTGTGACCTCATGAGAAAGTCTTTCAGCTCTAAGCTTTATTATTATTTTTCATCTTTAATTTGACTTATTCTTTATTAGTTATTCTTTATTTCCTTCAATATTTGATTTTGTAAACATTCTAAGCACGTGGCATTCATACTGACGTCAGTGAAGCTAAAGGTCAAAAAGTCTCTCTCTCTCTCTCTCTCTCTCTCT
>CM040462.1:1794564-1811247 GCA_022758105.1 Pangasianodon gigas | reverse complement strand
TCTTTCTCTCTCTCTCTCTCTCTCTCTCTCTCTCTCTCTCTCTCTGTGCCTCTCTCTCTCTGTCTTTCTCTCCCTCTCTCTCTGTGCCTTTCCACATCTGTCTGTCTGTCTGTCTGTCTCTCTCTGTCTCCCTGTCTGTCTCTTTGTCTGAATCTCTGTCTGTCTCTCTGTTTGTCTTTCTCTCTCTCTCTGTCTGTCTCTCTCTCTGTCTCTCTGTCTGTCTCTTTGTCTGAATCTCTGTCTTTCTCCGTATCTCCATGTCTGTCTCTCTGTTTGTCTATCTGTCTTTCTCTGTCTGTCTCTCTCTCTGTCTCTCTGTCTCTCTGTCTGTCTGCCTGTCTGTCTTTCTCCATATCTCCATGTCTGTCTCTCTGTCTGCCTGTCTGTCTTTCTCCATATCTCCATGTCTGTCTCTTTGTTTGTCTGCCTCTCTGTCTGTCTCTCTCTCTCTAACTCACATGGGTGCACACACACACACACACACACACACACATTTCCTCAGTTGCAAGTTTCAGGTTCAGTTCAGCGAAAGAGAGAGAAAGAGAACTGAGAAACAGAAAGAGAGGGATGGAGGGGAGGAGAAAGAGAGACAGTGCAGAAGGTAGCAGAGTAAGAAGGGGTAGGCAGAGACAGAGAGAACTCTGTGAGAGACACATAAACACGCAGAGACAGAGATCAGTGGTGTGAGATGAGCAGATGTGTGTGTTTGCTGGTGCTGTTATTCAGTGAGTATGATTATTGTATCAGTCATCGGTAACTGATTCACTGATTGGTCTAGGTGATTGATTGGTTGATTGATTGATTGCATGGGGCTTAATGAGTTCGATAAGCGATTGACAACTGATCAGGTGACTCCTTACTTGATTGATTGATTAATGGTTGATTAGTGACATGATGTTAGCTGATTAATTGATGGCTTATTGACTGTTTATTTGACTGATTGATTGGTTGGTTGATTGTAAATTAATTTTAGGTCCTTTTATTAATCCACCTCAAAGGATTAATAAAATCCTTTTTTATTTATTTTATTAATTTTATAACTTAATATGCTTCATTTTAGCCTAAATGTGCATAAATGTTTTGCATCTCCAATAAGACATAAATAAGATGCTAATTGTAAAACAGTTGATATGTTTTTTTTTTTTCATGATATAAATGTAGACTGAAAGGTTTGACTTTGTTTATGAGTTTTTAGGGCTTCTGCATTTTTTTTGGAATAATTTTTTCTGAAAGTATTAAGAGTTTCTAAAGCTACCCTCCCCCCCCCCCCCCCCTTTTTTTAACACAGAACAACACAAATGCAAGTTATGGCTCTCAATCTTTGAGTGTTTCAGCTCTCTATGACAGTTTCATGGTTTAAATAAGACATAAGAAATGACACATGCTGAATTTTACATCATTAATGCCTTCATGTGAATGGGGGCACAAACTTTTGACATTTTTAAGAAAGAGGACTGCTGATTGAGACCCTGTTGCTGCATCTTACATGTGGAAAACAGTTCATTTCATCTCGCAGATAAATCTTTTTCATATATGTACTGTGAAAAAAGTTCTGTAAAGAAAAATGCATTCAATAATGATAAAAAAACTGACGCTATTGCAGAAGATATACTTACTGTTTTAACTATTTATATAAAAGTCATTTATATTTCTACATTTTGACTATGCAGCAAATTTAAATATTTATATATAGTTATATAAACTTTCTTGGCTGGCAGTTTTTACATTATTACTGTATCAGTGAAGTCACTGAATAAAAATTTTAAAAATATATTCTTAGTTTTAAGAAATATTAATGTTATATATTTTTATTATTACACTATTTTACATGGATCTGGCGGGTCTGTGAAGCTCTTTTGATTTTGAAACAGCAGAAAGCAGATTTTTAGTTTTGTTTTTCATTGTTTTGTCTTATTAATTCATATATACACATTCATGTCTGTTTATTTATTATTAGGTTCAATACTGTTACTGTACTGATACTATTAACTTGTGTTGTATTAGCTTTTTTAAAATAATGACAATAATAACAATTATTATTATTATTAAATGATATGAAATTTAACTTAATTTTACCAAGACATCTTTTTGAATATACAGGACTTTCCATAAGTTTTCACCCCCCTTTAACTTTTCCACATCTGTAGTGTTACAACCTGGAACTAAAACGGACTTATTTAGGATTATATGTCACAAAATAGCCTTAATATTCAAATCAGTATACAGTAGCTTGCAAAAATATTTACAAATAAAAGATGTAAAAGTAGTGATTGTATAAGTATTCACCCCCTTGGATGAGGATGGCATAGTCAGAGAAAAAAACGAAATATGAAGGGTAACGCTTAACATGATGCTACCACCACCGTGCTTCACATCGGGGATGGTGTTCTAAGGGTGATGAGCAGTGTTGAGTTGGGCCAAGGCCAAAATGTTATGTTTTGGTCTTATCTCAAATATATCTCACTGTTATTATAATATAATATAATAACAGTGCACATTAAAGAATTTAAAGGTATCTGAAAAGTTTTTAGGATAAATCTGGGTGGTGAAAGGTTTTCAGTAAGCACTTATTATTCCCTCAGGTTTTCTGTTTTTTTTTTGTTTGTTTTTTTTTTGTTTTTTTTCTTCTGAGGACAAAGAAAGCTTAAGAGACACAAATGCAACAAAACTCCAACATAATAATTTTTAATAAAAATGAATAAAACTTTATGGTCTTTTGTGTTTTTCTAGGCATCTTTAGAAGAGGTCTGAGCTCGTCATCTGCTGTGACTCAGACTGTTATACCAGGACAAAACATCACCCTGCACTGCAACATCTCCCCTAGCACTGAGATGGGCTGGTACCGGCATATCAATGACGAGCTCACAACGATCATATCAGCCGCGATAGGAAATCTTAATAAAGAGCCAGCAGTGAATTACAACGAAGATCCTGAACACTTCAAGACACTTTTTCTAAATGTAAGTTTTTTCTGAATGCTGTATTAGAATCTTCTTTTTAGATGTTATATTCTTTTCAAATGTTGATGTATTCTCAGTGTGTGAAGGAGTGAGTATTACACATAATGCACTGTGAGTGATGAAGTTGATTATTTTCCTATAACAGCATGCCCATAAGTGGGTTTTTCCTTTTATACGACAACAATTTAACAGTTACAGTTTTTTTATTTATTTATTGAAGAATGACACATCATACAGTTTATCCATTTAAAGTTACATTTAATGTTGTGGAATGTCCAAGAAACAAGTTAGTTCCTGTTCTCACTTACGTTATAGCAGCTATAAACAGTTGTTCTCTCACTTAAAAAAAAAAAAAAAAAAACACAACTTGTCGTGTTACAAAGAAATTGCCACAAGCTGACACTGGAGACTCCTTCCATAAATGTTAAAATGGAAAATTCACTATATAAATGATAATTTAAAAAAAAATCTGTTTATATGGCGCGTCCGCTGTACACATCCCTGCGAATGAGCTGTTACTATAGAAACGATAACGTATTAGAACGAGTGCATTAATATAAACCTGCGCTACTGTCAGAGATGCTGTTATAGAAAATTAATCAACACCTTCTGACCAATCACAATCCAGAATTCAACAGACAAGTACTTTTTACAAATTAGAATTCGGGACACGGCCTCGGTGTCTCTCTGAGTCTGATCATCGTGGACATCAGACTGTCTGATATGGGCCTGTATTACTGTGGTGCCAGACAGGAGGGGAGTGTGAACTTCGCAAGAGCTATCTCTCTGCAGTTTACAGGTGAGAGAAGAAAATTAATCTATAAAAATATATTTTCCATATCTTTTTAGGATATAGCGCCCTACTCCCTATGCACTATTAGGGTATTAATTAATTTCTACACCTATATCGGTTTACTACAATCTTAGAAACAAAGAATTTTATCTAGTATTCTACAGAGTTCTTTAGTTTGTCAGTTTGGGGAAATCTTTAAAAGTTCTATTGTTGAAGAAGGGTTCCTGAGTAGAACCTCTTTTTGGAATTTACAAAAATAACCCATAACTCTTGAGGAAACCATTTGCATTTTATCTAAAACTCTAAGGGATTCTTTGTCTAAAAAAAGTTCATCTGTCTGGGGGAAACCCGTAAATGTTCCATGTAGAAGAAGACTTCCCTTCAGAAATTTATATAGAACCTATAGAAATTTACAACTGTTACACATTCAAAGAACACCTGAGGAACGCCTTGTGTTTGAAGACTGTAATGAGTAAGAAGATGAATACCCAATGGGTTCCTATTGAATTGATACACTCTTAGAACAAATGGGGTTCCTCAGGTGTTAACAGTTGGTAACAGGACCCTAGATCCCTTAGGGATTTTTCAACTAGTCCCTCTAAAGGGGAAAATTGTAAAGGTTCTACAGTGCATTATATACGTATTCACCCCCTTTAACCAGTCAAATTAGTCAGGGAAGCGAAGGGTAACTCTGAAGGAGCTGGAGAGATCCACGGCTCAGAAGGGAGAAGCTGTTCACAGCCTGGACACTCCACAACACTGCATTTTATGGAGGAATGGTGAGCTGTATCAAATCCCATTTGGAGTTTCTAAAAGGCATGCTGGAGACAAAGCAAATGTGGAGAAGGTTTCTCTGGTCTAATGGGACCAAAATGTAACTTTTTGGCCTTGGCACAAACTGCTACATTTGGTGGAAACCAAACACTACTCATCACCCTGAGAACACCATCCCCACTGTGAAGCATGGTGGTGGTAGCATCATGTTGAGCTTTACCCTAGGCCTCTTGGTTGTTTGTCTGACTAATACCCTCTATATGTTCTGGTACAAACTCTGGGTTCTTCTAGGAACAGGTGTATTTATATTGAGATCATGTGATACTTTAATTACACATAGATTGACTCCATTCAGTTAATTATGTGACTTCTAATGGTAGCTGTTTACAACAGAACTATTTTAAAAATGTATAACAATGTTTAGAAAGAAACTAAGTTAGAGATTTAAAGCCATTACCCATCCAAACCACCCTTGAGGAACACTTGAGAGATACAGTATAACTGAAATCTTTTTTTAACTAAAAAAGACTGCCAACTTCCATTCAAAAAGAGTTCTTCAAGGCTTTCTAGCTGTCGTGTCATGCATCTGTGAGGGTGATGAATGGAAAACAGCCTTTAGCACCACCTTTGGCTACTTCGAGTACTGCGTGATGCCATATGGGTTTTCTTCAGATCCTCGTTTACTCCCCCTCCAAAGAGACTCACATGGACCATGTAACCCAGGTGCTCAAACGCACTGGGGGAGTGGCATCACTGGCTGGAGGGTGCTAAATATCCATTCATGATCTACAAAGACCACAAGAACCTGGAGAATATAAAGACTGCAAAAAGATTGAACTCATGACAGGCAAAGTGGGCAAAGTTCTTCTCAATGTTCCAGTTCACCCTCTTGTAACGTCATGGCTCAATGAACCCCAAGGCCGATTCCCTCTCACATTGTCATCCAGCCCCTCCTCAAGATCACTGCAAAGAGTTAATTTTACTATGGTCCCTGTTGGGATCTATAACCTGGGAGGTGGACCAAGAAATAGACATGGCCCCAGAACAACGAGCCCCCCTCACTGTCCTACCGGCAAGAAATACTCCAAATCACTCCACCTGATTCCTCTTCCTTGCCTACCCTGAGCCTTCGAAACAGCCGAACTCATTTTTAACCACGTGTTCTGATATTTCAGAATCCCAGAGGACAGTGGGCTTGACAAAGGCATTCAGTTCTTTTTGAGTGTATGGGGAGACTTCATGGAGAAACTGGGAGTGTCGTTCAGCCTCTCTTCAGGAGATTGGACACTTCCTAAGAACATTCTGTGCCACTAATTAGTACGACCGGGCCCGGTTCTTACCCTGGGCAGAATATGCCCAGAATTCACTCCACCATTCTGCCTCACAACTCACGCCATTCCAGTGTGTTGTAGACTACCAACCTCCCTTATTTTCTTGGAATGCCAATCCCACAGATTCCTCTGCAATCGATGAGTGGTTTCAATGAAGCAAACAAGTGTGGGAAGAGACCCACCAACACCTAAAACAAGCAGCCCAGGTAGATAAAGAATTTGCAGTGAGTCTCCCCTGAGACTCCCCTGTACGAGCCAGTTGGTAGAGTCTGGCTCTCCACTAAAGACATCCGTGCCTCCCAGAGTTGCAAGAAACTGTCTCACCATTACATTGGACCATTCAAGATTCTGCAAAGAATCAATGATGTCACATACAAGCTCGACCTGCCACGCCATCTGTCACATCAACAGTGTCCAACTACAACTCCCAAGGGACATTCCATCCTACAAACCTGGCTGCCAAGGACTCCAACTCCCAACACACATGCTCAAGCTCACCGGATTACTGATCATGCACATCTGGACTCGAGCACACACTACATTACGCATTCACAAATAAACATTCAATGCGAAGTATTGCCCAGTGTAGCCTCATCTCCTGATATACCAAGCCTTACTGTTCATGATTGTTTATCTGGTGTTGATCTTTGTTTGTCCCCTGGTTTCAGACACGTCTTGCCTTGTTTGATCATTGCTGGACCTCTGCCTGTGTATACTTACCTCAACTTTACTTCATAATTAGGATTTGTTTGCCTATGGTTAAAATAAAGCCTTTTACCTGCACCTGCAACCATCTCTGCCACCTGACTTTAGTATCCTAAAAGTGCTTTACAAGTGGTTTATTCCTCTTAAACCACACCAATATGCTATTCATGTTGTGCTTAGTTAGTTCCTGTTGTCAGTTACGTTAGAGAAGCTACTATCAATCATTCCCTAACCAGCCTCTCATTCTTCCTCTCTCTTAAAGTTAATGTGACAAAAAACTGCAGCTTTTTACTGAGAAACCACAAAGCATAAACTCCTCTTACTTAGTTACAGCTTTACCTCTGTCAGTTACAAAGCACTGACACTGGAGACTCCTTCCATAAATGTTAAATAAATGTCTTCTTCCAGAAAAGTTCACCATATCAAAGATTACACGTTTTTTTATTTTCCTTTATGTGGAGCGTCCACCTTACAAGTCACTGTGAATGACCCGTTACTATAGAAACGATAATGTATTAGCACAAGTGCATTTATATAAACCTGTGATTTGCAGCTGCACTACTGTCAGAGCTGCTCTTATAAAAAAAATAAATAATAATAATCAGCACCTCCAGACTAATCAAAATGCAGAATCAGTGTGATGTTTCTTCCTCATCTACCAGTCAGGGATGAAATGAAACTGTCATTTGTTCATGGGAAACGGAACAGTATGAAGACCACCAGTTTCTCTGTAACACTTAAAAAAATATATTAACCCATGTTCTCAGTCACCACACTCATAGTGAAACTCGAGACCCCAATTCGTTTTTTTAAGGCTTTTTTCAGACTCTGGTTTTATTGAGAAATGCCCATCTCAGTAAACAGTTTCCAGCCACAGCCTGACATGTTCACTCCTTTCCTGTTCTTCACTCATGACACGCTGTGGTTTTGTGTTTCAGATGCCGTGAAGTACACGTCAGGGAGTGCGCAGTGCTGGATGGCTCTCATTTCTGTCTTCTGTGCACTCACTCTCATATTCACGCTCTGCCTCGGTCTCGTCTACAAACGAGGTGAGAGGAGAAACCTTGAAATTTTCTGGAAGGCTTTGTCATTTTCTTTTAAACACTTGATTCAGCACATGATGTTCTTGGCTGAATCATGAATACCTCCCTTGAAATAACATTCCTTACACCCTATCTAGTGCACTAAGTGCACTATATCTCCTAGAACCAGCCATATTGGATTCATTTCCCTATTTAGTAAATAAAATAATGGCTTCACTTTATGTCCAATATAGAACTTCCTGTATACTCTATGTACACTACATTGTGCATCAAGTAATAGTGTCTACTCCATGTGTAGTGTACATCTAGAGAGTAAGGAGCCATTTTAGATTGAGGGCCTTACTGCATGTTGTATGACTCCTGCATCCAGTTTAGTGCACTTGATATAGCAAGCCATTTGGGATTTAGCTTCTTACTCACTAAAAAGTGTACTACCTAGTGTAATAAATTACATCTGAACCTATGTAGTGCACTTTTAAAGGGAGTGTGGAACCATCTGAGATTTAATTTCATGCTCACTACATACATACATACATACATACATACATATATACACTTCTATGGTTATTGTGCTTAATTTATTATTTCACCTACAAAAGAATAGATAGAATAGCTTCTGATTAAATGTGTACTTGTTTATAGTTATAATAGCAATATTTGGGTTGAACTAGATTTAACTGAATGACTATATTTGAACTGAAATATATTTCACTTCACCTGTATTAGAGTTAAACAATATTTGAATTAAACTATATTTGAGTTGAACAATGTTTGAATTCAACTACATTTGACGTGAGCAATATTTGAGTTGAAGTACTGTATACTTGGGATTAGTAACATTTACGTTCAAATATATATTTGAGTTTAACTATATTTGAAATTAACCATAAATGAATTGAATATTTGAGTTGAACAATATTCAAGTTAAACTATATTTGAGTTGAAATATATTTGAGTTAAGATAAATTTAATTTAAACTATATTTGAGCTGATTACCATTTGACTTGAGCAATATTTGAGTTGAAATATATATTTGCAATTAGTTCTATTTGAACTGAACTATATTTGAGTTGAATTAATGTGAGTTAAGCTATATTTTATTCAAACTATATCTGAGTTGATGACATATTAGCAATATTTGAGTTGAATATGTTTGAGATGAACTATATTTGAGTTAAGTAATTATAAGAATTTATCTTTTTTCAGGCCTTCCTTCATCCTCCTGTATGAAGTGTGTGAAAGATGATGACATGAAGGTTATACAGCACATTTTAACCATGTCATATTGTTCTCTTTAAGTTTTATTATTTCCATTATTGGAAGTAAATCTCCACAGCTACGTTTAAAATGTATAATCCAACGATGTACTGAATGATTTTTTTAAAAAAACTATCAAATTATGATTGGGACTGATTGTGATTTTAGACTCAGAGCAACTCAAATATGACTTTCCTCTATTTTAAGGGGAAACATAACAACACACACTTTAGTTATAGTTAATAAAAAGTCAAGAGGCTAGTTAGCATTACACAGATATGAGCATGCTATTTACATCAGTCCGGAGTTCATTCAAGAGACAAATTCAGTTCATGTTTAAACCTGCATTCAGTATATCCTGTGTGAGTTAGAGCTGAACTGAAAGCAGCCCAATGAGTTGTACGCGAGTTTTAAATATTAACAATCGTGTATTTTTCCAAACGGTTCATCTCACGCACCTGCTTTATCTAATATTACCCAGAGACAACAGCATGCAAATGAGAGTCGGTTTTCTCAGGGAACTTCCATGAGTGTTACAGAAGCACAAGGTCAAAAGACTAGCAGACTAAACAATTGCCAGAAAATCACAAAAACAAGCTAGCAAGGTCAGAACATAAATATTTCTCATAGATAATAGATTATAGATCATCAAACACACAAACAATGGTCTATTAATGCTGCAAAGATAAGGCTCAAGATAAACGCAGGTATGCCAAATGCTAGGCTTTATGTTAACAGTAACAGTAGTCTAGAATTGTATCACTAAAAAGAGTCACTAGCAGAAATAATAACAGTATTTCAGAGCTAATTAATTAGCGAATTAGTGTTTAGTGTATGAGAACTTGAAATGAATCAACTTTCATTTCATACACGACTAACGATAATTACCGTCCTCTGATTGGAAGATGTCGGTATTCCGAGTCTGAATGTGGAAGAGCAATGTATTTAAAAATATATATTTCAGAATACATACAAATATTTGATTTTTTTTTTTTTAGAAAACATACATTTTGACCTATATTTAGGACTATATTGCAATTTGAGCAATGTATTTATGATTATGAACATATTTCCTTTACAGTAAAATATATGTCAGTATATGTGAAATTCATGGCTATATGTTCACAACAAACAAGTACATTGTTTATTGCATGCTGCAATATATTCTTAAATATTGGTAAAATTTGCAAATAATTTTAACACATATGTGATTTTATGAAGTAGCATATTGCTTTCCATATGGGACACGTCATGCTTACATCTCACATGTACACAGCTACATGCTAATGGTAGCTAATGTTCTACAGAAATAACAAGAACTGGCATTTTTATCTAAAATGAGAATGTATGAACACTTAAAATCGGAATAATGGGAAGTTTTTCCCATCATCTGGCTCTACTTTAGAGAGAAATGAACTTTAATTTGATTTCACACTCGCTTGTTAATCAGTACTCAGCCACTCACGGCTCATTTCTCAGTGTTAAACCCGACTCCAGGGGAAATCCCTTAAACACCGAGAATAACACGCGTGTGAATACCGAAAAATAAAACTGCTCTTGTTTAAATAAAAGACTGTAGTGTGTTTCGTTAAATGGCTGGATTTCTTGAATGGATTTTTATATTGTCATTTATTAATTAATTATTTTAAAATATATTATTTTATTATTAAGCTATTTTTTATTAATCGTCTCACATGTTCTTGCAGATGTAATTAGTTTGACACCTCTGTTTCCTGTTATCACATTAACTAGTGTGTTTCGTGTGTGTGTGTGTGTGTGTGTGTGTGTGTGTGTGTGTGTGTGTAGGAGACGGATTTGCAGTATGCAAGTCTCAGACACAATGCAACACCTCGGGAGAGAAACGCTCCAGCTGCTAACCACAACGTGACCTATGACACTGTTGCCAAAAAGGTCACCAAAAGTCCCAGAGTTTAAGCTAAACGTCTGCTTTACTACTTACGTGTGTGTGTGTGTGTGTGTGTGTGTGTGTGTGTGCGCGTGTGTGTGTGTGTGAGACAGAGAGAGAGAGAACAAGACCAAATATACAGTAACTTACATCACACCCATACAGATGTTTCTTCATATTCAGTATCAGTTTATTTATTACGTTTGGCTTATTTGCATATCATTTGCATATTTTTATTGTAGCTTAAAGAAAAACATATATGTAGCTTAAAATCCTTTTATGTATAAATGCAGAGTTTTTAAAAAGCCGGTGTTTAAAGCTGTCATGTAGCGTTGTCGTGGTGTTTAAGCCTGTACCAGCAGTGTGATAGGAATAAATAAATCATGCGCATGAATAATAAATCAGATTTAAGTGAATAAATAAAGCGCTTTGTGTTTACACACGGCTGATTCTTAGGTGTGTGTGTGAATAAAAAGACGGATTTCTGGACTTTCCCTGAATTTACGTGCTGTTTATCACAAACTATTATCCACTTCCTTTCATCACTTCTTCAGTGAGTTAAAGCCAAGACACCATTTTTAGGTGAAGTCCCAGGTTTTTTTTTTCTTTTCCATTAAAAAAAACAACATAGTTTTTGCATTTGTCATTAAAAGTCATTTTAAAATAAAACAATTCTACCACAGTGACTTCAAATCATCACGAACACTCAACATTATCTCCATTAATGCAAAGTGTTAATTATTGTTAGTTTTTATTGTCAGTAAACTGGGTTCCATTCTCATGGATGTGGTTTATTTATTAAGGTTAATAAAGTTTATAAAGTTTATAAAGTTAATGGTTTATTTAATAAAGTTACTGAGAGAAACAGTTCTTCAGGCACTGTGGGAAATTCTGCGTTTGTGTTGTTCTAAAAGTGTGTTAGTAGAGTTTTATTTCTTACATTTACAAATAATCTGGAAGAAATATGTCGAACATGATCAAAGCCATGACCTGAGGACAAACGAAAACTGATGACACGGCAGATTATCACTCTGAAAAAGGCGTTATTTCATTTGTGTTTAACTAGTTAGACTCCTTTGTGTAGGTGTGTGTGTGTGTGTGTGTGTGTTCTATGGTGTGTGTGTGTGTGTGTGTGTGTGTGTGTTATGGTGTGTGTGTGTTCTATGGTGTGTGTGTGTGTGTTATGGTGTGTGTGTGTTCTATGGTGTGTGTGTGTGTGCTCTATGGTGTGTGTGTGTGTGTGTGTTATGGTGTGTGTGTGTTCTATGGTGTGTGTGTGTGTGTGTGTGTGTGTGTGTGTGCTCTATGGTGTGTGTGTGTGTGTGTGTGTGTGTGTGTTCTATGGTGTGTGTGTAGGTGTGTGTTTAGGGGTCAGCAGCAGTGTGGAGTAAATGACCTGCTGCCTGCTTTGCTGATTCCAGCCTCGAGCTCTCCAGTTCTGCTTCCCCAGTGATGCATAGTGGATCTGAAACACACACACAGACACAAACACACACGCACACACATGCACACACGCACACACACACACACACACACACACACTTATCTGGGCTGAGTTTTACAGTTACAGTTTCAAGTGACAGCGTTTTTGTAGGCAATACTGAACTATATAAAACATGTTTTAAAAATAGCTGTTTTTTAAAATAGCATTTAAAAATGTTTTTAAAACTGTGTTTTATAAATGAGTTATTAGTTTTTATTTAATTATTATTATTTTGAATATACTTCTGCAACTTCATTTATTACTTTTGTTATCTATTACCTTTAATACAAGATTAATGAAGTGAGGATGCAGCACTCACCTCATCATTATAGCTCCTCAATCGATCTGTCAGACACACACACACACACACACGCACACACACACACACACACACACACATCAGTAGTTCATTCATATTCATTAACAGTTAATATGTTTTTACTTTATGTCACACTCGCAGGTTACGAGTCTCTTGTGTCGCATGTAGTTTCTGTCTTGTGGGCGTGGCCTGTCCAGTGTTTTTTTTGTTTTTTTTTTTAGTTCTGATGTGAAACAATCGAAGCTATATACAAATTAAATAACGCACTAATCAGTGTAAAAAAAATCGACTCAGTTGTGTGATTTACACGTTACGTGCTCTGCTTTATTCTCAGATTAGATTAGCAAAACAAGCTAACTATACTAGCTACTAACACTCACCAGAGACACTAACGATCTCTGCTACTTCCTTCCAAGCTTTAATTTTCTTCCTAATGTCTCTGTACACATTTATCGAAACATCGTATATGACAGGAGAAGACAAAACAACGGTTAATAGATTTTCTTCCTTTAAATGGGAACTAATTGCAGGTAGGACCTATAATTGTGAGCGGGGAACTGAAGAAACGTCGCACCACACACACACCGCAGGATTCATCTGAGGAATTATTTGATGACGATTGTTTGGATTTATTGCTTCTTTACATCATCAGGATTAATTTGCATATCAGTGAGAAAATTATGTGAATTGTGATGTTGCTGAAATCGAGGCATCGTGTCGCACAGGTACGAAGAAAACGAATGTTCACCTGGTGCTCACTTCACGTTAAAGTGTTAGCAGATTTAAAGGAACTGACCTGCTGACTGAAGCGTCACTGCTTCAGCACCGGTACTGTGGGTCTTCTGCAGACGCTGCACACTTTCCTCTGGATTGGAGGCTAATAAATAAAATTAAAACATAAATAGTCAAATATTTATAACCCACAGCTATGAAAACTTCTATACACTAACCCGAGGATTCAGTGCAGCTTTATTACACACTTATTGTCTTTTCTTTCAAATGTATTCAGTAATAATGACTTGCTAACAAGAAGCTTGCTAGCTATATTAGATGCTAACAATGTGGTGAGCTGATGAGCGGCAAAATTAAATTCAATCAAACCTAATTTTAATGTTCTTGTTAAATAAACAGCTTTAGTTGCCATTTAAAAAAAGCAGATACAGCAGTGCATTCTGGGTAACGTGTACACTCAAAGAATCTGCTAATTATGTGGCAAATGTCTAGTGAATAAAAGTTCACATGTTTGATTAAAGGAGCAATTAAAAGGATAATTCTGCTGAGAGTTGCCTTATAAGGGAAAAGGGGGTGGAGCTAAACTGGTCCGTTATGGATGGGCGGGGTTAATTTCCAGGTGAGAAAAATGTAAACAGATGCTGGAACTGATGAAATTAGTGAATCCATGATGTGGCAAAATTACAAATCACAGTTTTTGTGTTAGATATATTTATATTTATATTTATCAGATTTATTATTTATAATTTTATCATTTCCTTTATAACCCTTTTTTTTTTTTTTTTTTTGGAAGAAATAACTAGAAGTGTATTTTTTAATGATGTTGCAGTTAAATATTTCACCTGTAGTTTTTTTTCTGCTGCTGAACTTCAGACACATGATCACCGACAGCAGAACAACTGTAACCACAGCTAACACACACAGAGCGAGGACGGCAACCAGCACCACTGACACACACACACACACACACACACACACACACACATGAACATGTATACATTTTGAAGCACAACAACCTTTATACTAAATAACAGATGTGCTACTATGCCACAACTTAAACATTCCTAAGCAGCACCTGATCTACAGTATAGTTATTTATAGTTCATTTATTAGTATTTTTTTACACCAAACTTTGTGAGTGAGTGAATGACCACAACTGAAGGGACTCCAAGAATTCTTTTTAAATCCACCTCTAGGTGGTGCTCTAACTCACACTCATAAGTTTGAGAACCACACAACATCAAATCATGATTCTTCTTTCTCCTGATGACTTGGAAGGTGTGGAGTGGAACTAATTTGTGATTTTCCAATGAAGAAGTCAGACAATTTTAATTATTTCAATTTTTCACTTCTTCTCTTAAAAGTTTTGTGCAATCATCTATGAAATTTGGGTCACAGCATTATGAGACAAAATTCTCTGATTTCTGAACTGTCAAACTTCAGCAGTGGCTTGAAATATTGCCATCAGATTTAGTACATCTCCTCAGGAACAAGTGTTAGTGGTCCCAGTGGCTTCTGGTCTTGGGGGGGTGTCAGGGGGCAAAAAAGTGCTTGGGCCTTTTAATTGCTGCTTGAAGTTACATCATTACACATTCCTGCTGTGAGCTGTTAGTATTTTTACTCATAACAATTTTATCACATTTCAGTATTAATTCTTAAACATGATGATTAACAGATGCAGTAGAAATGTAGAAATGTAATCTCTGAATCACAGCCACAACCCCGAGTAGTGATTAAACAGTGATTACCTTTCAGTGTGGCACGACTGCAATGCAGTGATGAAAGTGAAAGGGGAATAACATTCACTTCTGACTGAAGTCAGCGATTAATTTTAAAAAAATGTAAAAAAAAAAAAATAAAAGAAAAAAAAAGAAATCAATACTCTCCTGATGGTCTTTCCTTAAAAAGATGTAAGGGAAGGTCTTGCTTTTCAGTGTGGAACGTTTCCTGCATGTCACTAATAAAAGACAATACTGTGTGTGTGTGTGTGTGTGTGTGTGTTGTGTATTTGTGTTATGAGAGTGTTTTTGACTCTGACACTGAATGTTCTCTGGAGTAAACACCATGGGATTTATACAGTGAGTAGGGAGTGTGATTTGGGACACGCCCACAGTGGACGGATGAGTGATGAGTGTGTAGTGTACAGAATAGTTTACTAGGATTATGACTTGTCTGTGTTAGTGTGCAGTCAGTGTACCATTTCCAGACTTCTGAGGAATGTTATTTCCCGATTCTGTTGTTTCTGAAAGGCAAAATTATGGCACACATTAACATCAGTGTATTATTACCAACATTAATAAAAATTATAGAGAGTATTAATGAACACACACACACACAAACACACACACACATGTGAAACAGTAGAAATGGAGTTTTGGTACCTGCAGTAGGACACCATTGTGTGTTGCTCTCTGCAGATTTACATAAAGTTCATTAAAATTCACTCAATTTGTAAACGCACATAAAATAAAAAATGCACATAAAGTTCCTGATACAGCTCTCGAAACAGTAAACAGGTATTTAATTCACAGTCGTTACTGGGGAAAACCACTCGCTCTTTCCACATTTCTCGATTTCTATCAGAGTTTAAAGTTTTTAGAGAGGGGATTTTATGTGAATTAAAACAAACAAAGGTTGCCATGTTGGGTGTTTTGTCTCTCAGCCGAGCTTCACTGGCTGATAATTCAGCATTTTTTATATTAAAAACTATAATTCTAAAACTCAGTATATTTTAAAAATATATATTTCAAATATATTTATGTATTTGAGAGCAATTAAAGCATTAGACATTATCACACTGTTATAATTCTACATTATAATGAACTTTATAAAATTTGAGTTTACTGGAGATTTAATACACTCAATACCATTAGCCAAATGAGATGTTGCCAGATTGAACAGTTTCACCCCATGAAGATTTTATTATTATTATTATTATTATTATTATTATTATTATTATCCTGACTGAGCATTAAAAATGTCTTTAATGTGATAAATATCATGTTCTGATTATGAGCTAAATTCTGCCCCTGTAAAATAATATAGTAAAAACTGCTTCATGTGTAATGAGGGTTTTTTAAGAAAGAGTTTTAAATTAAGATAAATAAATAAGTTTTAAATTTGTAAGGTTTTTATTTATTTACTTATTTATTTATTTATTTATTTATTTATTTATTTATTTATTTATTTATTTATTTTTAAGTTGGTTTGGTTTTGTTGAGAGTTTTGTTTTTGGGTTTGTTTACTTGAATTTTTATTAAACTTTGAACTTTTATATTTTGGGGATATAAGATATATTACAATATATTTTTAAAAGATTTTTAAACATTAGTATATTTCAGAATATTTGAGCATATTTCCAATATTCTCTTTATATTATA
>CM040462.1:1702927-1713722 GCA_022758105.1 Pangasianodon gigas | reverse complement strand
GTGTGTTGTGTTTCATGTCTAGTGTTGTGTTTATTGTATTGTCCTCATTGTACAGATTCCTGCACAGTGTCGCTTTATTGTCTTGTACTTTGTTGTCCTTTGTGCACTGCTGCTTTTTCTAATTTTACACTACATGTTGTTTGCATGCATGTGTGTGTGTGTTACAGTACAATACTGAGTGACGAGGTACTGTTACCACCCTGAAGCTGATTATTTTCCTATAACAGCACGTCCCCAAGTGTTTTATTCCTCTTATACCACAGTGATTTACCAACAATTACAATTTTTATTTATTAAAGAACTACTTTTTTCCATTTATAATTACATTTAATGATGTGGAACGACGGTGAATCGAGTTAGTTCGTGTTCTCACTTCCATTATAAACAAAGCAATAAACAGTCGTTCCTTCAGAAACTTCACCATATCAATGATTACACACATTTTTAATCTGTTTATGTGGAGAATCTGCTGTACACATCTCTGTGAATGAGCTGTTACTATAGAAACAATTGTGGTTTACTCACCACTGTACAGAGCCGTGTGTACAGAGACACAGAGCAGGAGACAGGTTACAGAGAGACCCCACATCATCAACTGCCTTTAGGAAACTGATGTGAGAGCGTTTGGGGTTGATTTTATAAACCGGAAAGAGGAAGTGACATCACACAGACTGCTGTGCTGCATCTAAAGAAAAACATACTGCAGTTGCTTCTGGCTGGACCTCGTGTCTTAGACTCCATATATTAATAAAAAAATTCTACACATGAATTATGTACCACAAAAATATATTTCATTTCACCTGGCTGAATAAAAAAAGCTTAAGAATTTTGTTCATGAAAATGTTAAGACATATTTTTTGCCAAACCAAAAGAAAAGATATTTACATGACTTTCTGTCATGAGTTCTGAGTTTATATACGAATAACACTGTCTAGTGTAAAGTTTAAATCACTTATTTCTTTCATTATTAAGACAAATAAAACTAGTCATTCAGTGAGGACAAAAGTAATGGCACCCTATAAAAGAAAGAGGGGTTAGTGTGTGTCTGTGGTATCCAACATGCTGCAGTGGCTGAGCTGCATTACTGCACGATTTACTGCACGTCCTGTTTATAAAAGAAGTGCTTAGGAGGAGTTCTTTCACTGTTTCGTTGCCATTTTGTCATTTTCAGCTTTCTTTGCCTTTTATGTTGTTTTGTGGCTGTGGCTAAATCTAAATGCTATGAATGCGCTTGGTAATTTAATTCACAGCTGAGTAGAGTTTATCAGCATACACACATATATAAGTGTGAAGAAAATTAGCAAAAGTTTTCTAAATCAGAATTTTTTTAGTTCAATCTGGCCAAAAACATTTACACACAACTTTACTTTTGTGGAAAAGATGATGAATATAGTTCTCTTTTTGTTAGAGAAACACTAAGTACACAATAATACACATTTAATTTCTACAAAAGCCATAATGGATCACGTCCTGTTTTTATATGTAGTCATGTGGTGGTATAAAATGCAAATTCATCCACATAATGATAAAAAAGAATTATTTCCTGACTCAAATGTCATGAAAGGGTAAGTACAGATTTTATGCAAAAGTTTGTGCATCTGTCACCAAATTACATTACACGATTTCTGAAGTGAGAAAAAAAAAACTTAAATAAATAAATAAATAAATAGATTAATTGATAAATAAGTAAATCTGCAAGTATTAATGTACATTTTACATTTGATGAACTTAAACTTAAGTTTTGTGGCATGTGCAAAAGACACCCTACAAATTCAGTACGTAGTAACACCCCCTTGTATCACAGCTAGGAGTCTTTCTATTCTTGTTTAATGAATTTCGCCCACTCTTCCTTACAGATGGTTTCTAGACCTGAGATATTCTTGGTTCAGCTTGCATGCACAGCATGTTTAAATGTTGAGGCTGTGAGGGCCGTTCCAAAAGCTTCAAGTTATTTGTTAACTAGTTTGTTGCAGGGATTGTGTCTGCTTCGTATAACTTCAAAAATCAACAAAATAATAATAATCGAGTGGTGCCCAAACTTTTGCTTTTTTAACTTTTTTAACTCCTCGTTAAGGGGAAGTTGTAAGTTGTCATGAAACTGACACAGGATTCTCAGTAGCGCTGAGATAGCAGCTGACTCTGAAACACATCTGGCTTTCATCTGTTTTGCGGATCATTTCCAGATTTGATTAAAACACTAAATCCTAAAGTGCTTCTAGTAAAGTCTGTCCACTCTGGAGACATCTCAGCCACACTTCCAGACTGTTTGATTGGTTGCTCATTGTTTTTGTATTTTTCTGAAGCTCAGTATTACCAAACCCACTGTATTCAATTTCATTCAGTCTAAAGTAAGGAAGGGTTTATTATTTAATGTTAATATTAATATTAATAAATTTTTCCATCAGAACACCTTACATTAGAGTCTGTTGCTCAGTGCAGATCCTGCAGTTTCACTAAAATTAAAGAATGTTAATTAAACTGGGCTTAAAAATGGCCTTGAGTTTATAAACAGCAACCAAGTGAACAGCGCCCTCTAGTGGAACCTACAGGGAAAGTGTCAGTAATGATGTTACTGTAATAATATATTATAATATTAATAATATAAAGCATGGTGAGGGCTGGTTTAATGGTCAGATATTCAGGAGACGTCACTGAAAGTTTAAAGATGAAGCTGATGCACAGACCGAGTTTACTCTGTGTTAAAGAACTCAGGTCTGAGTCGTCTGATTTTTTATTATCTGATTAATGCAGTAATTTCTTATTGTCTAATATCTGACTTCCCTATTATATTATTTCTGATTCTGTCAATTCTCTTATTTCAGATTGATATCTTATAGATCTCTTAGATCAGACATCTGGTGTAAACCTTTAAAATAAACTTTATAGTGAGAAAAACAAGAACTAAGAGATTTAGATTTTATGGGAGAAATGATGGGAATAATATTCAATCTTCAGACCATTTTTTTCTAATTGGTTTATTTCATTTATGTCACATATTTTAAGATATTGATTAGAACAAAAAAGTAGTATGGATTGTTATTTGTGAATCAGGGATTTGTTTATTTGTCTCTATTTTCGCTCCACTAGGTGACTGAAATATGGGATATTAAACCATCTGTACACTCAGACAGGAAGTAGCAGGAACTCCGCTACAAGGTGGGAAGTGCAGAGATGAAATCATAAAATCACCTTTTTTGTTTCATATGTAAAAACAATTATATACCACAAAAACAGGTTAATGTTTATTGAGAAGTTGTAATTAGATGTAAAACATTAAAATTGCAGTAAATGCATGGATGTTAATGGGACGTGTGAAGTTTTAGCCACATATTGAAGTATTTATGTTTATCATTATCTCATCTATTATCTGATTCTACATCTACATTGTATGTCTTTTATTTTATTTATTTATTTATTTATTTATTTATTTATTTATTTTTGCGCTGAGATAGTAGCTGAACATATCCGGCTTTCCTCTGTTTTGCAGAACATTTTCAGATTTGATTAGAAAATCCACATAATCCACAAAATTTACCTACACTAAATGCGTGTTTACATTGCCCAAAATGCGTAATATTTTAATCTGTAATCATTTTGTGATGTGAAATGTAAATAAATTATAATTTGTCCATGTAACGATTAGCATTTCCTGACTCAAAACTCTTGTGTTTTTGCTGAGTCACAAAACTAAGACAAAACTCTCAGTAGCGCTGAGGGAGTAGCTGACTCTGAAACACATCCGGCTGTGGTCCGTTTTACGGATCTGTTCCAGATTAAGATCTGGGATTAATAAAGTGACCTGTCTATCTAAATCTGTACATTTTGTGCACATCTTGGCGACTGTTATTGATTGGTCACTCAGCGTTTTTGGATTTTCTGTAAGCTTGACCTTTTTTCAGGTAATTTCTACACCTAGCAAGTTAGCATGCTAGTTCAAAGATATTTTATTAAAAACCAAACAAATCGTTTCACAGGAGTGTCTCAGATCATGTATCATTGACCCTACACTGTAAAATACTGTGCTTCATCATGCACTATCAGTGCTGTTATAGTTATTCTCTAGTTATTATAGTTATAAACTTGACTGGCTGCTTACTAACTTGAATGGGTTTAAGCTGAAGCTCTCCTTACACACTGTTTAGTTTTAGCTTCAGTTCTCCTGTACATAGTCTCTCGTTTTTGAACTATCCTTGGTCTTCTTTTCTACTTATTTCTACTTTCTTATTCATTTCTTATTTTTAATGCACAGTCTAATGAGGAGTAGGCCAGGTTTTCATTTCACTGCAAGTTGTATACTGTATATAACTGTGTATGTGACAAATAAAAATCTTGATTGTTTAAAAGTATAAAATAAGTAATGTTTTGAACCTCCGACATAATGTAAGGGTGTAAATAAGTGGGAAACATCTGGCTAGTGCAAAACTACCGATTTGATTGTCTATGATCTACAAAAAGGGTAAAAATATATTAAAAGTATATTTAAAAATAATATAAAACGTAAGATTTTTTTTAAAAATTAGGTTTATGTCAGAAATACACGGTGTCACGTCTGTTCCAATTATAAGACAATTTCCTGTGGGAGATGATTTCACTTTTCTATAAATACACAAACATTCCCCTGGACATAAACAGCTGCTGAGTCTAAGGAACTTTTTATATCACACTTTTTTTCAGCTCTTCAACCATTTTACATCATAATACCGTCATTTTTTCCAACTAAACTCCAGTCACAGGCTACACAGGTTAACTAAAGTCTTTATGTGGTATCTATTAGACATGTATTTTCTCTTTTGCAGGCTACTGATTGGCACGATATATACTCATACCAGCAAAACACACACACGAGAATAAACCAACACACACATCACATCTGCTCAGGATATCATGGAGCTCCTATAAATGTTCATTGTCCATTGATGGATAGGTTAGAGGGTGCCAATACTTTGTGAAGCGTCAGTAGTTATACACCTACAACGTGAACTATACAGGAAGGTGGATCTAAAATAGCCACTGACTGTAATACTGTTCCACATGTCGAAGGTAATAAATCATGAAGACATGCAGGAACAGGAGGTGGAACCAGACTGTAAACGTAAAGAGATAAATTCTCACTGTCACTGAGACGATCACTTCCAAACCGTAAACAGGTAATGATCACACCACCGTGGAGAGATCTCACCCAGGGAAGTGATTAAATAAATAAAAACAGGAAGCTCTCAGCTACAGATTTAGCTCCCAATCTCAAAACTTTTAACTAAATAAAAGAAAATCAGCACAGATGTAAACTTCCACACAAACACAACCGTTTATTCAATAACATTAAATCAACATAAAGGTTTTATCTAGAACAATGTATTTTATCCAAATCCAGAATTACTGGCATCCGACACCAAAATGAGCAAAATGGTGCTATAAGATAAACATGAAACACTATACACATTTCCTATTAACCCCTTCCCTCTTTTAACCTTTTTAATATCAAATTATTTTAAATATTTTTACCTTTTTTTTTCTTTTAAATGGTACTGTTTGCTAACATACTACATGATACTATAGTTGTTTTTTTTTCTTTCTACCTTCTTTACTATGAGGAAACTCGAGCAACCAAAAACAGACAAAAAATAATGAAATAAAGGATGAGTGGCAGACGAGAGATAAATATTAATAATACTGAGATATTAATATAAGCATAATGAGCATAATGTTACACAATGTCTGGAACAGTGAAAGGAGGTCACATGATAAAAATGCTATAATAATAATTATTATTATTATTATAATAATAATGTTCCATTTATATAGCACTTTTCTAACACTCAAGGTAGCTGTACACACACGTTTGTTGTACACACACACACGTTTAACGAGATTAAAAAATAGATTGATAGAAGGACAAATGAAAATTCTGTATTGTACAAAATACTGAATTGTACATTTAAAAAAAAAACAGGCTGGAATTAAAATACTTCAGCAGTGTGGTGTTTGGTTTTGACGTAGTTCCACAGGGCTAGGTGTGATCTGGACACGTGTGTGCTTTAGGTCAGACAATTAATAGATCTGTAGTGGAAAAAAAGGAGGAAAAAAAAGTTCATTAATGTATGACCAGGTCATCACACATATAACACAGACAGCTGAAGACGTTTATTACATTATTACTGGCCTAGAGTCTGATATCTTGCTGTCAGATCTAAACACTGAAAAGAAAAACAAAACTGAAGCTTTATTGTAGTGAGTGTAGCCTGAATGTAAATTGTCGCTGTGTTTGAGTTGACAAGCCAGTAAAAATCTACCCACTGCACCAAGTGACACTTTCAACACAGACTTAAATTAAAGCTTAAAATGTACACCTGCGTCCCAGTAAGATTAAAATGGAAATAAGATGAAGTACTGTACAAATAGGCTATTTTTATATCATACCAATTATATCACACACACACACACACACATCATTGAGATCATTGGCACAAATTGTTGAAAATATTTGACTGATGATGTAATGTTATATTTGTTATACAGTTCAGCGTATTCAGATGCTGTAATGGAGTTTTAGGATAAGATTTTTTTTTTTTAAATACAAGATTTCAAGAATAAAGTCATCATAGTTTGAGAATAATATTCAAAAAAAATAAAAACGCTGTTTTAAAATGTAGATTAAGTATGGATTTCAGCCGCTTTGTTATTTCCGTGGCTATGGTTCGATACAACTGCTGTTAAATTTGTTGCACAAAAGCAGAACAACTGAACCAAACAGAACAAACACAAAACAGTGTAAAATACCAGAGATGGAAAATTTGTCATCGCTTTACGTAAAGCATTTGATCGTTGAACTTGAGAGACAGACCTCACTTGTAGGAAATACACTGCTCTAATGTCATAGCTCGTGCTACAGGAAGCTAACTGAGCTGAAATGAATCTAACATTATTTCCTCATCCACTGCATATTTAATCATTTACAGCAAATATCTTTGTTCATACACACACCACAATCTCCAGCTCCAACTATACACTCAGTCCTGTAATCCTCATTATGATCTCCGTTAGTCATTAACAGAAGTGTCCAGCTGAGAGCTCGTCCACTGAACACAGCCTCAATTACTGCTAGAGTTATAGAGCACTCTACAGAAAAGGAGCGGTACAGGAGGTCGTTTGTACCATATACTGAAACATCAGTATTAATGTAGTATTAATGTAAAGTAATGAGGAATTTGGAGGACTCGGGGCACTCAACTCTCCTGCGTGAGATTGTTGTGTCACCGCTGCAGGTATTCACCTTCCTTGAGCTCATTGGAACGTGTTGTACTATTTCTGCAATAAAGAAGTTTGCTCCTTCTCATCCAACGACTGGCGATTCTTCATTAAGGCTAATTCTTGAGTGAGTACAATAAGTGAGATATAGGTAATTGGCAGATGTTACAGTCCACCCATTGATGTGTCCACTCAGAAGGGGACTCTGAGTTCCGACATATAAGAACAAATATCTGACCATTTCTAATGACTCTGTACTTCCAAACTGGGGTCCTGATCCAAAGGTCTACATTAATTGGGCAGGGGAACCTGTGGGAGTCCCAGAGGAGCATTATGCCCAACGGCTAGGGTCATCTTCATCCCCGATAGGGATAAATTCACAGTGATAAATTTAAATATTTACAATATATTTTTGTGAATCCATTTATTTCTGTAAAGCTGCTTTGTGACAATGTCCATTGTTAAAAGCGCTATACAAATAAAATTGAATTGAATTGAATTGAAATCTTCAGCTTGGGCCATCATAGTCCCTGCTGTTCAGGTCCACCGCAATCTAATATGGATTAACTACATCTGGTCTAATCAGCAGCGAGTCATTAACCACACCATCACACTGCACAACAGCCATCACACTGCACAACAGTTAGTGGTAGCTCAGTGGTTAAGACATTAGACTACTAATTGAAAGGTCATGAGTTCAAACCTCAGCACTGCCAACCTGCCACTGTTGGGCCCTTGAGCAAGGCCCTTAACCCTCAACTGTGTAAATGACATAAATGTAAATTACCCTGGATAAGAGCATCTGCCAAATGCTGTAAATGATTACACTGTACAACAGCTTATGAGCTCCAGTGTGCTATGACATCACACTCCGCTGCACTAGCGCGTCGCACTCTCACACACTCCGCTGCACTACCGCGTCGCACTACCGCGTCGCACTCTCACACACTCCGCTGCACTAGCGCGTCGCACTCTCACACACTCCGCTTCACTAGCGCGTCGCACTCTCACACACTCCGCTTCACTAGCGCGTCGCACTCTCACACACTCCGCTTCACTAGCGCGTCGCACTCTCCGCTGCACTACCGCGTCGCACTCTCACACACTCCGCTTCACTAGCGCGTCGCACTCTCACACACTCCGCTGCACTAGCGCGTCACACTCCGCTGCACTACCGCGTCACACACTCCGCTGCACTAGCGCGTCGCACTCTCACACACTCCGCTTCACTAGCGCGTCGCACTCTCACACACTCCGCTGCACTAGCGCGTCGCACTCTCACACACTCCGCTGCACTATGACATCACACTCTTTCACTGTATTTTTTAAAAATATATTTATTCTTATTTTGTTTCATTTATAATGTTAAATTACTTTTAGTAACTCTCTGTACTGCTGTAATAGGTGCATTTCCCTCTGGGATGAGTAAAATGATCAATCTACATCTATCTATCTATCTATCTATCTACTCAGAGTATTAGTGTGTAAGAGGGAGAGGCTGTTTACCGGATTCTTCCTCCACAGTGTCTCTGATGTCGAACAGGAAACATCACTTGGGTTTTTCCTCTCTACACACAACAGTGGGGGATAAAATAAAAATAATTAAAACAAAGCCTTTTATATATAAAGCCTCAATTACTGTTATGTAAAATATAAAATATACAGTATGATTCAGATGTATATCATAAAACTGATAAGGATTATATAAGCTTGTATAATTTTACCTGGGTTCAGTTTTGCTGGATAGTCTGCCAGGACGTAAACTGTTTTGCATGGCTTCTCACTTACTGTCAAATAAATAAATAAATAAACACACACACAAATAAATCCTTTAATACTTACTGTATACACACATATCAGGATAAGTTTAAATAAAATTATGATTTCACAATGTTGTAAAACCTCTGAACATTTTCTGCATGATCAGTATATTTACAGATACACACTCTCTCTGTGTGTGTGTGTGTGTGTGTGTGTGTGTGTTTTGGTCCTTGTATTTGTTTTAACTACCTAGCTAGAAAATTTTAATGATGAAATTCTTGTGTTAGCAAAATGTTTTAACTACACGCTTCTAGTCAATAAAACATATAGATCTGGATAAAACTGACACAGAGGAATGAGAGGTGATTGGCCGTGTGATGTAGCTGACCAGCAACATAGCAGCTAGCTAATAGCAAGATAAGTTAACCGGCTAATATTAACTACACTCTGCACAATTAACCCGAAGAGTTAAGCTAATATAATATAATGAAGCTGATAAAAAAACAAATTCACAAAAAAGTTTCAGCCCAATACTTTTTCTTTTTTGTTTTTTTTTTTCCTCTTCACATTGAACGCGTTTGTAATGAGGGGGTCAAATTGGTAAAGAAATGGTTTGGTCCATTACAGGGGTGTTTAACAGTGTACTGTCTTTCTCACTTGGGAAGACATCTTAGTGTTTACTTTTCACAGGTTTGAGGTGTTTGGAATTTCACATTGCAACAACTAAAAAGGGATGGAAAGACAAGTCTTCAAGTCTTTAAGTCTTCATTTAAAATGGATAAAATAATCATTTTTTAGCATATAACTACAGGAAGTGAGTAAAGTGGTCTCGCACATTAACTTTGCAAAAAAAGGAAGTATTTTATGAAACCTCCTGTTCTCACTTACATGATAGCAGTCATTCCCTCACCAGCTTCTCTTTTTTATCTAAAAAAAAACCTGCAGTGCGAACTCCTCTGCCCTGAAGATGTCGGAAAACTTAAAGTTACAGCTTTACCTCTGACTGTTACAAAGCACTGACACTGGAGACTCCTTCCATAAATGTTACATAAACGTCTCCTTACAGAAAACTTCAACATATCAACGATTACGCGCGGTTTTTATCGTTTATGTGGAGCTTCTGCTGTACACGTCCCTGTGAATGAGCTGTTACTGTGAGTAAAATGGATCTCATGCCATGTATACGTCACTCCGGCTGAAAGCAAATTACAAACGAATGATAAACGAATAGGTGCAACTATAAAAAAAATCAAAAATGATATTCTCACCTGGTGTTGTAGCTGGTGCAATGTTGTCTATGGTTTCGTAATAATGTTCTGTGACACAAGGTTCAGGAGCTGAAACACAAAATAGACATAGTCTTTAGTCTTAGTTTGTTAGTATTGGTACCCCACTGATGATGTGTTTAATGTCGATGCCTCACACTGTGTTCGGAAGTTTCCTTTCCACAATAACATGACGAGCCCAACACCGGCCAACGTGGCAGCGATAACCAACACCAGAGCAGAGAACTCTGAAAAGATTTACAGTGAAGATTTTATTTCGTCAGAAAGCATCTCATTTCATTAAACAAAGTGTGGAATTTAGACCATTTCCATATTTATAACTAAATATGTTTTAGAAAGGCTCAGTAAAAAAAAAGCCCAAATTAGCAAAAATATCCATCATCACCATCATCATCATCATCATTTTCATCATCACCACCATCATCATCATCACCATCATCATCATTACCATCATCATCACCATCATCATCATTACCATCACCACCATCATCATCATCATCATC
>CM040462.1:1686656-1700590 GCA_022758105.1 Pangasianodon gigas | reverse complement strand
ATTCCTAAATAAGACTTTCTATGGATTCTGTTTTATAAGTTTCTTTCTACTTCCTTCATTTTTAATGAAAGCTTTTGGGCTTTAGGCAAAAAGTACCATTGCACTGGAGCAAGTCTTACAATTCCCCATAGAAATGAAACACATATAAAGTCACCTGTGTGAAACAGGACCAATACGATCACACACAGAACAAATTCAATGTTAAACCCACCTTTATTGGGAGTCACAGTCAGCTTGACTGCAGGAACTGAGTTAAGGTAGTAAATCCCCGAGTCTGACACAGACAGATTCTTTATCATGAGTGAGAAATTAGTTAATAAAATGATTCGCTGATCTGGATCATGTTCAGCAGTGAGGATGTCTGCTCTCCGTCCACCAACACCTTTACTCCAGGTTACATTACTGTCATTTTTACAGGAGAGGATGGTGTTACTTCTCTCTGTGCGTCTCTGAATGGACAAGCCTGTAAAAGTTAAAAATAGATGTGTAAATGTCCCTCTTCCAGATGATACAATATGCGCTATGATATCTTTAAGCAACTAATGGCCTGATACACTTCAGTTCACTACTGATGATTCAACTCAGGCCTGATTCAGAATGATTTGATTCAGGTCTGGTTCAGTATGATTAAATTCAATTTATTTTAGGTTTCCCACTACAGGAAAATCTTTAGAACAGAGGAGGTGGTTTTATTATTATTATTATTATTTGGTTTTCAATGTTAAATATCACTTTTTAACCATTTCCTTTTCGATTTGAATTGGATCTAGGCTTGTAAATCGATGCAGCTCTATTCTATCAACTGCTGGAGCGATTTTCTGATTCAAATCAGTTTTTCTTTACACCCCTAGTCAAAAGAACTAAAATGTGGTCAACAACATAACTGCAGAAACATTTCAAACAATTGTTCGACTCTCACATTACACATTCTCTCTTTTTTGGCTTTGACTTTATTCCCCACATCCGTGGCAGTTAAACAGAACTGAATTGAGTGAGCAATTACATATCCATTTAAGACCAGCAACTAACCAAAACAAGAGAAAAATGTATATCATAAAAGGAAAACAGCCTATAACTCTGCATTTAAAATGAATTCATTTAAAATTAGTGATGGAAAAGACTAGACTATTATTCACTATTATTTACCACTACAGATGAACACAGTATAAAAGTGCATTGCGGTTTACTCACCACTTTCAGCTGTGTGTGCAGTGATACAGAGCAGGAGAGTGGTTAAAGTGAGAACCCACATCATCTGCTGTCTTTGCCAAACTGATCTAAGATCATTTGGGTTTAGTTTCAAAATGAAAACTAATAAGAGGAAGTAGCGAATGCAGAATGACGTGCTGCCAGACGTGTGGGTTCATCGTTACATTACTGCTGTCTGAAATGGTTATTTCCACCTCCATTAAGTGCTTTAGAAACACTCTTGTGGTCAGACCTCTTCTCAAACTCTTCTCATTTTGTATTTTTTGTTTATATGTCATCCAGACCCTACCTAGTTATTCTGTTTTTCTTCTTCTGTTCTTCATGATCATGGATTTTCACAAAATTACATTGACTGCTGCCTGCCTGATGCAAGTGCATGTGTTAGACTATAATATTCACACAAAAATTCACAAATTTACAGTAAAATACTGTACGATAAAATAACAGTAATTTAATGTAAGCATTATTGTGATGACAGTAGTTTAGTGGTAATTGTTGCCTGTAAACAAACTGTAATTTGTTTAAAAAAAAAAAAAGGTTACTAAAAATTTAATGTATTTTCCTAAAAGTGCTGCCAGAAACTCACAGTAATTTACTAAAGATTTAATGTAATTTACAATAATGTACTGTTATTTATTACCTTTACTAAAATGTTACTGTAGTTTCATTACAAAACATACTGTAGTTTATTACAAATTTATTTTACTAAAAACTTACTGTAGTTTACAGAGTAGTGCTGACATAAATCACTGTAATTTACGAAAAACATTCTGTAATTTATTAAAAATGTACTGTGATTACTAAAAACATACTGTGGTTTAAAAAAAAATAACTTGCTGTAATTTACTAAATATGTTGTCAAAATGTACTGTAATTTAATAAAAACTTTCTGAAATTTACTAAAATGTCTGACAACACATTCTGTAATTTACTAAAATAATTATACAGTAATTTACTACAAATGTACAAAAAACATACTGAATTTATTATAAATTTTCTGTAAAACTGAAGTTTGAAATGTTCTGTAAAAAATAAAGTCCATTTAATTTTTTTTAAATACTATCATATTTTAAAAATTCATGTTAATGTTTGATTATTAGGAGTTCAATGATGCATCACAATCCAAAAATTTGACAACACGCATCGTAGGAATGTGGATTCACATCGTGGAAAACAGCATTCTTATGCATTGGGACACCAGGGTCCCAAACTGCGCAACCCATAGAGTTAAAGTGTGTAGAGAGCACGCTGGTCACGTGATTGCATTCTTTTGTGGAGATCCTGCTCCATTATCGGGAATCATCTGCACTTGTGAAGTGACCGATAACTCTGGATCACAGTGACCAACATGCATTATACATTATACAGTTACACAACCATGTTATAACAGTTAAAAAGAGCTCTTTACTAGCTTTTAAACAACACCAGCTCTGCACCGCTGCAATCTACAGTGCCCAAGAACGAGGCCATGAAATTCGGGCATTTTAGCGACTTTGGAGCTCTATTTCCAGTTAAAATGGTGCCTCAGGCTCTGCTACGGAGCTCATTATGTTTTAATCGATCATTTTTTTTCTAAATATTCTGAGAATCGAATTGAATCAAATCCTGAACGGAGTGTACTGTTACAGCCCTAATAATTATTATTGCAAGGATCTATAAATAAGCTTTAAATAATTTATTTATGACTACTCTTTAAAGTACTTAACATAAAGTAATTCAAGTTAAACTAGTGCTCACCCTGGATTGTCATCTTGATATATTTATGACAAAAATCATGCAGTTAGAGTCGTTACTGGTGTGATATGATTTTGATGGGAATGTTAACTACAGCGTGTCCCAGAAGTCTCCATACATAGGGGAAATTAACACTTTGTGTTCCAAAATATTTCAGACTTAGCGTGTATTATATATATTTTTTTCAGATAGGCTTTAAGAAAAAAAGAAGAACGTATTGAGAAAAGAAGAACGTATTGAAATCATTCTTATGGCTGGATTGGGAAGCTGTCGCAGGGTTGCGCTGGGCTTTAACAGGAAACATGGCAAGCACATCACACACCACACTGCTGCCAAACTGGGAGCCAAAGTTGGGAGAGACGACTCTGTGTGTGTTTACAAAGAAATGGAAGTCATGTAGAGGATGTTTTGTTGATGAAGTTATATTTTGCTAAAAAGTGTTAATTTCCCCTTTGTATGTATGGACACTTTTGGGACTCCCTGCAGTTAATCTGTGTTTTGTTTGAATTGTTACTTCAAATGCCAAAACTTGTACCAGCTTGTAACACCTTTAGTGGTAAATTAGACCACAATTAAAATAAGAACAATGACTTTGTGTTTTTTGAAGACATTTGATAGAGTTTAAATCAGTAACACACCCTTCTTAATGTTTACATCTGGCTTGATTTCAACATGAAAACCAATTGAGATATTAATAATTCATACAGATCGTTCTCACAGAAACAACAGTCTGTACCTGAGACCATTTATTTAATGAGGTAATTACAGATGAAGCAGATGATCGCTGCTTGATCTGGTCTGTAGATGAAGACACAGAACCTGCAGCTGAATATGGAAAGGAAATGACCTCAAAATAGAATTGTTACATAAATGTGGAACGGAGCCATTTACACACAGACACAGTGAGTCACTCTGACAAGATTAAGATGATATGACACAGTTGAGACAAATATTCCTAAAGGTTTTTTTTTATAAAGCTAACAAAAAAGAAAGAGCCATAATATGAGCTCAAACATGCTGTTAGGACAGAGATTCAAGTTTTTTCAGGATGCAACAAAAATGAGGTCGTGTGTCATGGTCTATAATTATCAAAGAATTGCACAAAACACTGTATGATGTAAAAGTTTCCAGGTGATTCACCAAAACAGGAAGTAAACACTGCGTCGCTACTTTTATTGCTAAAGCAGTGTACTTTTATTGCTAATGCAAAAAAGTACAAAGAAATGTGTATGTGGATGAATTTATTAAAGCAGTACAGGCATCCAATTATTACAAACTAAATACAGAAAATTATAGCTGCAGGTGTACGTATTATTAATAATGATATAAAGACAAACTTCAGGTTTTATTTTTTGGCTTGATCTTGGCGTAGAGCTGTCCAACTTGGTCCTGGTCTAGAAATAAAGACAAGAAGTGAGATTAGATAAATACCAATGCAGAACCCTAACCCTAATCCACTATCACAGTTAATCATATTTCATCACAGGTGATCACAGTTATTAACCTGTAAACACAGGTGAGCACAGGTATTAACAGGTAATCACAGGTGATCACAAGCAATCACTGGTAATCATAGGTAATCAAAGGTGATCACAGATAAGCACAGTTAATCACAGGTAATCATAGGTGATCACAGATGATCGCAGGCGATCATAGGTGATCACTGGTAATCATAGGTGATCACACATAATCACGTTATTACAGTTAATCACAGGAAATCAAAGGTGATCACAGGTATTAACAGGTAAACACAGGTGATCACAGCCAATCAAATGTGTTCTCAGGTATTAATCAAAGGTGATTGCAGGTATAGCCTGTGATCACACAGGTGATCACAGGTAACCGTAGGTAATCACCGGTATTAACAGGTAATCACAGGTGATCAAAGATAATCGCATGTGATTGCAGCTAATCACAGGTAATCATGGGTGATCACAGATAATCACAGGTAATCACAGGTGATCATGTTATCACAGGTGATCACAGATAATCACATTATCACAGGTGATCACAGATAATCACGTTATCATAGGTGATCACAGGTGATCATAGGTGATCACAGGTGATCATAGGTGATAACACCGTCCTGCTGGCTAATTAGCACCTCTACTCACCCTGAGTGTAATGTATGTCATTGTGGTGATAGAAGAAGGTCATGAAGTGGTGAGAACAGAAACACTGAGGTGAGATGTGTGTGTGTGTGTGTGTGTGTTTGTGTGTATACCTGCACTGTTGGCCGTTGGGTCTGTTAGCAGGAAATATACAGCCTCATTCTCTCTCTCCTGATTGCCTGATAAAACAGAGCAGTTTTCATTTTATTCATTTCTTTACAACATGTTGTACAACAAATGTATAACATCTTTCCTGCTTCCTGTTTTCACACATTTTTTTACAGCACACTATAACAGCACACCCCCAAGTGTTATATTTATTATTCCTCTTATACCACAGCAATCTGTCAAAGATTACAATTTAATATTTGTTAAATAAAGCGTAAACTCCTCTGTCCTGAAGATGTCAGAAAACTTAAAGTTACAGCTTCACCTGACTGTTACAAAGCGCTGACACTGGAGACTCCTTCCATAAAATGTTAAATAAACATCAACTTCCAGAAAACTTCACCATATCAACGATTATACACGGTTTTTAATCAATTTATTATCAGCGGAGCGTCGGCTGTACACGTTCCTGTGAATGAGCTGTTACTATAGAAACAGTGGCGTATCTGAAGGAGTGCATTAATATAAACCTGTGATTTGCAGCTGCACTACTGTCAGAGCTGCTGTTATAGAAAATTAATCAACACCTTCTGACCAATCACAGTCCAGAATTCATCAGTGCTGAGGATCGTGTTTATTAATGTATCCTTAATGTAAAGTGCGAGCAGCAAAATTACATAAAACTAGATTAAGATTTTATATAAGTTTAAAAATGAATATAGGCATCATACTACATGTTCCTGAAGCCATGTGACCAAAACACAGGATCAGTTCATTAACTGTATAACTAGAGTGACAAGATGAGCATGAAAACACACTGAAGTCCTTTATATAAATGTACAAAATGCCTTGATTGTCTTAGACATTAGTAGCAGGTGAGGACAAAAATAACCTATCACGATACATGATGATACACGATATGTATGCTATAAAAATAAATTAACACTGAAATGCTTATGAAAAGATGATAAAGCAGTGATATGATTACAGAAACACTCATTTATGTACCTGTGGTGTTGGATGTTGGGTTTTGTGCGAGGAAATACACGGCCTCGCTCTCTCTCTGCTGATCACCTGATAAACACAGATTTTAAAAATCATATTATTGCTGACTATACACTTATACAAGCTGTATAATGAAATAAAACATTGCATTAATAGTAAACTCACCACATTGTGGGGCTTCTGTAAGATTGTTAATGGAGTCATAGATGTGTGTAACACTGAATCCTGCTACAACAGAAATAATGCTGTTTTAACATTATTACCTTCCTGCACTTCACATTTTATCCATTCTCTTACTGTATGTTATCGGGTGATGAAAGAGCTGACTCGGATTAGAGCTATGAAGACCTGAAACACATGTAGCACTGGGACTGAGAACCCCAGCTCTGAATTTTACATCCTGAGAGAATATTAATCTGAAGATCACCACAGTGATTATACAGGGTTCACGAGAACCAAGGGAGTTTGTTTTTGCTTTCTTCATTTGAAATGATCTAATTAAATAAGGGTAGCCTGGAAAAAAAATCTCTATTTAGGGTGACATTTTGACAGTGGACACTGTCCAGTTTGGGGGAGTCTGTATCCTCTGTAGTCTCAGGGTCATGTTCTTGGCTGACAGGAGTGGAATCTGACATGGTCTTCTGCTCCTCAAGCTTCGACATGTTGTGCGTTCGGAGATGCTTTTCCACTCACCATAGTTGTTTATTTGAGTTACTGTAGCCTTTCTGAACATGAACAAAGTAGATCACTTACTCTCTTTACTTTACTTAATACCTTTTCACCCTAAAATGATAATAAAAGTTGAAAGTCTGAGCACACATTGTCGGATCAAAGTACAAATTAAGTTGAGTGATTTTGGTTTGAATGAAAAAGTCACAAATTTTCTGTTTACTGAGTTTACTGGAAATGTAGATTGAAGCCAGTGGAGCATTATGGACTTGAAACACTGAAAAGATTATATTCTCCTGATATTCTTTAAGTGTGTATGCGTGTGTGTGTGTGTGTGTGTAAAATAATTTGCTCCAACATTATTAACATTTACATCATTTAACAAACGCCTTAATCCAGAGCAGTTTACAGATTATTGTTGTTGTTGTTGCTATCATCAGTGAGACCTCAGGAGATAATGTATTGATTCAACCCTATTGTTTAATTATTTAGCTATTGATAGATATTAATTTTTATCCCTTCCATCTAATATCATCACCAGCTACCACTGGTGCACCTCCTCGTCATATCTGTCTTTGTACCTGTTTAGAACAAATTATCTGTTCAGTCTGAATAATGTATTTGCATTCAGTTACAAACTTAATACTGACATTGCTGACAATTAATTTAAAAGTTACATGATAAAATTAAACTTAGTATTAATGGTAAACTCACCAGATTGTGGGGCTGCTGGAAGGTTGTTAACAGAGTCATACACTTGCACCTGGTTTTGCTGATGTCCTGAGATATAGAGCATAGGTAATACTATAGAATCACACAATTAGGCTAAATGTAATAAGCTGCAAATAGTTTCTGATGAAGTCAACATTTCTCACTTCTCCTTTTAGTGAAAAATCTCCATATTGACAGAACCAACAGCAACACCACCAGGGAGCTCACTCCAACTGCAGCAGCGATTGACCACCACGCTGAAAATGAGAACACATCATCATCTCACATCATGCTTGCCTTCGCACTTAAGAAATTCACATTTGAAAAGGCCAGTGAAGTCTAAATAACTCAGTGAACTTACGTGTTTCATCATCATCATCATCACCATCATCATCCTCGTTTTTTTCACCTGAGGCTAGAGTATATATTATATTGTGTGAATTAGGTAAATGTTTTAGGAGTTGGATAAAAAAAATCAGATTAAATATCCAGATTAAACATATAATGTGAACTGAATGTCTGAAGTTCAAACATTCTCTTGAATTTTCTTGTATCTTAGACACCATGTAGGTAACTCCTAAAAGTAAAGCACAGAGTAAGAATTATACAAGGTGTGGAGTCTCTGTAATTAGAGTTAGTTGAAAATGTAAAAAAGCTTCTCATAAGAACACGATAGAAATCTGATTTAATCTCCTATATTTAAGGTAATAATTGAATGAAAGTCAAACCTTTTTGTCTAAATTGTCATTGGTCAGAGGTTTCATGTAAATGTACCTGAATTTACAGCATACGGGGGGAAAATGCACAACAATGTTTTTGTTGAAGCTGGTGATTTCAACTACTACTTAAATTCCACCAAAATGTGAAATGCCCCACCAGGGGCAAAACTACGCTGGATAAGGTTTACACCAACATCAAGAAAGCATACAGTGCTTATCCATGTTCCCATCTTGGATGGTTGACCATTTGTCTCTTATCCCGACTTACAAACCTGTCATTATCAAGGAGACACCAGTGTCCAGGGCAGTAAATATATGGACAGAAGGAGCCATCTTCTGTCTTTAGTATGTGAAAAGCATGCTCAATTGACTTGAGGTCAGGTGACTGACTCAGCCGTTTAAGAACATTCCATTTCTTTGTTGCTTTCGCGGTATGTTTTGGGTCATTATCCATCTGCATTGTGAAGCGCTGTCCTATCAGTTTTGCAGAATTTTACTGAATCTGAGCAGAAAGTATAGCTCTATACACGTCAGAATTAATCCTGCTACTTCTTTGTATCAGACATCATATCATCAATAAACACCAGTGACCCAGTTCCACTGGCAGCCATGCATGCCCATGCCATAACACTGCCTCCACCATGTTTGACAGATGATGTGGTATGCTTTAGATCATGAGCCCTTCCTTTTCTGCTCCATACTCTTCTCTTCCCATCATTCTGGTACAAGTCAATCTTGCATCAAGAACTGCTCAGGCTTTTTTTTGAGTTTTTTTTTTTTTAGTAAAGTCTAATCTGGCCTTTCTGTTCTTGAGTGTTACCAGTGGTTTGCATCTTGAGGTAAACCATCTGTATTTACATTCATTCAGCCTAAGGATGGCGTCCTTCATTTGCATCGACACCTCTTTGGGCTGCATGTTGAGAGTTTCCATGAACAGCTACCAAATGCAAATTCAACACCTGGAATCAACTCCAGACCTTTTATCTCCTTAATTTGTCATAAAATAACAAGGAAACAGGCCACAAATGGCCATGAAACTGCTTATTAGTCATTTGTCCAATTACTTTTGAGTCTGTGAAAGCCTGGGACTATGTATAAAATGGCTGTAACTCCTAAATAGTTAATGTAATATTTTTGTTAAAGCCCTTGAATTAAAGCTGAAAGTCTACACTTAAATCACATCTTGATTGCTTCATTTCAAATCCATTATGGTGGTGTACAGAGGCAACATTACCAAAACTGTGTCACTGTCCAGATACTTATGGACCTGACTGTAGGTGCAACACTTCAACTACTACATGCGCAATAACTATGTGCAATAATTACCATATGTGCAATAACTATGTGTAATAACTACCATATGTGCAAGAACTATGTAATATTACTAGGGAATATGTGCAATAGCTACTATATATGCAATAACTGGAATAATGCAACAATACAGTATTTTTAATAACCAAAGATTTGTATGTGCAATAATTAAAATGTGCAGTAAGGATGGATGGGATGGTACTTGGGGAGGTCAGGATGGAAACACTTGTCTTTTGATGTATTATTATGTGTACATATATTAAATATTATTCTGTGCGTGCTTGAGAGGGAATGCAGTGTGCGGCTATGGCTTTGTTTCCCTGTCAATCACAATAAACCTTGAGCTTTGAACCTTGAGCTGGCTTACTGTGAACTGACAGCTGAATCGTAATATTCAACTATGGCTTCAGCTGGAAGTGAGTCAGATTTAGCTTTTGCCAGCCAAAGGTAACAATGGCATGCTCCCAACAGTGCCTTAATGTTACACTATATGGAGCTCACTGTAGAGTTTTTAAACTGTCTACTGCATCACACCTGAACTCGAGGCATGTGCTTGCAAGCAGAATGGCCTGGCTGCATACCTGCCTTTGTCACTTGCAGCACATCACTGGTGGCTTTACTGAACAAAAAAATTACATTCTGGAACACTGAATAAGTGATGCCAACGGCTGGAACAGCTATATTGCAAAAGCTATCTTGCATACCAGGGCCCCTCATTAGCCCTATGGCCAAAGAAGCCCTGGAAGGAGGAATACAGGCTTCAGAATTAAAAACCAGTGCAGCTAATTGGATCGGCCAGATGGCACCCTTGAGTGGTCATTACCTAGCTTAGGTAGGGGTCCACATAAGTTCCATCTGCATCTTATGACTTTTTCTCTGATTCACTCTGTGCTATTTCAGCACTATTGACTTAACTGTGGGTGGACCACCAATGGATGTCCTGCACCCTGTGGAGTTTTCATGAAAATTTTGTTAGCAGTGGCTGCATCAGACATAGGTTCTGATGACTAAACTGCAGTGGCTACATCAGACATAGGTTCTGATGACTAAACTGCAGTGGCTTCATCAGACATAGGTTCTGATGACTAAACTGCAGTGGCTGCATCAGACATAGGTTCTGATGACTAAACTGCAGGGGTATAAACTTCAGTTCTGTCATTGACCCAGCTTTGGGGGCTTAGAGCCCAGCCAATTTCCAACCCCAACCATTCTATCCATGAAAGTCCTATTCCTCTGGACAGAGGTACAATGAGAAAGGTAGATCCCATGGTCAGATCAGTGGGCTCTACTCCACATACTGCTTAGTTCAGAAGTTTGATTCTTTCTTTCTTTCTTTTAGTCTGGGCCAGTATAAAACCCTTCAGTCAGTGAGTTCATGTGGTGCCTTCGTGCCCTCATCACTCTGGTACACGGTTCCTTTTGAGGTGGCATTTTCACCAAAGTCACCATGTGAGTTTGTGTCAAAGGTCTCAACATGTGTGTATGGGCAAATAACAGTTTCCAGATGTTGAAACACCACCCCTGGAAGTTGTTCAGAGAAATGTCTTTTACACTTTGAGGTTTCTCTTTAAATTGACAATCCTTTTTTTGTCTTATTAACTTCAACAGAGAAAAATGAGAGGCTGGTGAGGGTGTGTATAGCTGCTATAAAGTAAACTTAAACATTTTTCTAGCTTTAACAAAGGCAAAAAATAAAAAAAATAAAAAATGAAAGTAATTGGTGACATGCATCCAATTAAAGCATCAGTAAAAGAGGACTTACTTTTGAATCAATAACACAAACGTGCCAAAGTTACTGTACACTTACTTTGTAATGGAGTGACAGTCAGACTGACCACAGGAACAGAGTTACAGTAGTAAATCCCCGAGTCTGAGAGAGACAGATTGTTTATCACGAGTAATACATCTCTTAACACAGTGTATCTGTCATCTGGATCAGGTTTATGTTTAATGGGGGCTTTTCCGTGTTGAGCAGTGAGGATCCTCCCTCTCCTTCCATCAACACCTTTACTCCATATCACTTTACCATCATTCTCACAGGAGAGAGCAGTGTTACCCCCCTCTGTGCCTGTCTGATTGGGTATGGCTGTAAAAACAAAAACAACAAGGACTGAAATGTACACAGCTTTTGGTAATATCTGCATGTCTGTTTTTATTTCTGAACTTTTCCAATGCCTTTATTTAACACCTCATGCAACCTGTGTAGTAAATTAGCAGGATAATGTAGGTGAAGCTGCGTTGTTTCAGTGTTTAATGGTTTACTCACCATTGTGAGCTGTGTGTACAGAGCCATAAACCAGGAGAGCGGTTAAAGCAAGAACCCACATTGCTGTCTTGTGTCCTCACGAAACTCATGTGAAATCCTTCAGTTTGTGATTGTGGCTTTAAAACGGAAAAAATAGAGGAACTGCACTGCGTGCAGACTGACGTGTTGATTCTTTAAAAAAAAAAGTGTTGTTTCCATCTGTGTAGTTATGCTTGTGCAATCTACATCACTTCTGTGGGTTTAAAAATTATACTTTGGGTTTCACTCTAAGTTTATGTATTTGAAACACAAATACAAAATGTGAAAAAAAATTCAAGGGGGTGAAAACTTACACAAGGTGCTGTTACAGATTGCTATAGCATCCAACTGCATGGGTTTCATCATAGACATGCCAACCCTTTTTATTCAGCAAATCTATTGCATTATTTGAAGATCGAGTCAGTAAAATTCATAAAATTTGAAGGCAATAATTGCTACTACATTCCTACATTTCATTTTTTAAACCAATGTAACCTCCTTTCATCCCTAAATAATATATTTGATTAAGGCACCAAACATCAAACAGTCTTGATTTTAGTCCAGATCTGACCTACTGCTTTTTTACTGCATGTTTCCATTTTCTTTCTGCTGGAACAGAATTTGACACAATGAACCCTTTTTACACTTCCAGGTTTCTGCTGCTGGATGTAGCCTTTGCAAGGTAACTTCTGCTACAACAACAATGGACAAGTAGAAGAATTATAGAAAAACTATGGACTATAGTGGACTGAAAGAAACAGCTTGAGGGGTGCAACTGAACAGCAGCTGCAATGAGTAGAAATACTCCACTATCTGAACAAAGCTAATCTGACAGATACTCGAGTTTAACCTGAAGTTTGGTTGACTCTTTGTTCCTCCGATCAGCTGCTAGCATCTCGCTCTGACTAGCACCTCAATGTCAACACAAAAACACTCATCAGTCTCATTACAAGTGTTAGAAAGAACATTAGCAGAGGGATGCTCTCAGTGATAAGTTTTACTGATTATTTCACCTGCCGTTTGTAAAGAGACCAATGGAAATGAACTGATGGGGTAAATATGAAATAATACATAAATAATAAATAATGGTCCCTGGAGGACGAGTGGTTAGACACTCTAACCACCGCAGCCCGGCTTTGATTCCCGGCCAGGGAACTGCATTAGGCAGTGCACTTCCAGTGCCGGTTCCAAGCCTGGATAAAATTGGGGAGGGTTGCGTCAGGAAGGACATATGGTGTAAAAACTGTGACAAATCAAATATGCGGACCACTTATCCACTGTGGCGACCCCTAACGGGAGCAGCCAAAAGAAGAAGAAGAACAACAACAACAACAGCACATAAATAATCAATAATATCTGTTCATGTTTTTTGTGAAAAGGTCACATTGATGATAATATTTTAAAAGACATTCTAGATAGTCTAGAGAGATAAAAATCTTGCCTAGTTTAGATCCTACTTTAGAACCCAATACCAAATTAACATCAGTGAAAATGAGTATTACTATGCATTATTAATCATTGTTGTAATAACCACTCAAGAGGAATGCATTTGTTTGTGCAAGGTACAAAAGCGTTAAAAAGCAGCTACATTTGTCAAATTCCTCATTAAATCTGTGTGCTAAGTACTAGCTTTGAGCCCATGAGATAAACTGTCCCTGCATCTTTTTCAAGAACCCCCAACAGTTTATGGTTGAGAATAATATGCTAATTACACTGGCATTTAGCTTAACCGATTGTTTTTACTGTCTCTTGAAAGATCATCGGAGAAAAAGTAGTTGGGATAATGTAATTATTAGGAAGTTTACACCTTTATATCTGTAAAGTCCTGTAAATTCAGACCTGTATATCTGTAAAATCCCATATATTTACACCTGTATATCTGTAAAGTCCTGTATATTTACACCCTGTATATCTCTAGTGCTGTATATTTACACCTGTATATATGTAAAGTCCTGTATATTATGCCTGTATATCTGTAGTCATATATACTTACACATGTATGTCTGTAAAGTCTTATATATTTACATTGTATATCTGTAAAGTCCTGTATGTTTACACCTGTATATCTGTAAA
>CM040462.1:1668438-1681660 GCA_022758105.1 Pangasianodon gigas | reverse complement strand
TATGTCAGTAAAGAAAGCAGCAGATTCCATAAGAGACACTTTTCAGATAAAAACATAATGAAGGCTGCTGGGTTTCGCTGCAGAAATAAGAAGCGAATCGACAGTCAAAGTCTCCAGAAGAACTGTGGCTGCTTCTGCAAGATGCTCAGTAACACTTACAGCTCATTTCCTTATAAAACTGCACACACTGCACCTGAGATACTGTTTTTTTTTTTTAAAAAAACGAAGGATCATCACACCAAATATTGACTTTGTTTCATTTATTACTGTTTACTGCTCTTTATAGTATTTTTTTTTTATGTAGAAACATTTAATTTCATTATTTTTGAAGGCATCTTTGCTCTACAGCATTACTTTGGATGTGCCTAAGACTTTTGCACAGGACTGTATGTCAAAAATTGTGCTACAATCATGTTCATCGTTAAAGGTAAACAAAGTCATCATTACTATTCCTCCAAATTTAGGAAAGAAGGGCAGATCTTCATCATGTAGTCACTTTTGAGATGCAGGTCTTACTTGTATCAATGACACTACGTATTAATTTAAACCCATGTTAAATTTAATGTGTGAGAAGTAGATCAGTAGATATGACAGGAAGTTTAGAAATTATTTTTTTGCAAGCTCCTTCGCGCCGAATGAAACGAGACCGAGGGCACTCAGGTCTCGAGGTCTACAGCTTCCACCTCACCAGCTTTCTTTTAGTCATAAATGTGCTGACATTTTTGTTTTTAAGCAGTGTTAACCACTGACATTCCCTGTGTAATTTTTCCTGGTTAGATCAAAAATACAAACTTTCACAAGTTACACTTACTTTGTGATGGAGTGACAGTCAGACTGACCACAGGAACAGAGTTACAGTAGTAAATCCCCGAGTCTGAGAGAGTCAGATTGTTTATCACGAGTAATACATCTCTTAACACAGTGTATCTGTCATCTGGATCAGGTTTATGTTTAATGGGGGCTTTTCCGTGTTGAGCAGTGAGGATGGCCGCTCTCCCTCCATCAACACCTTTACTCCATATCGCTTTACCATCATTTTTACAGAAGAGAACAGTGTTACTCCCCTCTGTGCCTGTCTGATTGGGTATGGCTGTAAAAACAAAAACAACAAGGACTGAAATGTACACAGTTTTTGCTAATCTCTGCATGTCTGTTTTTATTTCTGAACTTTTCCAATGCCTTTATTTAACACATCATGCAACCTGTGTAGTAAATTAGCAGGATAATGTAGGTGAAGCTGCGTTGTTTCAGTGTTTAATGGTTTACTCACCACTGTGAGCTGTGTGTACAGAGCCATAAACCAGGAGAGCGGTTAAAGCAAGAACCCACATTGCTGTCTTGTGTCCTCACGAAACTCATGTGAAATCCTTCAGTTTGTGATTGTGGCTTTAAAATAGAAAAAAATAGAGGAACTGCACTGTGTGCAGACTGACGTGTTGATTCTTACAAAAAGTAGCGTTATGCTTGTGCAATCTCGTATACAAGCCTACATTACCTCTCTGTGAGATTCTGGGTTTCACACTAACACTGGCAATCACTTTTTTACATTTTTTTACACTTTTTTACACTTTTTACATTTTATATCTTATAACAGTTTTTCACCCCATTTAAGTATTATGGACTATTTTGACTAGATTGAAGGAGTATTTCTGTTACAGGCTGTAACACTAGAAAATGTGGAAAAGTTATTGTTTCCCTCTATATTCAACCCCATGGCACCAGACTTTATACAGATGCAGTCTGTTTCTGTGACTCCATTCCGGTTCAGCTACATTCGGCTCAAGCTAAGGCTGGAGCAGCCCGATTAAAATCCAGGTAAACAGTAAAAAGTAGAGTAAGTACAGAAAGCCAGCACTAGGTTTATTATTTAGGAGTATTACCGTGCATTACTAATCATTGCAATAATAACCACTCAAGAGGAATGCATTTGTTTGTGCAAAGTAGAAAAGCATTAAAAAAACAGGTGTATTTATCAAATTTTTCATTAAGTCTGTGTAATAACTACTAGCTTTTAGACCATGAGATAAACTCTCCCTGCAGTTTCTTTTCAGGAATAAAGAAATTATTATCCAGTTAGCTCCAGAGGTTTTTTTATATATGTTACCCTTTCGGCATGCCTCAGTAGTGAAGGAAACATTTGTTGTTACAGCTAAATAGGAGGTTGATATTAATGCGCTCTTTGTACCAAAATGGCAAATAGGACTTTTTTTGCTCCCTGACTTTTGAATTAAAATCTTGGGCATTGATTAGCCCTCTTGTTTAATTTTCAGTTAAAATTAAAATTAATGTTAAGTTTTAATTTGTCTCCTCATACTGTAAGTATGAGCTTCAAAAGACTTTTATAAAATCAGGTCAACATTAGTAGTGTCAGCCATTTCATGCCAATAAGCTGCTAAGCTGCTAGCTGAAGAAGGAAGTGACAGCTAGCTAACTAGATTTATAAACAACAAATTTCAGAAATGAAAGCAAAAAAAAAAAAAAAAAAACAGGTACGCCTTACAGTTTCACTTGAGTCTTAATGTATTTGTTGTTTATTTACTTTCCCACTGATTTACACAAAGCTAGATATCACATAGAATAAATGCAGAAATGGACATTATGAAATCGACTGAATTGAAACAAAAATCAAATAACTAAACGAAAAGAATATTGATCAACACGGTACAGATATTCCAAACTACAGTTTAATAGATTCAGCAGAGTCAGAAGACTGATAAAGTTTAAATAAATGCTTGATTTAATAATTACATTAATAATCATAGCTATCATAGTGCTATCATAGTATACTGTGCTATCGTCAATGGCTCCATAACATCTGGTCATGTACCAACTGCATTCAAGAGAGCAAGGGTTGGATCCTGAAGAAACCCACTCTGGATCCCTCAGACGTCAGCAATTACCAACCGGTATCACTTCTGTCTTTTCTTCCTAAAAATTCTCTAATGCACCATCTATAATTAACTGTCTCTGTATCTCTCACAGAACAAACTCCAAGATCCTAACCAGTCTGCCTTCAAAGCGGCACATTTCACACAGACTGCCCTTTCAGATGTCACTGAGAAGCTACATGCTGCTAGATCAGCCAAACTGTCCTCAGTCCTCATCCTCGAACCTTTCAGCAGCGTTTGACACAGTGGACCACAAGACTCTCTTGTCCACCCTCATGAGTCTAGGAATTCATGGTGCATCATGGCAATGGTTTGCTTCCTACCTGAAAGGTCAGTCATATCAGTTGACAAGGAGGGGATCCACATCTGCTCCCCGCAGACTCTCCACTTGTGTACCACAAGGCTCAGTATTTGGTCCTCTTCTGTTCTCCCTCTATACTCGATCTTTTAGTGAGGTCATATCCTCACATGGGTTTTCATACCACTGCTATACGGATGACACTCAACTCCTCTCCTTCCCTCCCTCAGACACTCATGTTTCTGCTCAGAGCTCAGCATGTCTGGCAGACATCTCATCATGGATGACAGCTCATCAGCTGGAACTTATTCCCAGCTAAACTGAACTGCTGTTCATCCCAGGTGATTCATCCCCATCTCAGGATCTTGCGATCTCCCTAGACAATTCTCTGATCTCGCCTTCAGTTACTGCATGCAACCTTGGGGTAACCCTGGACAATCAACTGTCCTTCTCCTCTCACATTGCTAATCTGACACGCTCATGCCGATTTCTCCTTTACAACATCAGAAGGATTTGTCCAGTTCTCCCCACACAGACCACTCAGGTGCTTGTTCAGTCTCTTGTCATTTCAAGACTGGACTACTGCAACTCACTCCTGGCAGGTCTGCCTCTGAGCATCATTCGCCCTCTGCAACTGATCCAGAATTCAGCTTCACGATTGGTTTTCAACGAAGTTCTCCCACACCACCTCATTGCTACGCTTCCTCCACTGGCTTCCTGTAGCTGCCCGCATTAGATTTAAAACACTGATGCTTGCCTACAAAGCCAAAAACGGACCAGCGCCCACTTACCTCAAAGCACTTATCACACCCTACACTGCACCACACTCCCTCCGATCCTCTAGCACTGCTCGACTGATCATCTCTCAGGCTACAAGGAAGACCTACATCAAGGCTCTTCTCTGTTCAGGAGCCGAAGTGGTGGAATGAACTTCCCCTAGATGTCCGAACAGCTGAGTCACTGGCAATCTTCAAACCACGTCTAAAGACCTACATCTTCCTGAAGTATTTAAATTAGCACTTTATTTAAAAAAAATAAATAAATAAATCTTGTGTTGTCTGTGTGCCTTTTTTACTATATCACCTCCCCAACAGAGTTTCTAGACTGATGGTATTCTTAGTCCGTGACCTAGCGCACCAGTATCAGGATGTATTCATAGATAGAGACTTCAAAGCACTTCTGCAAGTCGCTCTGCATAAAGGCGTCTGCAAAATGCCATAAATGTAAATGTAAATGTTAATAGACAGAAAGCTACAATCTCTCTCTACAATCTCAACAATCCAAAGGAAACAAAGGGAAAGAAAAGTGTGGGAATGAGATTATCAATAGATGTATGTGTTAATGTATTAATGTGTGTTAATGTGTGTGTTAATGTGTGTGTTAATGTGTGATCAGGACTCATGGATGTGGAGGCAGACAGTAAACTTCTTCTGCTCGGTTCTGCTGGTTACCTGCAGAGAAATCCAGTCTGATCACTGATTGATCTCCTCACTCTCAGAAACACAATGCTGTGATTCTGTTCCTTTCTTTAGTTAAATAACACAGGGATAAATAAATCAATTAAAAAATACAAACATGTCAATTCTTAAGAAAAACAGTAATTTACACTAGATATACTCGAAATATTGGTAGTTTATTAATTTGCTATAACAGCATGTGCCCCAAAGTGTTTTATTCCTCTTTTACCACAGCAATTTGTCTATGATTACAATTTTTTTATTATTAACTAAAGAATGACACATCATATTAAACACCATTTAAGATATAAAAGATTCGTTACAATTTAGCATTGTGGATATTTAGCATTTTTTTTACATCATGCTGCCCAGATTTGGTTTGATTCTGATGAACCCTGTAGAAGAATTTAAAAACCCTGATGACCACTTACAGCCTGTTTTCGTCTTTGATTTCACACTGAGCTCCACAGTGTTCTCACTTAATCGAATCAGTTCTCAAAGACAGAGCACTTACCAGTCGTAGTCGTGACTTGAGAGATTATTTCAGTCTTTGACGTCACACTGAGCTCCACAGTGTTCTCATTGCAGTAATATCGCCCAGCGTCTGAAGGTGAGAATTTAATTATACTCAGAATCAGACTTGCTCCTGAGCTGTAACGTCTGTCTGGATCAGTGATGTGTTTGATAACCGTTTCCTTGTAGATGGTGAGAATCTTCTCCTTTTTTCCATCTACATCTCTGCTCCAGGTCACGTAGCCATTCGTCTCTTTGCCACATTCAAGGAGGCAGATGTTTTTCTCTTGACAGGATTTTTTTACTGTCAGTCAGAGTGCAGGAGAAAATACAGTTTCAGTAAACAGTGTGATTTTTAAAGTCCTGTCATTTTGTACTGCACACAGCTCTACATTCACCAAGCGAGCACTTTTCTGTTTGAGTTCAAACTTTCAAGGTGCTTTACATATAAAATAAAAACAGTAAAAGAAAGTATTTATGATAGATATAGCACATTCTAATTGCTAATCATTTAACTTTAAATCCTAAAATTTTGAGTAATGTTCTTCCTCTTGGTGGCTTTTGTACACTTTTCTGGCCATAACCTTCAGAATCTTAAAGACTGCAATCTGATTGGCTCTCTGCACTTCTGTGTGTTGGCTTTCAGCAGAAGTACAAACTTCTAAACAGTGGACTGCAGTGAGTGTTTTGGAGCAAGGTAAAGTCACCAGATCATTCTTTATTAATGGTATTAAATTTTAAAAGTTATTAAGCAGGTGTGTTTGGAGAACTTATTGTTGTGTAAATAGATAATCCCATATGGTTGTCAGTGGGTTACTGGAATTGTCGGTGGTTGGTCATCAGCCATGTCAATCACATTGCCTTATTCAGTAAAAGCAGGCTATGGTTATCGTTTATTGTTTCTAGATCAGTAGTTCACAATGTGTGTTCCTGAACCCTAAAGGGTCTGTGAAGCAAAGCCAGGGAGTCTGAAAATATTTTTTCCATTTGTTACAGTGCTGGAAATCACAACCTACCATTACTAATGTTATATATATTTACTATAGAGAGTTATTATCCTGTTTGACTGGTCCCTTAAATAAGTAAATAATAAATTTAATAATAAATGCTATAAATAATAAAAAAAAAATAGGTAATAAATAAATAAAATGAATAAAGATCTAAAATTAATGTCAAACTGGACGTAATGAGAATTTTAATAGAAATACATTCTGTGAGTGGAAAGTCCATGAGTAAAAAGCTCCAATAAATAGGCAAAACACATTTAAATAACGTGCCTCATAATTGAATTGTTGAATCATGTTTGTAAAATTAAGTTGTACTGAGAGGTCTGTGGAATTTGTTTTACACTTATATATCATACACAGTATATAAAGCTTGTAATTTATATATTGAGTAATAGGCACTACAGGCCATTTGCACAGGCTGAATGTGTTCCGGTCTACAGAATACTAGACGTCTGACTTGTGAGACTAAATCATACCTTCTTTATGTGTTGCTAATATATACATGTATAACTCCTATCCAAATGTGACTGGGACTCAAGACAGTTCCCCTCTGCACCAGCAGAGGTCACACTCACCAGAATTCCAGCATGACCTCTGACAGCACACGGACTTCAAGGTTACTTCTTTGTTTTGTGCTATATAAACAGCAGAAACAGTCACGGCCATTCATTGCGAAGCCTTGCCAATCAGTACGTCTTGTATTAAGTTCTGACCCTTTGTTGTAGTGTTATCTTTATGTGCCTATATCCTTGCTCTGTTTTCTGGTTTTGTCTTTTGGATTATCCTTTGGCCTGGACTGATCTGCTTCACAGTAAAATAACCACTGCCAATTATATCCAGAGGTTATTTTATTACAACTTCAACTGTGTTTGCATTGTACTTTATTAGACCTACTGCACATGAATCCTAATTCTTCCTCTGATTCTCCACTGTTACACCAAACACAGGCCCAGAATCTTGAGTGTGTCCTCACTGCAGCTTGTAGCGTGATGACATATTGGATTAGATCCACTACGTACTGGATGTTGTAACCCTAACCCTAACCCTAACCGTAGATGAATTACTTACCGACATGCTGTCCCTGCCTTCGGCGCATGCGACTTACAACATCCAGAACGTAGTGGATCTATTCCAATACGTCACCGTGCTACCGGCTGCAGTGAAGACCTCTTAAGGACTGCTGAACTACCACCATGCCCATTTTTGTGGTGTGTTCCAGACATCTTTTTTTGCTGTGAATCTATGTGTCAATACATTTATCATCACAAACCACATCCTGCATAACCCTGAAAGGAGAAGAAAACTCCTTGTGGTATTGTGGGGCAGTGGTTTCACAGACTCCAGAAAAAAACAACCACCCCAGGGGAAAAGGGGAAGAATGATGGCAATACTCGCCGAGATGTTATAGTGCAAGGTGATGATTTATTTACAGTGCTCGAGAGGTGATCCAGTAGGGGAAAAAAAAAAACCTACAGCTATATACAAAGTTACAAACAGACAAACAAACAAACAAACAAACAAATAATACTTTAACTCTATATACAATAATTTATACTCCAACAAATATTGCTCACAGCACCACAGTTGCACACTCGCTCGAAAACAACGACCAACCTACCAACCACACCACACACTGGTTTGGGGCTCTCTTTTAAACTCTAAGACCCGCCCCTCTTTGGATTAAACCAAATAACAAGGAAGGTACAGGGTAAATAGGCACATATTTTACAATGATACACCCATATCATACATACCCATTTAAGATATCATCTATTACATAATATATATATATATATATATCTTTACACTATAAAATAAAACATTATACACAATAATAGCAAATAAAGATATAACGTAAACATAAAAACATTCCGCGATTGCCCTATGGGACACACAGTAGACTAGTCTGTTTCTGGTTGCTTCGCGCCAATTCTGGCAGTATATAGCCAGGTTTGGCCGGCCTATGGAGGAAACGCCACACGAAGAACCCACTACACAGACAATAACAAGCACAAACCACCGGTGTGTATTTAAGACATGAAACAAGGAAAAAGAAAGAAAACCCAAAAAAAAGAAACACCGCAAACCATTAACTCAAATATATGTATATCGCCTCAGCAGGGGTTTACGGAGGAAGAATGAGGTAAGCTGCGGTGTGTGTGTGTGTATGTGTGTGTTAACCAATAGGGCCACTTCCTCATAGGTATGATTTCTTTCAGTACTTTAGCTATGACCTCAGCTCTATAGTCATCTGTTTTATTTAAAGGTAAAGGTAAGGTACACATACTAATATAAGGATTCCATTACAAATTTATTTGAAAGGTTTTTTTGATCAGATAGGTTTTAATTTGATAGGTTTTTCCATTTGTCATTCGTCTTTTTTGTCATGTTGACACCAACAGCAGTGCAGAACTTCCAGAGCACACTGCAGTCTACAAATACAGCCGCCGGAGACTACAACACCCAGCCACCTCACGCATTGACATGTTCACTGGCACCTGATTACTGATATAGCACATCTGGTTCCATCACACACACACCCTATAAATAGATACTATGGCCATTCACTGAGGGTGAAGCATCCACTCGGCTCTGGATTTTCGCATCTGACAATGCAAGCCTTTGCGTCTGTTTGCTATTTTACTTTTTTAACCGGTTTGTCCCTCTGGTTTTTGTGATTCTGGTTTTGCCTAGGATATCCTGTTTGTAAATTGCCTGACCCTGCCAGCTCTTGATTACATTTTTGCTAAGTGTTTTTGGGATCTTTTTGCTTGTTTCTATTACCAATAAATGGAGAAGACATGACAGAAGAAACTGAGAGAAGAAGAATGTGTTTTGCTAAAGCTTTTGAAAAGTCATTTTGTCTATCATTAATACAACTGAGAAGAAAAAAACTGTAGTCTTGAATCTTTTTAAAGGTATAAAAGACCAAAAATTAAGCAAGTAAATAAGTAAATAGGTAAATAATTTACCTTTTAAAAAAAAAAAAAATCAATTATAAATATCTAGATTATTTTTAATCCAGGCAATGCACTACATTTGTATTTATATTAAAAACACCTTCAGTAATTATGGATTAAAATAAGTCTGCTTTTTACTCACCACTGTTGGCTATGTGTACACTTACACACAGCAGGAGACAGATGAACCCAATACGCTTCATCACGACTGAGTGTAATTATTTATAATGAAACAGAACAAACTTTAGACCATATGAAGGGAGTGATGCTCTGAACTGCAGTGTGTATAATAAGAAGTGTGTAGAAATAAGATGTGGCTCAGGAAGTGATGTGTATATATAAGTGTGTGTGTGTGTGTGTGTGTGTGTGTGTGTGTGTATCACTTCCTGAGCCACTTCGTCCTTCTACACAAGAAAGTGATGCATACAGTATATGTATACTATATGATATTTACACCTGTATATCTGTAAAGTCCTGTATATTTACAACTGTATATCTGTAAATTCCTGTATATTTACATCTGTATATCTGTAAAGTCCTGTATATTTACACCTGTATATCTGTAAAGTCCTGTAAATTCCTGTATATTTACACCTGTATATTTGTACAATCCCTTATATTTACCTTACAACTACAATGGAGTCTTAATGTGTTTACTTAATTATGGATTTAATTAAGTACACCTGTATACTACGTGTAAAGTTACAACTGTATATTTACACCTGTGTAGTCCCATGTACATTTACGCCTGCATAGCTGTACAGTCCTGTATCTTTAAAGCTACTGTATATATCTGTACAGTCCTGTATCTTTAAAGCTACTGTATATATCTGTACAGTCCTGTATCTTTAAAGCTACTGTATATATCTGTAAAGTCCTGTATGTTTACATCTACTGTATATATCTGTAAACTCCTATATATTTACATCTACTGTATATATCTGGAAAGTCCTGTATGTTTCTTTCTACTGTATATATCTGGAAAGTCCTGTATGTTTACATCTACTGTATATATATGTAAAGTCCTGTATATTTACATCTACTGTATATATCTGGAAAGTCCTGTATATTTACCTCTGTATGTCTGTAAAATCCTGTATGTTTACACCTGTATATCTGTAAAATCCTGTATATTTACACCTGTATATCTGTAAAATCCTGTATGTTTACACATGTATGTCTGTAAAATCCTGTATGTTTACACCTGTATGTCTGTAAAATCCTGTATGGTTACACATGTATATCTGTAAAATCCCGTATATTTACACCCATGTATCTGTAAAATCCTGTATATTTACACCTGTATATGTATAAAGTCCTGTATATTTACACCTGTGTATCTGTAAAGTCCCATGTATTTACCTTACAAGTACAATTGAGTCTTAATGTATTTACTTGATTATGGATTTAACGTTCATACATTGCGAAATATCACATAGAATAAATGTGGAACTACACTCACTGTATACTTTAATAGGAACACATGTACACCTGTATATCTGTAAATCAATGTTTTTTTTTTTAGTTTTCGCACCATTCTGTGTAAACTCTAAGTGTTAAATCTCAGGAGATTAGAGTTTCTGAAATACTCAAACCAGCCCACCCGGCACTAACAGCCATGCCACGGTTAAAATCACAGAGATCACAGTTTTTCCCCATTCTGAGGTTTCTGAACTGAAGCTCTTGGTCTGTATCTGCATGATTTTATGCATTGTGCTGCTGCCACATGATTGACTGATTGGATAACTGCATATATGAGCAAGTGCACAGGTGTTCCTAATAAAGTGGACAGTGTGTGTAGACATTATGAAACTGACTACGGAAACAGAAATCGAATACATTTTTATACTCATATGAAATATAGGAAATGAATAATGTGCAACACAGTTCAGATATTTCAAACTATTCTTTAATAGATTTAGCCATAATTAGTCAACAGTCAAATTAACAATTCCATTAGTAGTTACAGGCTTCACAGTCATCATATTCATCATACACAGAGAACTACAACTAAATTCTAATATAAAAAGTGGGGATGTTTATGATCAAACAGCAACAATCACGCAACAACGCCTCTCATCTCTGGACAACAGTAACTCATTCAATCAGCAGTTCTCCTCCCCTCCCACGCCTTCAACCCACACTGCTACTCACCAACTGCAATTACCTTCAAACACCTTGAAGGAAGACCCACACACCCCTTCCCTCAGTCACCGTATAACATTCACTGCCAAGCAGGTGAAGAAGGAACTGGGGAAACTCAGACTGAGCAAAGCTGCAGGAAAGCTGGCATCAAAACTAAGGTTCTGAAACTGTGTGTTTAGCAACTGAGTGGAATTCTACAGTGCATCTTCAATCTCAGCTGCAGTCTGGAAATGGTTCCTGTCAAATGGGAAACTTGATATGTGGTCCCAACGCCCAAGAACAGGCAAATAAATGACCTAAATGACTTACAACCAGTGGCCTTAACATCACATATAATGAAGACCCTGGAAAGACTGATATAAGCTCAGCTTCAACGACTGGTCAGAGCTGCACAAGACCCACTACATTTTGCCTACCAGGATGGCATTGGTGTGGCTGATGCAGTTATATATCTGCTGAATGGGGCATGCTCCTACAAGGACACATCAGGCACCACTGTAAGGGTCATGTTCTTCAATTTGAGTGAAGTGACGTGTGGCCAAGTGTGGTGGCCCATACTTGGAATTTGTGCTCTGCATTTAACCCATCCAAGTGCACACACACAGTAGTGAACACACACCCGGAGCAGTGGGCAGCCAGTGGTCATTCACTCCCCCCACCTACAATCCCTGCTGGACCTGAGACTCGAACCCACGACCTTCGGGTTACAAGTCCGACTCTCTAACCATTAGGCCACGACTGCCCCATACAGCTTGAACTGTTGGGGAGGAAACTCTGGGTGATGCAGGTGAATGAATCCATCATCTCATGGATAATGGACTACCTAACTGGTGAGTCAGATACGGCTATGTGCAGTACTGGGGCTTCTCAAGGGACTGTACTGACTCCCTTCCTGTTCAATCTGTACACCTCAGATCTTAGATATAACGCAGAGTCATGTCATGTGCAGAAGTTCAGGCATCAGAGGTGGGCAGGAGGGTGTGTACAGGGCCTTGGTGGAGAACTTTGCTGAGTGGTGCAAACTGCAGCCAAACATTGGCAAGGAAAAAAGAGATGGTGGTGGACTTCAGGAGGTCCAGGCCCCACCTATCACCTGTCACCATTGATAGAGAGCATATGGAGGAAGTGAGTTCCTCCACTTTTCTATTCTGTTGTATGCTGTTGTGTGCTGGGGAAATGGTATCGGTGCGAAGGCCGCAAAGAACCTTAACAATTATTTTTTGATTAGGAAGGCCAGCTTTGTTATCGGAGTCCATTATTATTTATAATGTTAGCACTAGTAGCTGAGCCTGTGTTGATGCTGTTGCTATTATTATTATTATTAGCAGTAGCAGTAGCAGTAGAACTACCTCATGGCACCTTTTAACTGGCACCTCCCCACTTTCTTTCACACTTGAACAATATCTAAGGGCCTTGTTTGTTTATACATATCTTTTGTATAGAGACAAATCCCTCCCTCCCTCACCTGGATTTTTTATTTTTTATTTTATTTTATTTTATTTTATTTTTGCACTGTGCTATTTTATTGTATTTATGGTTATCTGTGAATCTTTGTCTTTTCCCACTTTTACCACAGTAACACTGCAATTTCCATCAGGATCAATAAAGTTCCAACCTATCTATCTCTCTATGTCTGTCTGTCTGTCTGTCTATCAACCCAAACAAAAAAGTAAACCAAAAGTGTGAGAATGAAATTGAAAATAAAAAAAGGACATTTTGTGTATGTTAACGTGTGACCTGGATTCCTGAATGTGTAGCCAGATAGTAAATGCCATCTTTTGGGATCTGCTGGTTACCTACAAAGGGCAGAGAAATACAATCTGATTACTACCTGATATACTGAAGTTATTTCATCCTTCTTAGAGAAGGCAATCCTATAATTCTGCTCCTTTAGTTAAAATGTCGCATAAATGAGCAGTAGGCTCTCTTCTGGTAAAAATAAAATAAATAAATA
>CM040462.1:1651980-1667511 GCA_022758105.1 Pangasianodon gigas | reverse complement strand
TCCTTACAGAAAACTTCACCAGATCAGTGATTACACACGACAACGAGTGCATTAATATAAACCTGTGATTTGCAGCTGCACTACTGTCAGAGCTGCTGTTATAGAAAAATTGCATAATCACTAATGCAGTTACAAAACAAATGATCCAAGAGATAAGAACAAGCCAAGCAGGTCAGCGGGTTAGCATTCCAGCTCAGTAAAGATAATAAAATTGTACTGTATATAGTTTAAACAAAATATCACCTTTCCTTTTGGAGAAACATTTCCACATAACCAGAACCGATGCTAAAGCGAGCACACAGCCCCCGGCTACTGCAGCTGCGAGCAACAAATCACCTGCAAACAAAATCACATCATCACCTCAGATGTGTTTGCTGAAACATTCAGTCTTAAAACTATTGAAAAATAATATAAAATTCAGACCATGCAATATGTCTCTGTAATTAATAAATAAATACTAATATGGCACTAATAAAAATATATAAATTATTAATTATTAATTTTCAAAATTATTATTAATTTATAATTACAATTCATAATTATAATTAACAAAATTATTTGTGATTATTTTAATAATAATGGAAGAATACTCAATATAATATCATTATATACTGATCATAATAATAATTTATACTTATAACAGGAAGCAGCAGAAGAAATAAAATAATAATAAAAATAAACTATATATAATAAAACTATAGAATAATAATTATATGATGGGTTTTAATTTTAATCAACGCTCAGACCACGTACCCCTCGTTTTCATGATTATGTCAGTCTTTGACGTCACACTGAGCTCCACAGTGTTCTCATTGCAGTAATATCGCCCAGCGTCTGAAGGTGAGAATTTAAATATACTCAGAATCAGACTTGCTCCTGAGCTGTAACGTCTGTCTGGATCAGTGATGTGTTTGATAACCGTTTCCTTGTAGATGGTGAGAATCTTCTCCCTTTTTCCATCTACATCTCTGCTCCAGGTCACGTAGCCATTCGTCTCTTTGCCACATTTAAGGAGGCAGATGTTTTTCTCTTGACAGGATTTTTTTACTGTCAGTCAGAATGCAGGAGAAAATACAGTTTCAGTAAACAGTGTGATTTTTAAAGTCCTGTCATTTTGTACTGCACACAGCTCTACATTCACCAAGCGAGCACTTTTCTGTTTGAGTTCAAACTTTCAAGGTGCTTTACATATAAAATAAAAACAGTAAAAGAAAGTATTTATGATAGATATAGCACATTCTAACTGCTAATCATTTATCTTTAAATCCTAAAATTTTGAGTAATGTTCTTCCTCTTGGTGGCTTTTGTACACTTTTCTGGCCACAACCTTCAGAATCTTAAAGACTGCAATCTGATTGGCTCTCTGCACTTCTGTGTGTTGGCTTTCAGCAGAAGTACAAACTTCTAAACAGTGGACTGCAGTGAGTGTTTTGGAGCAAGGTAAAGTCACCAGATCATTCTTTATTAATGGTATTAAATTTTAAAAGTTATTAAGCAGATGTGTTTGGAGCACTTATTGCTGTGTAAATAGATAATCCCATATGGTTGTCAGTGGGTTACTGGAAAGGTCAGTGGTTGGTCATCAGCCATGTCAATCACATTGCCTTATTCAGTAAAAGCAGGCTATGGTTATCGTTTATTGTTTCTAGATCAGTAGTTCACAATGTGTGTTCCTGAACCCTAAAGGGTCTGTGAAGCAAAGCCAGGGAGTCTGAAAATATTTTTTCCATTTGTTACAGTGCTGGAAATCACAGCCTACCATTACTAATGTTATATATATTTACTATAGAGAGTTATTATCCTGTTTGACTGGTCCCTTAAATGAGTAAATTCTATAAATAATTTTAAAAAATAATTAATTAATTAATTAATAAATAAAATTAATAAAGATCTAAAATTAATGTCAAACTGGACGTAATGAGAATTTTAATAGAAATACATTCTGTGAGTGGAAAGTCCATGAGTAAAAAGCTCCAATAAATAGGCAAAACACATTTAAATAACGTGCCTCATAATTGAATTGTTGAATCATGTTTGTAAAATTAAGTTGTACTGAGAAGTCTGTGGAATTTGTTTTACACTTCAAGGGGTCCCTGGCTGCAAAAAGCTTGATATATACATATATATATATATATATATATATATATATATATATATATATATATATATTCATACACAGTATATAAAGCTTGTAATTTATATATTGAGTAATAGGCACTACAGGCCATTTCAGTAGTATTTTTTGCACGTTTGCGCAGGCCGAATGTGCTCCGGTCTACAGAATACTAGACGTCTGACTTGTGAGACTAAATCATACCTTCTTTATGTGTTGCTAATATATACATGTATAACTCCTATCCAAATGTGACTGGGACACAAGACAGTTCCCCTCTGCACCAGCAGAGGTCACACTCACCAGAATTCCAGCATGACCTCTGACAGCACACGGACTTCAAGGTTACTTCTTTGTTTTGTGCTATATAAACAGCAGAAACAGTCACGGCCATTCATTGCGAAGCCTTGCCAATCAGTACGTCTTGTATGAAGTTCTGACCCTTTGTTGTAGTGTTATCTTTATGTGCCTATATCCTTGCTCTGTTTTCTGGTTTTGTCTTTTGGATTATCCTTTGGCCTGGACTGATCTGCTTCACAGTAAAATAACCACTGCCAGTTATATCCAGAGGTTATTTTATTACAACTTCAACTGTGTTTGCATTGTACTTTATTAGACCTACTGCACATGAATCCTAACTCTTCCTCTGATTCTCCACTGTTACACCAAACACAGGCCCAGAATCTTGAGTGTGTCCTCACTGCAGCTTGTAGCGTGATGACATATTGGATTAGATCCACTACGTACTGGATGTTGTAACCCTAACCCTAACCCTAACCGTAGATGAATTACTTACCGACATGCTGTCTCTGCCTTCGGCGCATGCGACTTACAACATCCAGAGCGTAGTGGATCTATTCCAACACGTCACCGTGCTACCGGCTGCAGTGAAGACCTCTTAAGGACTGCTGAACTACCACCATGCCCATTTTTGTGGTGTGTTCCAGACATCTTTTTTTGCTGTGAATCTATGTGTCAATACATTTATCATCACAAACCACATCCTGCATAACCCTGAAAGGAGAAGAAAACTCCTTGTGGTATTGTGGGGCAGTGGTTTCACAGACTCCAGAAAAAAAAAACCACCCCAGGGGAAAAGGGGAAGAATGATGGCGATACTCGCCGAGATGTTATAGTGCAAGGTGATGATTTATTTACAGTGCTCGAGAGGTGATCCAGTAGGGGAAAAAAAAAAAACCTAAAGCTATATACAAAGTTACAAACAGACAAACAAACAAACAAAAATACTTTAACTCTATATACAATAATTTATACTCCAACAAATATTGCTCACGGCACCACAGTTGCACGCTCGCTCGAAAACAACGACCAACCTACCAACCACACCACACACTGGTTTGGGGCTCTCTTTTAAACTCTAAGACCCGCCCCTCTTTGGATTAAACCAAATAACAAGGAAGGTACAGGGTAAATAGGCACATATTTTACAATGATACACCCATATCATACATACCCATTCAAGATATCATCTACTACATATATATATATATATATATATATATATATCTTTACACTATAAAATAAAACATTATACACAATAATAGCAAATAAATATATAACATAAACATAAAAACATTTTGCGATTGCCCTATGGGGGACACAGTAGACTAGTCTGTTTCCCGGTTGCTTCGCGCCAATTCTGGCAGTATATAGCCAGGTTTGGCCGGCCTATGGAGGAAACGCCACACGAAGAACCCACTATACAGACAATAACAAGCACAAACCACCGGTGTGTATTTAAGACATGAAACAAGGAAAAAGAAAGCAAAACACCACAAACCATTAACTCAAATATATGTATGTGTGTTTGTGTTGTCATGCGCAGTGTGAATTAATGTCAGGGGATGAAACGGAGTGGATATGTTTGTGTGTATGAAAGTCCAGTATGCTAATAGCGTGCATGTGCACCCACATCGCCTCCGCAGGGGTTTACGGTGGAAGAATGAGGTAAGTTGCGGTGTGTGTGTGTTAACCAATAGGGCCGGGTCACTTCCTCACATCACCTCCCTCCTCTCCAGGCCACGAACTGATCGGGTACCGAGACAGGTAGTCGGCTATCTTGTTTTGGGGACCAGGCCAATGTCTGATTTTAAATTTGTAAGGCTGTAGGGAGAGGTACCATCTGGTCACCCGAGAGTTGTGATCCTTCATGGTATGGATCCACGTCAGGGCTCGGTGATCGGTTTTCAGGATGAACTCCCTTCCTAGCAGGTAATATCTGAGGCTCTCCAGTGCCCACTTGATTGCCAGGCATTCTTTCTCTATTGTGGAGTACCGGGTTTCTCTTGGTAGCAGTTTCCTGCTCAGGAATGCAACACGCCTCTCTTCTCCTGCAGCTTCCTTGGTCAGGACTGCCCCAATTCCCACAGCCGAAGCATCCACCTGGACAATGAACCTCTTGGTGAAGTCTGGACTTTTGAGGACCGGGCCAGAACACATCCGCTCCTTCAGGGTGTTGAAAGCCGCTTCACAATCCTCAGTCCAGGTAATCGGGTTTCTCACCGTTTTGCATAGCAAGTTGGTCAGTGGGACAGCAGTTGTAGAGAAGTTGGGGACGAAACGCCTATACCACCCCACCAGTCCCAGGAACGAGCGAACCTCCTTCTTTGTTGTTGGTCTTGGGGTGTGTCGAACCGCCTGTACTTTATCCACTTGGTTTCAGCTCTCCGTTCCCTAGGCTGTACCCAAGGTAATTTGTCTCCAACTTCGCCCATTCACATTTTGCCACATTTAAGGTTAGGCCAGCTTGTTCGATCTTTTGCAGGGTTACTTTTAGGTGTTTCAAATGGTCTTCCCAGCTTGCACTGTGGATGACAACGTCGTCCAGGTATGCAGCAGGCCACTCTTCACAGCCTCTGAGGACTTGGTCCATTAATCGTTGGAAAGTTGCCGGTGCTCCATGCAGCCCAAAAGGCAAAACAGTGAACTGGTACAGCCCCAGTGGAGTCTTGAATGCAGTGTACGGTTTGGACACCTCCTCTAGGGGTACTTGCCAGTATCCTTTGCAAAGGTCCAAGGTAGTGATGTACTTAGCTTGGCCAATCCTCTCTAAAAGGCCATCAATACGTGGCATCGGGTATGCGTCGAATCGAGACTGAGCATTCAGCTTTCTGAAGTCAATGCAGATACGCAGCGTCTCATCTCTCTTTGGGACTATCACGATTGGGCTACTCCATTCACTGTCAGAGGGTTCTATAACTCCCAACTCCAGCATTGTCTCAATCTCCGCTTTTAGAGGCACCAGCAGTCTCTCAGGGATTCTATATGTCCGCTGCCGATGAGGTGTTGCATCAAGGAGCTGGATTCTGTGATGTACCAGGTTAGTCTGCCCAGACCTCTGACGGAACAACATGGGGTACTGGTTTAGGAGATCTTGCAGCTCAGCCTGCTTGAATTCCTCCAAGTGATGCAGATTGACACTTGATGGCTGTGTTGGCCCTTTTGGTTGTGATTCTAGGTTGTCCTCATCTTCGTCCTCATTGACTTTATGGACCATCAGTGATGTCTTTGGTTTGCTGGTTGGCTCTTTCCACTCTTTGAGCAGATTAATGTCGTAGATTTGTGATGCCTTGCCTTTGTCTGGATGATGAATTTCATATGTAACTGGCCCAGTCATGCCAACACTGTAGGGTCCCTGCCACTTCATTAACAGCTTGTTCGTTGATGTTGGGAGCAGTAATAATACCTTCTCTCTGGGTTGCAGTTCTTGGGATCGGGCGTGTTGGTTATACCAGGTTATTTTGTGTCTGCCGAAGATTCTCTTGGGCCATCTCCCGGTACCTCTCAAGGCGGTCTCTCATCTCCAAGATGTACTGGACAATGCATTTCTCTGTCTTTGTTGCCTTATCCGAGGCCGCGGCCTCCCAGCTCTTCTGCAGGAGGTCTAGCGGGCCTTGGACCTGCCATCCCTACAGAAGCTCAAATGGGGAAAAGCCCGTCAATGCTTGGGGTACCTCCCTGTAGGCGAACAGCAAAAATGGCAGCCACTTGTCCCAGTCCCTTCCAGTATCAGACACGAACTTGCGAAGCATGTTCTTTAGTGTTTGATTAAACCTTTCCACTAGTCAGTCAGTTTGTGGGTGATAAGGGCTGGTCTTGATTGCAGTAATTCCTAGCTGCCAATGTAAAAGCTTCATCAGCTGTGACGTGAAGTTAGTCCCCTGGTCTGTGAGGATTTCCTCTGGTATCCCCACCCTAGAGAACAGCTGGACAAGCGCATTGATAATCTTGGGTGTAGTAATGGACCGAAGAGGAAACGCCTCAGGATACCTTGTTGCATAATCGCTGATGACCAGGATGTATTGATCCCCGGCACTGCTCTTCTCCAGGGGTCCCACAATGTCCATGGCGATACGCTGGAAAGGGACAGATATCACAGGTAGAGAACGTAAGGGTGCCCTATCCTGTCGACGCACAGCACTGGTTTTTTGGCATGTGGGGCATGTGGTGCAGTAATTCTGAACATCAGTGTACATGGAGGGCCAAATAAATCGTGAGCTTATGCAAGCATATGTTTTATGAAGTGCCATATGACCTGCCCAGGGAATACTGTGTGCTAGGTGTAAAACAATGGGACGGCAACATGTAGGTACAACCAAACGAGTGAATTCAGGGGTTTGCATATACATCATTAATGACTACATACTTTTCCCCACACAAGTCAGCTTGGTTTCCCTTAAACACTTTATCAAACAGTAGTTTTAAGGATACATCAGCGCTCTGTAATTCTGCAATATTCTCTGGGACCTTCCAGCCATGAACTTCAAGACCCTCAGTTTGGATCTTAGGAGCCGGGGCACCGAGACCTTTCTCTAGTCGTCGGTGACGACGTGTCTTTCTGGGGCCTTTAGTCCCGCCTTGCAACAGACTATGGTGGAAGTCTGGCAATGGCTGCAGACCTGCTTTAACCTGGGCCCGTGTTACAACAGGACAAGCAACATTGACCTTGGCAGAAGTAGTTACACAGTCTTTAGACGATTGTAACAGTTCCGTAAGCACTGGCAAATCTCTCCCCAAAATCATGTCAGCAGGTAAATCATCCACAATAGCCACATTCAACATATAAGTGTGATCTTGTACACATACATTAACATTTGTCTGAGGGTACTGCTTTACATCCCCATGAACACATTGTACAGTGATCAGCTTAACAAATGGAACATGTGGCATATGACTTCTTTTAAGTAATGATACAGAGCTACCAGTGTCCAACAGAGCATTTAAACATTGTCCATTTACAGTCACTTGAACATATTGTGTCTTATGTGCATTGTCCACATCAGTGTCCTCCTCTCTTGGAACATAGCAAAATCCAGTTAGTTTGGATTTACGAACTGGACACACTGTCGCTTTGTGGCCTGGTTGTTGACAATAAAAACAGACAAGTCTTTTTTCAGGAGCTACTTTCTGTCCATGAGTTACGTTTAAGCCACCCCGGGGTTCCTCAAAGCCGCTAGGAGCATTTTTAAAGTTACCTTTCATGGGTTGAGAGCGCTGACTTCCACGGTGAGCATTGATGTACTGCTGAGCCAGTTTTGCAGCATCAAGTCCAGTGGTGGGCTCATGTTCCTTCACCCACACTCTGATCTCATGTGGAAGAACACGGAGTAGCTGTTCTAGGACAATCGTCTCACCAATTTCCTCCTTTGTATGCAGCTCAGGCCTCACCCAACGACGGTACAAGTTCCACAACCGATGGTAGGTCTCAGTTGGTGATTCCCCAGCTGGAGTAAAAGCAACACGGAACCGCTGACGGTAGGTCTCTGGAGAGATGTTGAATTTCTCCAGCAGAGCCTCCTTTAGGTCGGCGTAGATCTCTGCTCTGTCCTCATCCATAGCCAGATAAGCCTCCAGCGCTGGCCCGGTTAACAGTGGAAGAAGACAATAACTCCACTCATTCTCTGGCCACCTCCAGGTTCTAGCAAGACGCTCAAACCAACTCAAGAAGTTCTCAATGTCTTCCCCCTGCTGGAAGCCTGATAACTTTGGCTCTGTTCGTAGCGTTGGCTGGTTGCTGGGTCCCAGGACGGTTGGTGAGTCTGACACAAAGGTCCTGTCTCTCTGGTGAGCTGTACCTCTGCGAGGGGCTGGCATTGGGAGGTCCATCCGTGGACTGCTGGCATCGCTTGTCTCTTCGGATGGACGGACCGCTTGCAAGATGGACTCATGTAGATTCTGTAGCTCCAGGAGATAACGTTTCTCTCTCTGCTCTTGTGTGTCAAGGAAGTCCCGCATCACAGCTACCATCCCACCTCCAGATGTTGCAGCAGAAGAGACGGGTTTGTCTTGAGGCGGTGTGAACTTGGGACGAACCGTCGGGAGATCCTCCTCTCTCTTCTCCTCAGTAGAGTCGACCGTGTCCCAGGCAACATCCTTCTCAGCCATAGCTTTGGTCTGGGAGCGAAGCCCTGCCCTCGGCTTCCTACCTCTCGTCACCGTCTTGCGAGTAGCTATCCCACTTCTGACACCAAATGTGGGGCAGTGGTTTCACAGACTCCAGAAAAAAAACCCACCCCGGGGGAAAAGGGGAAGAATGATGGCAATACTCGCCGAGATGTTATAGTGCAAGGTGATGATTTATTTACAGTGCTCGAGAGGTGATCCAGTAGGGAAAAAAAAAACCTAAAGCTATATACAAAGTTACAAACAGACAGACAAACAAACAAACAAACAAATAATACTTTAACTCTATATACAATAATTTATACTCCAACAAATATTGCTCACGGCACCACAGTTGCACGCTCGCTCGAAAACAACGACCAACCTACCAACCACACCACACACTGGTTTGGGGCTCTCTTTTAAACTCTAAGACCCACCCCTCTTTGGATTAAACCAAATAACAAGGAAGGTACAGGGTAAATAGGCACATATTTTACAATGATACACCCATATCATACATACCCATTTAAGATATCATCTATTACATTATATATATATATATATATATATATATATATATATATATATATATATATATCTTTACACTATAAAATAAAACATTATACACAATAATAGCAAATAAAGATATAACGTAAACATAAAAACATTCCGCGATTGCCCTATGGGACACACAGTAGACTAGTCTGTTTCTGGTTGCTTCGCGCCAATTCTGGCAGTATATAGCCAGGTTTGGCCGGCCTATGGAGGAAACGCCACACGAAGAACCCACTACACAGACAATAACAAGCACAAACCACCGGTGTGTATTTAAGACATGAAGCAAGGAAAAAGAAAGCAAAACACCGCAAACCATTAACTCAAATATATGTATATCGCCTCAGCAGGGGTTTACGGAGGAAGAATGAGGTAAGCTGCGGTGTGTGTGTGTGTGTATGTGTGTGTTAACCAATAGGGCCACTTCCTCACAGGTATGATTTCTTTCAGTACTTTAGCTATGACCTCAGCTCTATAGTCATCTGTTTTATTTAAAGGTAAAGGTAAGGTACACATACTAATATAAGGATTCCATTACAAATTTATTTGAAAGGTTTTTTTGATCAGATAGATTTTAATTTGATAGGTTTTTCCATCCAACTTCCAGAGCACACTGCAGTCTACAAATACAGCCGCCGGAGACTACAACACCCAGCCACCTCACACATTGACATGTTCACTGGCACCTGATTACTGATATAGCACATCTGGTTCCATCACACACACACCCTATAAATAGATACTATGGCCATTCACTGAGGGTGAAGCATCCACTCGACTCTGTATTTTCGCATCTGACAATGCAAGCCTTTGCGTCTGTTTGCTATTTTACTTTTTTAACCGGTTTGTCCCTCTGGTTTTTGTGATTCTGGTTTTGCCTAGGATATCCTGTTTGTAAATTGCCTGACCTTCTGCCAGCTCTTGATTACATTTTTGCTAAGTGTTTTTGGGATCTTTTTGCTTGTTTCTATTACCAATAAATGGAGAAGACATGACAGAAGAAACTGAGAGAAGAAGAATGTGTTTTGCTAAAGCTTTTGAAAAGTCATTTTGTCTATCATTAATACAACTCAGAAGAAAAAAACTATAGTCTTGAATCTTTTTAAAGGTATAAAAGACCAAAAATTAAGCAAGTAAATAAGTAAATAGGTAAATAATTAACCTTTTTTTAAAAAAAAAATTCAATTATAAATATCTAGATTATTTTTAATCCAGGCAATGCACTACATTTGTATTTATATTAAAAACACCTTCAGTAATTATGGATTAAAATAAGTCTGCTTTTTACTCACCACTGTTGGCTATGTGTACACTTACACACAGCAGGAGACAGATGAACCCAATACGCTTCATCACGACTGAGTGTAATTATTTATAATGAAACAGAACAAACTTTAGACCATACGAATGGAGCGACGCTCTGAACTGCAGTGTGTATAATAAGACGTGTGTAGAAATAAGATGTGGCTCAGGAAGTGACGTGTATATATAAGTGTGTGTGTATGTATATATATCACTTCCTGAACCACATCCTTCTTCTACACAAGAAAGTGATGCATATATATATATGTATTTGTGTGTGTAGAAACATTTAATTTCATTATTTTTGAAGGCATCTTTGCTGTTTTAATAAGCTCCACTCTTCTGGGAAGGCTTTCCACTAGATTTTGGAGCGTGGCTGTGGGGATTTGTGTTCATTCAGCTACAAGAGCATTAGTGAGGTCAGGCACTGATGTTGGGATGTCGAGGAGGTCGTGGGTGCAGTCGGTGTTCCAGTTCATCCCAAAGGTGTTCAGTGGGGTTGAGGTCAGGGCTCTGTGCAGGACACTCGAGTTCTTCCACTCCAACCTTCACACACCATGTCTTCATGGAGCTCGCTTTGTGCACAGGGGGACTGTCATGCTGAAATGGATTTGGACTAGACCCTTTAGTTCCAGTGACAGAAAATTGTGATGCTACAGCATACAAAGACATCCATACAATTGTGTGCATCAAACTACTGCTTCTGTAAAAGTGTTTTCAGAAAATTACTGAGGTAAGAGTACATAAGTCATCTGATGAAAACTGCATGAGTAATTACTTTACAAATTACATTTTTAAATGTGTAAAACTGACACAACTAATCCAAAAGTGTTGAAGTCAACACCACTTCCATCCCTTATCAGCAGCATATAAAGAAAGGTAACATCAGCTATCTAGCTAACTTAGCCAAATGCTGTTGGGTTTTCAGTAGTTTGGTGGCTTTGTTAACATTCACACGTTTCTAGGTACATAGTTAGCAATCTTGGAAAGACACTCTTTAGTCATTATCCTAAGTGTTACATTTAACACAGAGTTTTAATATTGTAAAAAATGAAAAAAAAAATCTGGCTAGCTAGTCTAGCTCACTCAGCTAGCTAAAGCCTTACTTGTACATGGTTTCCACAGGTTGAATGTTGAGCTGTGAAATGCTGATGTCTCCAGAGGTTTTGGCTCGCATAATTTACAGATCATTATCACTCTGTTTCCTCTGAAGCATTTAAAACAGAAAATTGCTGATAAATTGACCCTTACTGTCTCCAGAGCACTGTATATTTACACCTGTATATGTGTACGGTTCTGTGTATATATGCACCTGTATACTATGTGTAAAGTTACAACTGTATATTTACACCTGTATAGTCCCGTATACATTTACACCTGCATAGCTGTACAGTCCTGTATCTTTAAACCTACTGTATATATCTGTAAAGTCCTGTACCTTTTAAACCTACTGTATATATTCATAAAGTCCTGTATATTTACATCTACTGTATATATCTGGAAAGTCCTGTATGTTTCTTTCTACTGTATATATCTGTAAATTCTTGTATATTTAAACCTTCTGTACTGTAACCAACAAAAAAGACCCCTCACGTAACTGCTCCATTGTATGATGTCGTATGTGTTTGTGACTTTGTTTATTGCTTTGACTGTTCTGTTAATGTTCTTCTATCGCGGATGAGAGAGGACGTTAGCGCCTTGCATGGCTGCTTTAAGGACCTCTTCTCTCCTTATAGAGGGAAGATGTGACTCGTCATTCCATTCATCTCGTTGTAGAAATACAATGACAATAAATGCTATCTATCTATCTATCTATCTATCTATCTATCTATCTATCTATCTATAGCTGTAAAGTCCTGTATGTTTCCATCTACTGTATATATCTGTAAAGTCCTGTATATTTACACCTGTATATATCTGTAAAGTCCCATATATTTACCTTACAAGTACAATGGAGTCTTAATGTATTTACTTAATTATGGATTTAAACCTTCTGTATATATCTGTAAAGTCCTGTATATTTACATCTACTGTATATATCTGGAAAGTCCTGTATATTTACACCTACTGTATATATCTGTAAACTCTTGTATATTTACACCTACAGATATAGGTGTACACATATATCTGATAAATATATATGTTTTATATATATAGAAGGTTAAGATATATACAGAAGGTTTAAATATACAAGAATATACAGATATATACAGGTGTAAATATACAGGATTTTACAGATATACAGGTGTAAATATACAGAACTTTACAGATATACAGGTGTAAACATACAGGACTGTACAGCTATGCAGGTGTAAATGTATACGGGACTATACAGGTGTAAATATACAGTTGTAACTTTACACATAGTATACAGGTGCATATATACACAGAACCGTACACATATACAGGTGTAAATATACAGTGCTCTGGAGACAGTAAGGGTCAATTTATCAGCAATTTTCTGTTTTAAATGCTTTAGAGGAAACAGAGTGATAATGATCTGTAAATTATGCGAGCCAAAACCTCTGGAGATATCAGCATTTCACAGCTCAACATTCAACCTGTGGAAACCATGTACAAGTAAGGATTTAGCTAGCTGAGTGAGCTAGACTAGCTAGCCAAATTTTTTTTTTTTTTCATTTTTTACAATATGAAAACTCTGTATTAAATTTAAGATGTCACTTTAATGCTCGGTAGCGATCGTCTGTTGTGTTTAATATATCTGATTGTTGCTACAGCCTATATGTAACACTAAGGATAACGACTAAAGAGTGTCTTTGCAAGATTGCTAACTATGTACCTAGAAACTGATTGGATAACTGCATATATGAGCAAGTGCACAGGTGTTCCTAATAAAGTGGACGGTGTGTGTAGACATTATGAAACTGACTACTGAAACAAAAAATCAAATACATTTTTATACTCATATGAAATATAGGAAATGAATAATGTGCAACACAGTTCAGATATTCCAAACTATTCTTTAATAGATTTAGCCATAATTAGTCAACAGTCAAATTAACAATTCCATTAGTAGTTACAGGCTTCACAGTCAACATATTCATCATACACAGAGAACTACAACTAAATTCTAATATAAAAAGTGGGGATGTTTATGATCAAACAGCAACAATCACGCAACAACGCCTCTCATCTCTGGACAACAGTAACTCATTCAATCAGCAGTTCTCCTCCCCTCCCACGCCTTCAACCCACACTGCTACTCACCAACTGCAATTACCTTCAAACACCTTGAAGGAAGACCCACACACCCCTTCCCTCAGTCACTGTATAACATTCACTGCCAAGCAGGTGAAGAAGGAACTGGGGAAACTCAGACTGAGCAAAGCTGCAGGAAAGCTGGCATCAAAACTAAGGTTCTGAAACTATGTGTTTAGCAACTGAGTGGAATTCTACAGTGCATCTTCAATCTCAGCTGCAGTCTGGAAATGGTTCCTGTCAAATGGGAAACTTGATATGTGGTCCCTATGCCCAAGAACAGGCAAATAAATGACCTAAATGACTTTCAACCAGTGGCCTTAACATCACATATAATGAAGACCCTGGAAAGGCTGATATTAGCTCAGCTTCAACCACTGGTCAGAGCTGCACAAGACCCACTACATTTTGCCTACCAGGATGGCATTGGTGTGGCTGATGCAGTTATACATCTGCTGAATGGGGCATGCTCCTACCAGGACACATCAGGCACCACTGTAAGGGTCATGTTCTTCAATTTGAGTGAAGTGACGTGTGGCGGCCCATACTTGGAATTTGTGCTCTGCATTTAACCCATCCAAGTGCACACACACAGTAGTGAACACACACCCGGAGCAGTGGGCAGCCAGTGGTCATTCACTCCCCCCACCTACAATCCCTGCTGGACCTGAGACTCGAACCCACGAGCTTCGGGTTACAAGTCCGACTCGCTCACCATTAGGCCATGACTGCCCCATACAGCTTGAACTGTTGGGGAGGAAACTCTGGGTGATGCAGGTTAATGAATGAATCCATCATCTCATGGATAATGGACTACCTAACTGGTGAGTCAGATACGGCTATGTGCAGTACTGGGGCTTCTCAAGGGACTGTACTAACTCCCTTCCTGTTCAATCTGTACACCTCAGATCTTAGATATAACGCAGAGTCATGTCATGTGCAGAAGTTCAGGCATCAGAGGTGGGCAGGAGGGTGTGTACAGGGCCTTGGTGGAGAACTTTGCTGAGTGGTGCAAACTGCAGCCAAACATTGGCAAGGAAAAAAGAGATGGTGGTGGACTTCAGGAAGTCCAGGCCCCACCTGTCACCTGTCACCATTGATAGAGAGCATATGGAGGAAGTGAGTTCCTCCACTTTTCTATTCTGTTGTATGCTGTTGTGTGCTGGGGAAATGGTATCGGTGCAAAGGCCGCAAAGAACCTTAACAAACTGATTAGGAAGGCCAGCTCCATTATTATTTATAATGTTAGCACTAGTAGCTGAGCCTGTGTTGATGCTGTTGCTATTATTATTATTATTAGCAGTAGCAGTAGTAGTAGAACTACCTCATGGCACCTTTTAACTGGCACCTCCCCACTTTCTTTCACACTTGAACAATATCTAAGTGCCTTGTTTGTTTATACATATCTTTTGTATAGAGACAAATCCCTCCCTCCCTCACCTGGATTTTTTATTTTTTATTTTATTTTATTTTATTTTTTTTTTGCACTGTGCTATTTTATTGTATTTATGGTTATCTGTGAATCTTTGTCTTTTCCCACTTTTACCACAGTAACACTGCAATTTCCATCAGGATCAATAAAGTTCCAACCTATCTATCTCTCTATGTCTGTCTGTCTGTCTGTCTGTCTGTCTATCAACCCAAACAAAAAAGTAAACCAAAAGTGTGAGAATGAAATTGAAAATAAAAAAAGGACATTTTGTGTATGTTAACGTGTGACCTGGATTCCTGAATGTGAAGCCAGATAGTAAATGCCATCTTTTGGGATCTGCTGGTTACCTACAAAGGGCAGAGAAATACAATCTGATTACTACCTGATATACTGAAGTTATTTCATCCTTCTTAGAGAAGGCAATCCTATAATTCTGCTCCTTTAGTTAAAATGTCGCATAAATGAGCAGTAGGCTCTCTTCTGGTAAAAATAAAATAAATAAATA
>CM040462.1:1635574-1645708 GCA_022758105.1 Pangasianodon gigas | reverse complement strand
AGATAGTGTGTGTGTGTGTGTATAGATAGATAGTTAGATGTGTGTGTGTGTGTGTGTGTGTGTGTACAGACAGACAGACAGATAGATAGATAGATAGATAGATAGATAGATAGATGTGTGTGTGTGTGTGTGTGTGGATAGATAGATAGATGTGTGTGTGTGTGTGTGTGTGTAGATGTGTGTGTGTGTGTGTGTGTGTGTAAACAACACAACTCTAAATACTAGGTAGTGAATGCTGCTTGTTGACTAAATGTACACAGGACACAGCAAATAAATCAGTGTGTAATGAAGCAGCTTTACATAACACTTTATTAGAAATTAAAAATTAGCCGAGATGCTAGCGAGCCGGCGTTATTTTACATCAGGCGAATATCACAGCCACCTAAAGGGGTCTTTAGACAAGAGCCTCTTCAACGGTACACCTGACGCTCACATCGACTAAATTACATTTTATTATTATTACTGTTAACACTTTATAGCAGTAATTTATTACATTATCAAAATATATTCTGGCATGAAGTGGTTTTGCATCAAATATTCGCAAAAAATAAAATGAGACCAGAAGAAAGTGTGTAGTTGTCATTGTTCACAGGAACGGCAGTATATTTATTTATAATAAAAAACACCGATTTTGTGTAAAAATATATTTTAAAAATTACAGTTATTATTTTGTCAACGTAACGAAAAATATTTTTTTTATAAATACACAAAAAATATTTTTACGAATGCGAAAACGAATGAGTTCCGCCTTCTTTCTCTAGTTCTGCCCTCCCATTGGTCGATCTGGCTTCGACTGTCCCTTTACTCAGAAATCTCATTGGTCTGCTTAGTTGTCCGTCTCAATTCCCTGCGTTCTGATTGGATAATGGCAGAAAAAGGAAAGACGACTGTCTTTAGGCAAATCAATTTCCTGGTTTGTGTGTGTGTGTGTGTGTATATGTGTGTGTTAATGCGTGTGTATGGTGCCATAAAGTGGATTATTAGGATGCAGTATAAATAAATATAAACATAATAGCGATAAATATCGGCGGTGGTGTTGGTGAAAGTGTGGATGTGTTTGTGTTGTAGTCGCTGGAGGTGTTTAGATGGGATTAGTGTGAGCAGTTAGCGGAATTACAGCCTGGCTCTGTTTATTATTATTATTATTATCTCATCAGTAGAGTTATTTTAGTTTAAAGAGTTTATTTTATAATCATTTTGGATATGACTGCGGAATTATTGTCTGATTTGGACAGTCGCTTTTTTGCGGATAATCTCCTGACAAGTGAAGACTGGGGTGAGTGTGAGGGCATGATCTGAGTTTATATCATCAACTCTAATGTCTAACATCATCATCTGGTTTATTATTTAATACTGTATACTATATACACACACACACACACACACACACACATATATATGTTTGTGTGTGTGTGTGTGTGTGTGTATACATTATACTGTTATATACATATATATATTGTTACTATTTATTGCTTTTCATATCACTGACAGAACATCTGTGAATAATAATGTGCAATACTGTGGATATTATCATTTTTCTGCTATTCCACCATTTGAATGTGCAAAACCATGTGCAATATAAAGTGCAATATCATGTGAAATGTCACTTTCTACTTTTCACTCTACTTTTTTACTTCTCCACTTATTTTTTTTGTGTACTTACTTATTTTTTACTAAAGTATCTCACTTTTTTTTTTTTTGCTATTCTATTACACACTGCGGTTATTTTTACTACTTCATTTATTACTATATTGTCTTTTATTCCTACGTTGTTGTGATGTATCTGTTTGAGCAACCTCTGGCACAAGAATTGCCCTTGAGATGAATAAAGTTCTATCTTATCTTATATATATATATACTGAGTAAACTGCATAGTACTGTACTGTAAACAATAGTGTGCTGTTAAACCACTAAACTGAGAGAAAAACAAATTATTCACAAATTAATACTAGCTATTAATATCCCATAACATTGGAGAATCTGTCACTTGATGATAAACTGTAATATTATAATAAGGTGAATCATGTCACAGCAATAAACGGTATTTATAATAAACAACAGTGTTGATACAGTTGAGTGAAATTGTACATGATGCACCACAATAATGACATAATGACATATTACTGACATATAAAGTGCCAGGTTATGATAATCAGAGAAAGTGGAACTCTGTGACAAACTGTAGTGTTGTGGTAAAGTATAAATTCTGACACCTTGTAAAACTTGTTAGCGTGGTGTGATGAATGAAGCGGCGTTCCCGTGAGCACCCTGAAGTTATTTTCCCACAACAGGACTTCTCCTTCGCGTGTTTTATTCCTCTTACACCACAGCGTTTTACCAACATTTACAGTTTTATTCATTCAAATCTGTAAAAACTCCTCTGTCCTGAACTCCCGTGACTGTTACAAAGTGCTGGCACTGGAGACTCCTTCCAAAAGACGTCACCATATCAGCGATTGAACACGTTTTACCCACGTTTAACGCACGCGTCCGCTGTCCGAGTCGCTGAGAATGAGCTGTTACTATGGAAACAATAACACGTGTGTTAATATAAAACCTGTGATTTGTAAGAGCTGCTGTTATGGAGTATTAATGCTGAAAACATTGGCATTGAGGAGAAAATGAAACTTGCAACAACATGCCACTGTATTGCAGAAGGAGGAAGTTGATGAAGTTGTTGTCCTGCTGTTAACAATAGCATTATGTCTGTACTGTTGTTTACAAAAAAAAACTATAACACTGAGAGAAATGGTGATGTAACATTGCACTAAAGCGTCTCTCTCTCTCTCTCTCTCTCTCTCTCTCTTTTCTTTTTTCTGTCTCAGATGCCTGTCTGTATCAGTGTGAGAGTATGGAGGAGGGTGAAGACAGGCTGAAATATGACACACTGGTGAGTCCTTTCTCTTTTTCTCGGACACACACCTACGCCGTAAGCAGTGAATGTGCTGAGTGTGTGTGTGTGTGTGTGTGTGTGTGTGTGTGTGTGTGTGTGAGGGAACAGCTAACATTACCGCTCCATTATGTCCTGTTTGAGTCAAGATGCAGTTCAGGAGCTCTGATATCCCTACACCCAACACACCACCATGAATCCCTCAACACACACTTCACTACAGAGTTAGCGCTGGGTCTAGAAGCAGTGCAGTGGTTCGATTATCTCAGGATTAGCTGCAGCTAGGAGAGTAGCTGTGGCTAAACTAGGCTAAGGACCGCTGCTCTGATTTTAGGATTAGCTCTAGACGCACGGCTGGACGATGCGGCATAAATATCATAATATGATGCTTGAAGACGTTTCTACGAGACGTTATGTGTATCAAGATATTTAGATTTCCTAACAGACTGCTGGGAAAACTGTAGTGAGCTATTAAAAGTAAGCTATGTTTATGAAATGTTTACAGAAATCAATCCTTTTAAACACTGAAAAGGAGAACAAATCTAACAATCAATTTTATATATACTTCACAAACTAGCTAATGAGCTGTTTGTTTTGTTTGTTTTTTTTAAAAAAGAAGGCATAAGAATGTTATAAAAAGACAATGCAATATCTCATATCTCAGAAAAGTGTATTGTGACCTAATTAATCACGATATCGATATTATATGTTCATATTGCCCAGCTGTGTCTAGAAGCAGAGTAACTCCAGAGCAATTATTATGCAAGATTATATCTACAATCACTCTTCTAGTCTTGCAGTGTTATATATTCAGGCGTGGTTAGCTCTAGACTAAATTAGCTTTTGCAGTGTGATATTAGCTCTAGATCATTAGCAGTGGTGATCTTAGCTCTGGGTTAGATTCGAGTTTTTATGAGTTGTGGCTGTTTTTGTTTGAGTGCTTTCTCAGCTCCATATGTAATAAGTGATAAGTCGTTCTGTCTCCTTCGCTGACTGTAATAACCCTTTCTCTCGATCGTGAAACAGGAAGTAACACCACAAGTTGAACCAATCACATTACTCTGAGAGCTTCCAAACCTTATGCGGTCAGTTGAAGCGAACCCCAGACCACAGCTTTCAATAAAATAGCATTCATACTCCACCAAATGTAGCAGACTCTCAGAGCAAACTGCCGAGAAAAAAAAAACCCTCAAGTGTGAAAACAAACTGAAATAGCTGTAAAGAAAGTGAATAGATTAGTGCAGAAGTCTAGAAAGGCTGGAGTGGTTTTGTTAGGTCTCGCATGGTTGGAGTGGACATACACTAATTTCCAGGGGTTTCAGGACAGCGTAAAGGATATTGCATCATCAGGTGGGCGTGGCCTATTTGAGAATCTGCATATGTCAACGATCATGTGCAGTTTGCAGAGAGAAAAGCCATTTGCTGCAGTTAAGTCACCTGTCTGTGATCGCAGGGGTTTCATGTTATGAAATGTTTGTTCCACTTAAATAAGCTCAAAGTCTTACTGACTTTACATCAATCCTCTCATGTGTCCTCTCATGCAAGACTAAAACTCTGCAGTGAAACCTTTTTAACCTCAGTATTGTTTCCACTGCTGTTGCCCCATTATAAAAAAAACAAACTCATAATTATCCACGCTTCCATTCTCAACTTTATTTACACAGCAAGAGCAAAGCTGACAGTTTGAAGAACCAGTTGATTCAGGATTAACAGGACTTTCTCTTTTACAACCTCTCATACCATCACCTTTCTGAAGAAAGGAATGTCACACCACAGAGAAAGAGAGACAGATGAATCACAGTATAACAGCATAACGTACAACAAGTACTGCACGTTCCAAACGATTTGTTTTAGAAAATCGTTTAACTGTAAGATAATAAAACATTGAAAAACATAGCTACTGGTATGACTGTTATATACTTCATCATACATGGCTGATCCTGGGAATGCCTGCGCAAAAAAACAAAGTATTCCGCGCACGTTCCGTGACCTGTAATTTTTTTGGAAGGGGGCGTCTTCACCACACCTCCAGAAAAGCCCATTTTACGTCGCGGTACTGAATCCCCTGGAATTTAGTGAATGGCGGTTGGAGTGACTGGATTAGCTCTAGAGACACTGCAGCGGTAATGTTAGCTCTAGATTACTTGCACTGAGTGTGGTAGCTTTACTGATATGCAGTAGCCAGGTTTGCTTTAAAACGTTTCCAATCACTAGATTTGTGTCTAGATTAGCTCTAGATAATTTGCAGTGTCAGTTCTAGAGACATTGCTGTGTCTAGATTAGGTCTAGTTAACTTGCAGTGTCGGTTCTAGAGACCTTGCTGTGTCTGGATCAGCTCTAGGTAACTTGTAATGTCGGTTCTAGAGACCTTGCTGTGTCTGGGTGAGCTCTAGATAACTTGCAGTGTTGGTTCTAGAGATCTTGCTGTGTCTAGGTGAGCTCTAGATAACTTGCAGTGTCGGTTGTAGAGACCTTGCTGTGTCTGGATTAGCTCTAGATAACTTGCAGTGTCGGTTCTAGAGACCTTGTTGTGGCTGGATCAGCTCTAGGGCGGTTGCAGTGGATTAGCAGGAGACTAGCAATGTTTGAACTAGCACTAGGACAGTTTTGGTGGTTGGATCAGGTCTAGAAACCTTCGAGTGAAGATAAATATATTTCTGGAATATTTTAACGCTTTAGAATCACTGCAGCAGTGTAGCTGTTCTAGTGCATTGGCAGCATTGGGTTAGCCATAGATGTTAGCTAGTTCTAGAAAGAGTAGAAGGATAGTCGCCTTGATTTTTCTGATTAGCTCTAGAAGTAATGGAGTGGTATACTATAAAGCATTAGGAATGTCGGAGAATCACCGCTGTGTACCTGTAGTGGTCAGATTAGCTCTATAAGCAGCACAGTGGATCGATTATTTGTGCATTAGCCAGAGTTGGTAGCTAGTTCTGGACGAGTCCAGGAGAGTTGCAGTGATTTTAGGATTAGCTGTAGAGCTTCTGTGGTGGTATATTGTACTGTAGAGCATTTGAAGTGTGGAAGAATCACTGCAGTGTACTTCAAAGCACTTTTGTAAGTCGCTCTGGGCGTCTGCCAAATGCTGTAAATGTAAATGTAGTGGTTTGATTATCTCTAGAAGCAGTGCAGTTGCTTGATTGTTGTGGAGGAGTACAGGACAGTTTTAGGATTAGCTCTACAGGTTTTGGAGTGGCACACTGTACTGGTATCACTGCAGTATACTTGTAGGGTTAGAGTAGCTTCAGAAGAGCAGCGGGGCTTTAACCAGCCCTAGCCCTAGGCACTGTTTCCCCACACGTCTGGGGTGGAGGACCAGGTGTGGTGCGTCAATGGTGTATTTGTGAATTGGTTAATAATGGAAGGGGTGGGAGTGTTTCCCTTTCCCTCGACCCTGACCCTGAAATTCAGAATAAAATACAACATATTCATGAAATAGGAGAACGAATACTTAGATGGTGACTCATATACTTGAGAGAGCAAAGTGCATGAAGTGGTGCTCTGATATTGAGGAGTTCAACTAGCTGTGGTCACCAACCCTCTTCCTTGAGATCTACCTTCCTGCAGATTTCATCTCCAACCAAGATATATCACACCTGTTTTAGTTGATCAAGAACTTCTTAGATGGTCAGGTGGGCACGATTATAGTTGGAGCTAAAGTTTTCAGGAAGGTAGATGTCCACTGCTGTAGAGCATTTGTAAAGCGAGATTAGCTCCAGACTCACTGTAGTGGTTAAACCATCTCTGAGTCCAACTGGCTCTAGAGCTGGATGGTGAGGATGGCTGGATAGCTTGTGTGATGTGACTGTAACCATCACAGAATAACACACAAACCTCGTAGAGAACCAAATAGTTCATTTGAATCACAAATTCTGTTTTCTATACAGTAGGAAGTGGGGTGGGATTTGCAAGACAGCCCAAGACAAAAAAATTTTAATGTCTGCTGGAAAACCCATACACTGTGGAATTACACTGTGGAATTACATTTGTGCCAAAAGTATTGAACGTAACTTTTCAAGAAACGAACAAATATATACAATGAGAGAAGAAAAACACTCTGAAAGTGAAAACAGTGACCTCAGTGGCAAAAATTTAACATGGTCTTCAAATAGACAGCATTCTTTGTTAACAGTTCTCTCAGTTTCCTTTTCGCTAATCATGGTTTATGAATGCGCTGCCAGAGTTTTTGTTTACGTTCCGCGAGTTTACATTCGCCATCCTGGCAGAAACACTATAACTATCCAGAGAACCGCATCCAGAACGCTCTCCAAAATTCGCGCCACTGAAGTCTCTACTTCCAGGTCAGGGAGCTGTCGATCCAAATCTCACTAGCCAATGAGAGTAAATCGCTATTAAGCCCCGCCCACATGAGAGGTTTGTTACGTTCAAATCTTTTGGCACAAATTTAATTCGATATTACACTAAATTTTTCTCCACAGCTTGACAATGACCTCGTGCTGACCCTTGACCCAGACAACCCCGTTGCACCATGGAAACACCTGGAGAACAAACTGCTTGAAGGTAAACAATCTTTGCCCCAGGAAATGATTGTGATGACATTACTGAAATGTGGTTATGGCCGCGGTACAGAGATACAGTTACGATGACAGTACAGAGATACTGTTACGGTGACGGTACTGAGGTACTGTTATGATGACTGTACTGAGATACAGTTACGATGATGGTACTGAGATACTGTTACGATGACGGTACTGAGATACGGTTACGATAATGGTACTGAGATACGGTTACGATGACGGTACTGAGATACTGTTATGATGATGATACTGTGACTGAGATACAGTTACGATGACGTTCCTGAGATACAGCCGTGAGTGACGGTACGGAGATACGGTTACGATGACGGTACTGAGATAACGTTACGATGACGGTACTGAGATACAGTTACGATGATGGTACTGAGATACTGTTACGATGACGGTACTGAGATACGGTTACGATGATGGTACTGAGATACGGTTACGATGATGGTACTGAGATACTGTTACGATGATGGTACTGAGATACGGTTACGATGATGGTACTGAGATACTGTTACGATGACGGTACTGAGATACAGTTACGATGATGGTACTGAGATACTGTTACGATGACGGTACTGAGATACGGTTACGATGATGGTACTGAGATACGGTTACGATGATGGTACTGAGATACTGTTACGATGATGATACTGTGAATGAGATACAGTTACGATGACGGTCCTGATATACAGCCGTGATTGAAGGTACAGAGATAACGTTACGATGACGGTACTGAGATAACGTTACGATGACGGTACTGAGATAACGTTACAACGACGGTACTGAGATACCGTCATGAAGATGGTACTGAGATAATGTTACGATGACGGAGCTGAGATACTGTTACCATGACGGCACTGAGATACTGTTACCATGACGACACTGAGATAACGTTACACGACAACGTTACTGAGATGACATTACTGAGACACTTTTAATATCACAAGTATATTTAATATCTGTGTTATTTGCTACAGACTAATTCTCTCTCTCTCTCTCTCTCTCTCTCTCTTTTCAGGTGACATGTCAGTTATGAAAGACGAGATGACGATAGCAGAGCCTCTGCCCGTGGACATGTGTGAGTGTGTGCGAATGGATGTGTGTTTGTGTGTGTGTCTGATACCTAGATGTGAGATTGGCTTTTGTTTGTTCTACTGTCTTTATTGATGTGTGTGTGTGTTTTAGTGTTCCAGGTCAAGGCCGAGCCTCCGTCTCCTTCGTCTTCTCCAACCTCAGACAGCTCTCTACCATCCTTACCTGAAGCTCAGGTATATATATACACACACACACACACATACACACACACACACACACACACACAGACCCCCTGCTGTTCCTACTGATTGAACATGTTCTCAAACATCTATTTACACTTTACACTTTTACACTTACACCCCATCTACATCTCTACAAGCTGTCTCTCTCTCTCTCTCACACACACACACACACACACACACACACACACACACAGGGCTTGTTTGCATTTACCCTTTCACTACTGACTCTGCAGCTGAGTAAACGTTTTCCTTTTTTTTTTTAACTTCCTCTGTCTTTCTGCTCATTCTTTATCTTTTTATTGTCTTTATCTCACATCCTGAAGTTGTTTCTGTATCCAGGATCTTGTACCCTTTCACCGTGTGTGTGTGTGTGTGTGTGTGTGTGTGTGTATGTGTGTGTGTGAGAGAGATAAAGACTGTGTCACAACGACCTTATATGATAAACGAAGACTTAATATATACGTTTAAATGAATAAATACAATCACGTTCATTCTAGCATCAATAATTAATGTAAAACTACACCTTTAGTAAATAACTAATAAATACATTTTTATATATTTATGCAGATTTTAATTTGCGTATATATCTTATTTCTGTCATCCATGGTTGTTTTTTAAATTGATACCTGTTGCATTTTAACTTAATTATGTATTTATTTAGATGCAACAGATTTCAATTTACAAGTTGATTTTAAATTCATGGATTTATTCACTTTAAATGAATTAATTTAATAAGTAATTATTACATTCTCATGTAAAGCCGTTTCAGTGACACTGTTATTCCCAACCTCTCAGCCGTTTTATTATACGTTGTGTTCATGGCGGAAACGCGCATCATGTAAATGCGATTAATCGTGCAGCCTGACGTATCTATACGTTTATACGTGTGTATACATTTGTAAAGTCTCTCTCAGTTTCAGGTGAAAGGAGAGAACCCTCCCACGCCTCCCTACATGTATGGAGATGTTCTCTCACCCCCGGTGGGTGCCATGGAGGTTACTGTGGCAACCACAACCACGCCTCCTCACCAAGCTCCACCCACACTTCCTGTTCCCACAGTAGCACAGACCACAGGTATACACACACACACACACACACACACACACACATACATTTCTTAACTTCCAAGATACACTGAATGTCTTTACTCTTAATTTTTTAATAAAATGAGAAAATTGCTGGTTATTAATTGTGTGTGTGTGTGTGTGTGTGTGTAGTGAGCGCTGGCTCCATTCTGAGCAGTAAGCCTGTTCTACAGCCGAGGCCAGTGTGTATGGCCGCTAAAACTCTGATCCTGCAGGGAACACCACCAGGTACAGACTCCTCCCCCTCTCCAATTACTGCGAGCGGATTGGCTAAAATCTGCCCGTTTCCGTTTTCACATCTATGAGTGATTAGCCTTCAGTTGGGTTGCTGTTTTTGT
>CM040462.1:1629746-1635474 GCA_022758105.1 Pangasianodon gigas | reverse complement strand
TCACTATTCCCTACACTTCACTATTCCCTACACCTCTGTATTCGGTGCACCTCTGTATTCGGGACACTTTACTGTTCCCTGCACTATAGTTTTCCGTACACTTCAGAATTCCATACTGTGTTATTCCATACACTTCAGAATTCCATACACATTAGGTTACCAACTTGCGGTAATGGTCAGTAACCCTAAGGAATAAAGATGGAATGAAGTATTCAGGGGGTGGAGTGGCAGATTGTTTTTGCTGTTATCGTTGTGGTGGCTGACTCTGCTCCTCCTCTTCCTCAGATGAAGGTGCTGAAGCGACAGCAGAGGATGATAAAGAACCGCGAGTCTGCGTGTCAGAGTCGGAAGAAGAAGAAGGAGTACGTACAGAACCTGGAGGCTCAGCTGAGAGAGGCACAGCAGGAGAACGAACGCCTGCGTCGAGAGAACCACGCCCTGCGAATCAGACTCGCCAGCAAAGAGGTCAGACACACAGACAGGTGGTCAGAATGACAGATAATCAGACAGACGGACAGAGAGACAGACTGTATGAGAGAGTTAGTTTGTGTGTATTGTCATTTAAATAAATTCTACCTCTGTTCTCTTTATAAACATGTTATAATGCATTATAATCTTTACAAATAGACACTTGAAAAATGTCCTGTGTGCATGTGCGGGTGCGTGTGCGGGTGTGTGGGCATGTGTGCATACGTGTGTGTGCGTGTGTGTGTGCATACGTGTGTGTGTGTGTGTGTGTGTAACAGGGTGCTGAATCGGGCACCAGTAAGCGAGCAGTGTGTGTGATGGTGCTGCTGCTCTTCATCACCTTCAGCTTCGCTCCTGTCAGGTAAAACACACACGACAGCTCGGCGATTAAACTGCCAATTTCACAAACGAAGTGGCCGCAAAAAAACAAAACGTTGTCCTTCTCTCTCAGCATCACGGACAGGAAGTTACCGTCTGCACTGGAGGAAGGGGAGGAGCTTCATACAGGGAGACACCTGCTGGTGTACGATAGAGATAAGGAGCTGGGCCGGGTGGTGAACGACAGAGCGGCGGAGGACAGGCTGGACAGTGAGGAGGACACGGGAGAGGACAGGTGGAGGAGAGGAGAGGTGGAGAGGGATAACGCTGACGCCTTTCACTTCAGGTGACTACTCTCATTAATAATAAGAATAAAAAACATAATTATTAATATTAATTAGTTTTATTAATGAGCGTTCTCCGTCTCTCTGTGCAGGAATGTGAGCAGTGTGTTCAGCGAGGTGAAGGATCTCGTCTTACAGGACATCGACCGGCTCTTCTCCTCCTCCGACTGCAGGCAGTTCAATCGCTCCGAGTCACTCAGGTTGGCATGGCAACCGGGGCCAAGACCCCTGACCTTCTCATGTGTGTTATAATCACCAACAGTCTGTTCATTTGTGTGTGTGTGTGTGTGTGTGTGTCTGTCTCAGGCTGGCTGATGAGCTGCGTGGTTGGGTTCATCGCCATCAGATCGACAGGAAGAAGACAAACCGCAAACCCAAGATCGCACAGAAGGCAAAAATAGCACAGGTATACACACACACACACACACACACACACCGTGGTGTAAACAGATGTTTAAGACATGCAGTGTTTAGACAGTGAGTATTAATGATCTAAAATTCCTTATAAAATGCCCCTAAAATCCCTAACCCATCCACAGAAATGGTTCTTCTGTTTAAAATGTATTTAAATTGTTCCTAAAATGGTGGAATCACATGAAAAGGTACCTAACATACTGCTGAGAAAGTTTCTCTAGTGCGAATATCTTAAAATGGTTCCTCAAATGGTTGCTCTGGTGAAAACATACCATTATTGAAATGATTCTTCTGCTCCTCTAGTAAAACAGTACCTGAAACTAAAACATGAAACTGAAATGGCTCATTTGGTTAAAAAAAGGTGTCTAAAATATACCTAAAGTGTTTCTGAAATCATTCCTGTGGAAGAACCGTGATCAAAGACTTCCCAAAATGGTTCTTCTGGTGGAAACATACCCAAAGTGTTCACAAAATAGTTCCTCTGGTGCTAAGGTAACAGACAGGTAATCAGATAGTCAGATAGAGGGTCAGATGGAAAGATGGTCAGAAAGCTGGACACTCAGATAGACAGAGAGTAAGACAGCTGGACAGCTAAAATGTTCCTGAAATGGTTCCTCTGGTGATAGCATGCCTAAAATGTTCCTGAAATGGTTCCTCTGGTGATAGCATGCCTAAAATGTTCCTGAAATGGTTCCTCTGGTGGTACCGAAAATGTTCTTGAAAAAGTTCCTGTAAGTGGAAACATACTTCAAATGTTCTTCTGGTGGAAACACATCTAAAAGCTTGCTGAAACAGTTCCTCACTTAAATCGTTCATGCAGTGGTTCCTGTGGTGGAGCTGTGTATGAAGAGTGTGTGGTTGGTGTGTGAATGTGACAGTGTAACACACATTTGTCTCCTCCAGCAGAAAGCTCAACACAGGAAGACAAACTTCTCACGCTACCTCCCCATCGAGACTCACCGCTCCATCGAGAGGTGGGAGGACTGCATTACCCAGCATGCATTTCACATTCGAGTGAGCTAAAGGACATTGTTATACCGTATTGTGTGTGTGTGTGTGTGTGTGTGTGTGTGCGTTTGCGTGCGTGTGTGTGTGTGTGTACACAGTCAGCTGCAGCTCTTACCCGGCCCTGAGGTGAGCTACAGCGACTTCCTGGATGCCATCGATCGGCGTGAAGACACGTTTTATGTCGTCTCCTTTAGACGGGTGAGACACTGAGCATGTTCACATGCTAATTAGCGATTAATAAACATATACGGGATTAATTAAAAATGAAAATCTCTCTCTCTCTCTCTTTCTCTCTCTCTCTCTCAGGATCATCTGCTTCTTCCTGCAATCAGTCACAACAAAACCACGCGACCCAAAATGTCCCTGGTCATGCCTGCCATGGCCGTCAACGGTAACATACCTCAAAGAAAAAATCAGGTTTGTTTATAAAGCACTTTAACTCCAGCAGGATTAATGTGTAATGTGTGTGTGTGTGTGTGCGCGTGTGTGCGCGTGTGTGCGCGTGTGTGCGCGTGTGTGTGTGTTCAGAGTCGGTGTATAACTCGTCTCAGGGTGGATACGAGCTGATGATGCAGGTGGACTGTGAAGTCATGGACACCAGAATAATCCCCATCAAATCCTCCGTGGTCCCGCCCTCGCTCAGAGACACGCCCCCGAACCCGCCCTCTCACCACCATCACCACGGCAACCACACCCGGCAACCGCATGGGGGCGGGGCCTCGGCGAACAGGCAGCCCCTGTCTGTCAGGAGGAGGGAGGCGGAGTTTCTGATCACACAGTCGGGATCGTAATGAAGCGGAGAAAAAGGGAAAATGCACACAGGCACACACACACACACACACACACACACACACACTTTCTCTGTGTTGTATTTGTCTAATCAACAGGAGACAACTGCAGATTAACTTTATAAAATATTTTAAAACATACCAGACACATACAGAATGAAGAGGTTTTAAATCCCAGAATTCCCCACTATTCATCACCCAGCTCCTGTAATTCCAATGTTAATGTTAAAAAGTAACCATGTGATTGTCCAAATCTCATGGAGCTGAAGATAAAGAAATGTAACGATGATTTAAAAGCTCTAAAGTTAGGTTTGTTTCTATGGTAACACTGACATTGTAGTTTCTGGAAGATTCGACCACGGGGTTATGCTGTAGCTATAATCGATTTCTACTGGGTGATTAGTTAAAGTCACCCCAAACTCCCAGAATTCCGCAGTGCGGGTCCCCAAACTCCCAGAATTCCACTATACGGGTCCCCAAACTCCCAGAATTCCACTATACGGGTCCCCAAACTCCCAGAATTCCACTATACGGGTCCCCAAACTCTCCATCATAGAGCTCACCAAAGTCCCACAATACCCCTGTACAGCTCTGGGAATTTTGCAAAACTCTGGGGAATTCTGGGAGTTCAGTAACTTGTACAGGGGAATTCTGGAAGTCCAGTGAGCTGTACAGGTCTCTAACCTCCCACAATTCCCATGTATTGCTCAGTGAACTCCCAGAATTCCCATGTATGGGTGGCTAAACTCAGAATTCTGATATACAGTACATGTAACCAAAATACTGTAATTTCCCATTCCCTGTATGGGTCAGTGAACTCCGAGATTTCCCTAGTATGGAACACCAAATTCCCAGAATTCCCGTGAGAGACCTTAAGGAGTGTGTTTTGTATATTTGTATCTTAATTTTTTTTTTTACTTCCTATTTGATGCCAGTCAGCGCTGTTGTCTTTGTGGTTTAATTATGTATGTGTTTATGATCTGAGAATCATACTGTGCTTTTATTTAAATAAGAAGCTTGTGATCGATGCAAATGTCAATTACTGTGTCAGAAAAAAACCCGGAAATTCGGAATTGTATCCCAAATACTCGTGTTTGTTAGAATCCATTCTGAAGTCGCGATGCTTTTAATGCTGAACGTAGCACTGTTATAAACGCCCAAACGTAAAATAACCACTATTAGAACTGATTCTGCGTGCTCTAGCATTTGTGGGCGGAGCCTAAATCCTAAACCAAGCACACAGGAAGTGATAGTTTAGCAATTCCGACCTGAACAGCGCCTCGTAGAGGGAAAGCTAAAGCTACAGTTGTTGTTGAAACGCAATGACAATGTCTGAAATTGTAATATAGTGTATATTTAAGATCTGTTTTTATTTGATAATTGTAGCTGCGTAAAATTTCGAGACTTTATTACTCTATTCACGTCTAAAGGGAGCTTTATACACGTTTATATGTTTGTAATTTAGACGCAGCCACTTTAGATCACAGTTACGACATCGTCGCTTGTAAATAACGGGAGCTTGTGATCATACCATGTGCACTTCCTCACTCTTACTTTTGGTCACATTTGCTTTTTAAATTTTTTTGTGTGTTTTTTTTTTTTTCATTATGTGTTTGTTTTTTTTACTGAAAAGAATCTTATGTGTCCTTCATCCAACACGTAAACGTTTCTCTTTTTTCCCACTACATTTTATATATTCTATATTTAAGGCTGTAATGTGGCAAAAGTAGATCCTGAGATAATCGAAGATGTTTTCACAATAAGGAATACATAACGTAGATTTACGTCTGCTAACAAACGAGGGGAAAAAAAGTACAGCGTCGTTAAAATATCTTATGAAAACGTATTTTGTATGTCGTTTGTATTTCATTTAAAAATGATGTCACAAGATATTGGTACAGAAGTCGTGAAGATGGTTAGTGACGCAAAATAGGCATTATGACGTAAAATATCACAAAATCGTTATCGTATATCAGATTGCCCCGCCCTAATAATTCTATATAGAGGGATATAAAGGCATGTGCTGTATTAAAATATAAATATTTCAACTGTAAATATATAAAAAACAAAAATGACGTACCAGAAAAGAACATAGCTGACTTCCAGCACATGCCTCTATATATTATATATAGTGTGTGTATACTGTATAATTCCTCCTTCTTCTTCTTCTTCTTATCATGAAACATTCCTCTTAGCTATCATCACACACACACACACACACACAGAGATGGCTTTATGATTGCGCTTGTAAATACGTTTTGCTTTTTTTTTTTTTTTTTTTTTTTATTTTTTTTTTTTTTTTTTTTTTTTTTTTTTTTTATAATTTATCTGATGAAGCTGTTTTTATTTCTCGGCTGTGTGAGAGTTTATGAACCACTGTGCTCTTTT
>CM040462.1:1597246-1624746 GCA_022758105.1 Pangasianodon gigas | reverse complement strand
GTTCACACTTTAATGACCAGACACTCACACACACCTAAACATACACATACGTTTGTGTAAATCAAAAGGACACACATGATGTGTAGACATTTACTCATAAATCCACTGCTGGGTTCAAAGATAGGCAACACACACACACACACACACACACACACACACACACACACACGCACGTCTGGCTTCATACTATGCGTGCACCACATATACATTATGAAGGTGTGCACGTGTGTGACCTGCTTCATGACCCAGCAGCAGAAGGATGAGTGAGCTCTCCTGCATTACTCGAAACTTTCGGCTCTCCTGATTGGCTGATCCACGTGCTATTCTCTTCACACTACAGATATTACATCAAATTAATGTCTGTCATGTCCATCGCCATCAAATTACTGTATGGAGCAGAAAGTGCTCTAAGACTTTGCAATGCATTTTAAACCGTATAAACATGAACCTCGTGCATTTCTGGAAGAAAAAATAAAGATTTATATACAGATATATTTTACAAAAAATAATTTCAAAAGCTCTGAACAGTTTAAAAGACCGAAAATGTAAATATTCCTAAGTGAAATGAAGGGAGGGAGAGGGAGGGAGGATAGACGGGGAGAAGGATGGAAGGAAGGATAGATGGGCAGAAGGATGGAAGGAAGGATAGACAGGCAGAAGGATGGAAGGGCAGAAGGATGGAAGGAAGGATAGACAGGCAGAAGGATAGACGGGCAGAAGGATGGAAGGGCAGAAGGATGGAAGGAAGGATAGATGGGCAGCAGGATGGAAGGAAGGATAGATGGGCAGTAGGATGGATGGGCAGAAGGACAGAAGGAGGGATAGACGGGCAGAAGGATGGAAGGAAGAATAGACAGGCAGAAGGATGGAAGGAAGGATAGACGGGCAGAAGGATGGAAGGAAGGATAGACGGGCAGAACGATGGATGGCAGTAAGCAATGAAGACTGATGAAGGAATGGAGGAAGGAACAAACAAATGAAGGAAGGAAAGAAAGAAAGAAAGAAAAAGAAGGATGGATGGACCCCAGAGTGGAGCAACAGAAAGTGTCCGCACTACGGTTGGGAATCCCGGTGATGTCACCGCCAGCAAAGAAAAAAAAAGACCTGATGATAAAAAGAAAGTGAGAAAGGAAAAAGGGAAGGAGTGCTGAGAAAAGTGGAGGAATGAAAGAAAGCAAGATAGAAAAAAAACAAAGAGAGAAAGAAAGATTAAAGCCAGTGTGTGCTTGAATGTAAGGATTGGAGTCTGTATGAGGCGAAGCTGCTGATTGGTCGGTTGCTGTAACGCTCATTATGACATCATAAGCTGTTGGTTGTCATTTAAATTCTTCAACTTTCCGTCGGTGTGTTTCAGCGAGAACGTTTCAGACTTTAACCCGAAACACTTTAAACAGTAGAACCTTCATGAAAACACACAATTCCACTGAAATTCTCTACGAAAATGACAACTCCGTCTTTCCTACACAAATCTACCGCCGGTGATCTTTCATCCTGCGGCTCAAACATCATCATCGACTGGCAAGTTTCTGACCGAAAGTCTGGTTTCTACGAAAATGTGGCCACTCAAAACCATAGAACTCGTCACACACACACACACACACACACACACACACACACACAATGTCTGCTGCTGTAAATCAGAAGCAGTTTTATAGAGCGGAGAATTTCCACAGCAGCAATTCGTGCCAGACAGACCAACAGAAACACACACACACACACACACACACGCACACGCACGGAGCAAACAGCAGCAGTAGCACTCAGTGTTCAGCTCGATGGAGGGATTTACTGGAGTGATGATAAATAGAGAGACGGTGTTTAACACTCGGAATTCTTTCCGAGAAGTAAAGCAGGAGCAGCAGTGTGAGTCAGAGACGTGTTCACTGAGCATCAGCGAGAAACACAACGCTGTCATCTCCACACTGAGTGACAGAGAGGTGGCTGTTACACCAGTAATGAGGTTCCACACACACACACCAGCTAGTCCAGGTGTTTAATCTCAGCTGTGTTACATCATTTTATCTTTTCAACTTTACTGTGTATCTTTCACCTTTCTTTCCCTTTCCTGCCCTTTTCTGTCCTGTTACGTAAAAGGTCTTTTCTTTACCTTTTCCTCCTGCTCTGTCTGGTGTAAGAACAGCCTCTGAAATTTAAACTGAAACTGAGGTGAAATGGCTTCACATGGCAAAAAGTCCTGTACCATTCTTTCCTGTCCTTTCCTTTCCTTTCCTGTTCTATTCTTTTCTTTTCCTTTTTTTGTGAACAATTATTTTATTGAGTAGTCAGTTCAGTATAACACAAAGTACAACACAGTAATTTAGACTGTAGCCACACCCCTCACCCACCAACCCACCAGGTAGACTTATACTGTACTGAGGAAAATACAAGACATTGCAGTGGAGAAAAGAAAAATAAAATCACAAGAAAAATAAAAAATATACATAAATACCAAATAAATTGTACATCAAAAAGAAGAAACAAAAGATTTAACAATATCAAAAGTAGCACTTCAGGTCTTCAAAGTTTTTGTCTTTGCTCCGTGAATGCGAGCTGTAGACAGTTCCATAGAAACAATGTCGAAATTCTTTTCCTTTCCTGTTGTTTCTTTTCCTTTCCTTTCCTTTCCTTTCCTGTTCTGTTCTTTTCTTTTCCTGTTCTTTCCTTTTCTTTCATGTTCTTTTCTTATCCTGTTGTTTCTTTTCATTTCTTTCCTGTTCTTTCCTTTTCTTTCCTTTCCTTTTCTTTCCTGTTCTTTTCTTTTCCAATTGTTTCTTTTCTTTTCTTTTCTTGTTCTTTCCTTTCCTTTCCTTTTCCTGTTGTTTCTTTTCTTTTCTTTTCTTTTCTTTTCTTTCCTGTTCTATTCTTTTCTTTTCCTGTTGTTTCTTTTCTTTTCTTTCCTGTTCTTTTCTTTTCCTATTGTTTTTCTTTTCTTTTTCTTTCCTTTCCTTTCCTTTTCCTGTTGTTTCTTTTCTTTTCTTTTCTTTTCTTTTCTTTTCTTTCCTGTTCTATTCTTTTCTTTTCCTGTTGTTTCTTTTCTTTTCTTTCCTGTTCTTTCCTTTTCTTTCCTGTTCTTTTCTTTTCCTATTGTTTTTCTTTTCTTTTCTTTTTCTTTCCTTTCCTTTCCTTTCCTTTTATTTCCTGTTCTTTTCTTTTCCTGTCATTTCTTTTCTTTTCTTTTCTTTCCTGTTCTATTCTTTCCTTTCCTTTTCTTTCCTTCCCTCTCTTTTCCTCTCCGTTCCTCCCCGTGTAGTGTGTAAGATCGTTCAGCAGGTATAAACTCCACCCTCTCAGTGAGAACAATGCAGCTGAAATGATTTTCTCTGAGATTTTCTCACTCTGTTTGAAACCTGCAGTAAAAGTTTTACAGAAAACTTCACAATATCTGAGGCACCAATCGAGTTTAAAAATCTGTTTATGTGGAGCGTCTGCTGTGAACGAGCCGTTACTATAGAAACCATAACGTATGAGAACGAGTGCATTAATATAAACCTGTGATGTGCAGCTGCACTGCTGTCTGACCAATCACAGTCCAGAACTCAGCTGGATTAACACATACACCCCGTGTGATGGATTTACTTGCTCATTTTCTTCATCAGAAACGTAAACAGATGTGCATCAGCACCTCCTGTCCTGCTAAACATTACAAAAAGGAGAAAATAATGAAATCACACACTTAATGGGTGAAGCATTATTTACTGTAATAATGTCATTTTTATTCCCAAATCTCCAGTGCTGTCGCTCAGGTTTTCAGATCTGCAGGTATAAAAGGTTTGAAGGTGGATGGAAACTGTCTCTTCTGTCTTCTCGGACTTTCACTCATCGTTTATTCCTCTGCCTTCTCTTTCGTCCTGCTGTGTTTCCCATTAGCTCTTTAAATGCCTATGAAAGCCCTTGGTCTTTTTTTCTTCTTCTTCTTCATGAACTTTTTCCAATCGTTTTACATTTCAAAGGAAGAACAATCACATGGTTGTGAATGATTATGTGTCTAAGTCACATTTCTCTTTCGGAAATTGAAAAATACGTAACTTATGGTGCATATATTATCTTTACGTTTGGGTTCAGGTACAGAAATATTTATCTACAGAACACACACACCTGTAGAACCGCTCTATTCCCGTAGCACAAGATTGTGACTAATGAATCTCTTTATTCATGCGCTTCCAAAAAGTGTAGTCATGACTGTGGTCAAAACAAAGACATCGTAAACAGAGACAGCGCCATAATCATAATCCAAACACTCAGAGCGGGATCAAAACCAGAAACACACAGAACACTCTGAGAACAGGACATGAGGAACAAGAAATGACGAGCTGATCAGGAGGTGCTGATTACAAAAAATATCTCAAACTTCATTATCCTGCTGAGCGACCTTAAATTCTTTATTCACAATGGACAGAATACAGCACAACTGCAACTTTACAAAGAGGAGGCCATCCAACAGAATCAGAAAGACGGGATTAGTCAGAGAAACAAGCAAGAGGACAAGTGGAGGAGCTGGAGAGATCCACAGCTCAGAAGGGAGAAGCAGTTCACAGCTCCTAGCCTAGAGACTCCACACAGCTGGACACGCCACACAGCTGGACACGCCACACAGCTGGACACTCCACACAGCTGGACACTCCACACAGCTGGGCATGTAAATAACAAAGCCACATGAAATCTCATTTAGAGATCCATCAAACATGTAAAAGAAGCTTCTTTGCTCTGATACGTTTCTTTGCTTCGTGCCTTGCCACAAAGCACTACATTTAACAGAACCACTGCTCATCACCCTGAGAACACCATCCCCACTGTGAAGCATGGTGGCGGTAGCATCATATTCAGCGTTCATCTTGTCCTCTTGTGTGTTTCTCTAAGGCTTTTCACACTTGAAATAGTTAACCCTGGGTCATTCTAAACCCCGGGTAAATGGAACCCTGGGTTATCTTGTTTCACGTTTCACATCGCTCATACTTTAGCCAGAGTTAACAATTAATCCTGGGGTTTTTATAATCTGACGTTTCACACTGTACACTTCTAAACCCTGGGTTAATGTTCTTATTTGCATATTTGAGGTGTCAACAGCCATGATTGGATAAATACAGCGTGTGACCGGTTTAAATAACGGCTCCTCTCACGCTTTCACATCAGTGAGAAAAAGTGTCGCCACGTAAATCCTTGTCTGTTTTAAGCCTCCTGAGAAGCATAAAGGCAAGAAGCCAAAAAGACAAAGGAAAGAAAACACAGAGGAGCATATCATATTAATATTTTTTTTTGAATTCTTCATAAGCATGGAGAGATTTGTGTTTACTTGTACAGTAGCGTCATTTCTGACTGTGCCATCAGTTTGTCCTGAACAGACTTTTGTGTCCATAACTGTAAAAATAAAACTGTCTCCTCTTCAGTTTCTAATTGGGTGTCTGTTGCTAAGCGTCCAGCCGTAACATTCTAACACCGCATCGTTTCACGCTGTACACGTTTGGCACCGTAATGCAGGGTTTAACACCGCAAAAGCTTCAGAACAGGGTTTCATAACCCCGGGTAAAAAGCAGTGCTAACCCCGCTTCTAAATTACAAGTGTGGAACGTTCCTCTACCCGCGGTTATGACTAATCCCCTCTTTAACTGCTCATTGAGTTTGGTGGATGGTCTCCTCTAAACAGAGTCACGTTTGTTCTTTGAATTTTTTAATAATGGATTTAAGGACTTGTTTTGATAGCTCCTTGGTCCTCATGCTGCTGTTTGTTATGTTAGGTATGTTTTCTAGGCAACTGTAATTGCACACAGGTGGACTCCATTCAACTAATTATGTTACTTGTGTTGGAAATTCTGCAAAGATGAGTCAGTAAACGGGAGACTGGTCCTGATCTTCAGAAGAATCTTCAGTTTTTTTACCAAGAGGAGCATAACTTCAGAAAGGTTTCACCAGCTCACTCTCAGGATCAAGAGGCCAGTTTACGTAGAGAGTGAAGAGAGAGAAGCCTCAGTCTTATATCCGACTGAGTCAGGTGGTGTTCTGACCTCTGACCTCGTGAGACCCACTATACTGTATCAACACACAAGGAATAAACCATACAAAATATTCAGACATAAACCTGTCATGTCAAATATGTGACAGAATACATTAATGAACATAAAACTTGATCAGAAGCCAATAATTAAAGAAATTACAAGAACCCTATACAGTGTTATGCATAAATATTCACACCTCATGGACGTAATTGGGATTATATGTCGTGAGTCTACCCCAAAAAAAAACATAAGATTTTTGAATGCATAAGTATTCACCCCCATTACCTTGAAACCCCTAAATTAGTTGCAAAATTAGTTACCACTAGTTACCATCACATGACTGTTTGGTGTTTCTTATCTCCATTATTGTTCTGATTATTACTGCATCCTTATTACTTAGCATATAAGCCCAAGGTAATTGCTATGCTTATTACCTTGAAAAATTATCTAACCACAGTACACAGAATGAAGTTAGTTGCACTCTCATTGCTTCTTAGCATCTACCTCCAAGGAAGCATAAACAGGATGCAAGAAAAGGAGTTGAGAACAAATTTATTTACCAACCGAGACGTTCTCATTCACTGAAGAGTCGCTTATCAGCGATGTGTTTCCCAGCTGTATTTACTTTAGAACTAACTTCATTAAAACATTGCAGCTCCATCACACACGTTTTAGAGAATTATACGTATACCCAGAGTGAGGAACTCAAAATGAGACACAGGTGACAGAGATAACACAAGAAACCAATGAACTGCAAAGGGAGGGGAAAACAAAATCAAAAATAATAACAAAAGCACATGTGAAAAACTGGAAACAAGGAGCGCTCGCTGTAATGCGCTACAGCTACAAATACAGTCCTTGTATGCAAGTTATTAATATGCTTTGCTTTAAAAACAGAGTCAGGTGATGAGTAGAATCTTGTCTTTCGTGTTTTGCTTGTTTTTCATTTCATGATTCACATTTCACGTATCATTTCATTCACATTCATTCAGTAAATCATTTGTAATTTGTATCCAGTGTTTGTGAATACGTCTGTGTTTTGAGTCTTGACAGTATCCAGTACTTATTTCATTTAAATGATTCATTATGTATTTGTGGTTCTTATTATGATGATTTGTTTTGTTTTTTTGGGAGAGTTGGAGCACTTCCACCATAATCTTACGTCACACACCTAAGTAAAAAAGCTTTATGCATAGGAAACACCTGTTTATCCTTAATCCAGAAGCCTTTCTCCTCCTTCCTTGATTCTCTGAGCATATTTTAAGAATTTGTACTTCTTTGTGAGGCTTTGATTGATTTAGGATCGAGGAATTCAACAGTTATATCAAGAAGGCAACAGTTATAGTAGTATTGGGAAGCACATATTTCTTTAGCTGGTGCTTTAGCCACCAAAGGACTGGGAATGAAGTCGACCCCAGATACCCCCCTGACTGCAGGTCTTTTAGCAAGCTCTTTTCTTGCTACCAGGTCAAACCAGGCTCAGAATGAGGCTATAAACCCGTCCACAGTCTCTGTCTTAGTGCTCCTCTGTCGAAAAACAGAAGCAACCCACTCAAGCTTCCCCAGTGAGAGATGAGATCATTACGGCTGCTTTGGTTGGATCAGAGAGGGCTGTCGTAACCATACTCAAAGCAGAATGAGCACTGAAGCAGATACCCATTTAAACCCCCCAGGAGTCCCATCAGTAGCGCTGAAGAACGGGGGCAGGTCAGCAGGAATGCAGGCTGAGAGAGCAGAATCGCCAGAAAGGACATGCGCTGCTGCAGCCTCCTCATGGCCTCGTTTACCTCTCTGATTTTAATATCTGCAGTGAAAATGTAAAATTGCTGGCAAACGTGCATACCAACCACACAGGTACGAGTTAGCAAAAATAATCAGTGTGTGAGGTTACTTCACGCCGTGTCGCCGGTCAGAGGCTGGTGTGCAACGCAACCAAACATGCGACATGTGTCAACCATCTGGACAAGACCGTGGCAAAAATACCACAAATCTTATGAAGAACTTCAAAAATCAGACAGAAATCAGACATAATAAGTTCCAATGGAGGGGAAATATCCACACCAACATGTCAATAAACATCCAGCGAGGCTTCATAACCCGGGTTATTTTTAATCTCTAAAATAAACAAAACGGTCAGACATCACAGCGGCGTGACGAATACAGTTTTAGTTAAAGCATAATGATAATAAACAAGGCAGAGATGAAGAACACTGCAACGCGTTTTGTTGGAATTGTATATTACTAAGTAATATTAAAAACAGTAAAGTCAGTGTCATTTTATTTAGCTAAATTTCGAATCCCTCTTCCTGTACATATCAATACGCTACCTTTCTATGATACACTCCATATAACATGAAAAGAATTCCTTTCTGCATAAACCTGCATCATTAATTTATCAGATTCTGGCTCAGTGAAACAAAATGAGTTGTAAATAAAAAGCAAAAAAATTTGTCATTGATGCTCATCGTCATGGATACCTGAAACAAGCAGTGAGTTTTAATGGATTAAACTTTTTATGTATTTTACAGGAAATAATGTCATGTATTCACTATGGTCTTGTTATAAAACTTTTTAAATCTGGGCTCTCAAACATTTTGCAGGCAGAGACCCGTTTAACTGTAAAAATAAAATAAAATAAACATACCTCCACGGACAGTACAGATTTATTTTATGAACATAATCTGTTGAATGAGTCCAAAAGTTGCATCAATATTTAAGTATTCAGAGTCGGGTCACTCAGATGCTTAAGTGGATTTTCTGAGCTCCACATTCAGATTATTAAAATCAACTGCGTGTTGGTCACGCCTCTGAGGTTGCCAGATTGTTCTTTAGTGGAAGCGTTCGAGACGCAGTTTTTCACAAACATCAAGACCCCCATCTTTAAACACAAACACTCCCATTTAAACCTAAAAAAAATCAGGGATAGAACGCAGACTGAAGAAGAAAAAAACTTTTTTTCATGAAATTGTAATGTGTGCAGGATGTAGCCGATTTTATCGCGGTTTTAATTCACTATTTTGATTTGTCGAATTAATAAAATAAAAACAGTGTTTTTGTCAATTTGATGAGTTCTCCTGTAAAGAAAACATGCCCATGGTTTGAAGGATAAGCTGACTAAGTGCTCATCTGCTACGCTTACAGAGAAGTACATACATCATTTTATCCAAAGAAAAGTGGTTCTTGAGAATGTGGGCGTGGCCTGTCCATGTTTGTTTTTAGTTCTGATGAGAAACAGTAGTAGCTATATATCGCTTATAATGTTAACAAGTTAAATACAAAGTAAATAACACACTAATCAGTCGAAAGATGTGTTGTTTGATTAATGTTATGTGCTTAGTACTAGCTTTATTCTCAGATTAGCAAAGCAAGCTAACTGTATTAGTTACATGCACTCACCAGAGACACCAGGGATCTCTGATATTTCCTTCAAAGCTTTGTTTTTCCTTGTAACGTCTCTATACATGTTTAATGAGAGATCATATATAGCAGGATATATGACCACCTGTCGCTTTGCAGCTCGCTACTGTGAACGTAGAGAAATTACAAGGAACAGCTGTGAATAAACTCCACACAGACGATCGTAATAATCAGAGGACGTAAAAAAAGTGGAGCTGGAGCAATAGCTAAGGACAACCAGGTAGTGATCCTGAGTGATCCTGAGAGACACAGTGGGAGTCTGACAGAGACAGTGTGTATTCTCTACACTCAGCTGTGAAAGTCATTAGCCAGTGTTTGTCATCCTCACTCGCTTTAGGAGATACACTCTTCCCAATCGACCTTTCAATCTGTTTCTCCTTCTCTATATCTGACCAAAAACAGGATGCCCCATCGTCTTCATCTACCCCAATGTTTCCACTCCCACCTGCAAACACCCCTATAAAGTCTAAAGAGAGACATCACTACGTAGTGGAATGAACAGTTAATGGATCATATAAGCCAACAGCCCAGGCCAAAATATAGTAACATTCCTCAGAGTGAAAGTGAAATCGACCAGCAAATGTGAGTTTATACTGGACTGAAAACACTCACACACACAGCCAGCTACGAGAAAAACGTCCATTAACCATTTCTTCTCAGGGTCTTATGGTCATCCTCAATGAACAAGAAGAAATATTGCTTCATTTCTCTTGGCCTCATACTTTGTCCACTGTCAAATCAGAAAACGTTATTACTGTTTATGTTTTTTTTTTTTTTTTTGGTACTCGTCCATCTTGATCTGGTCTCTGAATACACATCCTTTGTTGATCTATTTTTAGAGATGCAGCTGTGCAAGCTTTGTGTTTGGGAGATGAGCATCACTGTCTGGGTGGGAAGAACGGCCTTACTGCCTCACATGATGATCAGATCAGAAGCAGTAAATTTACTGAAATTCTTTACTCAAGTAAAAGTACACGGACTTATCTAAATGAATATTCTGGTAAAAGTACAGCTTCAAATTCATTAATTTAGAGCAGAAAAGTGTCAATCGTAAATTTACTTAAAGGTAGCAGAAAGATTCACAAAAAATAGACATCTGCCTCAAATCACACACTGATTTTAGTTCTTGATGGTAAATTAGTGCCGTTCACTCATGGGAGCATGGGAAAACATTAAGGCTAACTAACAACGGCTTTATTCTCTCACATGTTAGCTAGCACAATAATAACTAGCTGATTGCTAATTGCTAGCTGTCATGATACAAATACAAAGTGTATGTAGCAGCAGATAGATTACAGTGATGAGTGTTAGGTCTCATTCTTTCTGTCAGAGCGGTTAAAGTTTCCTTTTTTTAGCAATTATATATATAATATAATATGATATAAAATACTACTATTGCCCTATAAAGCACTAAATGGTCTCGCTCTGCAGTACCTGAGCGAACTTTGGTCTTTTATGATCTGCCACGCCTACTTGATGAAAAGGTGCAGGCTATTTGTTGGTACTTGTTGAATAGTAAAGCCTACAGCAGGGGGCAGAGCTTTCTCTTACAAAGCCCCACAGTTATGGAACAGCCTTCCACTTAGTGTTCGGGGCTCAGACACAGTCTCAGTGTTTAAGTCTAGGCTGAAAACATATTTGTTTAGTCAAGCCTTTTGTGAATAGTTTTTTCTTAGGTAAAGGAGCAGGTCTGGAGGGTTCACAGGCATAGAGTGCTGTGGTGAACTGGGATGTTTGGATGCTGTCGCCCCCCCCACTCTCACGCGTTCACTCAGGTTTGTTGACGGTGGAGTGGCTGGATGCTTTATGCCCCAGGGTGCCCTCAAACATGCCCTGGCTGTGAATGTTCTTTCATCGATTGCTGAGAACAATTTACATTCAAGTCTCCAGTTAATAACAGTTAACAATCAGTTTGATATGAGAAACTTAAAGTTAAATCTCTATTGATGTTCCTACTCAAGTTCCTTTTAACACATTTAGTACTGCTTGACTTTATAGTACACAGTTATAGAAGTTAATTATTTATAATCGCACTATCCCGTGTCACCCAGATGAGGATGGGTTTCCTTTTGAGTCTGTTTCCTCTCGAGGCTTTCTTCCTCACATTGTCTCAGGGAGTTATCCTTGCCACTGTCGCCTCTGGCTTGCTCATTAGGGTTAAATTTAAATTAACAATTTTATGTCCGGATTTGTGTAAAGCTGCTTTGGAATAATGTCCATTGTTAAAAGTGCTATATACATAAAAATTTAATTGAATTTCAATTGAATTTAGATCTGAAGCTGTCTGAGACATTGTAGCAAATGCTAGTAGTGGAGACGTTGGCGCAAATGATGGACTCAAAATCCCAGAATGCAATGCAGCTCAAAGACGCTGAGTTACGACAGCGATGCATGAGATGATGAGCATGATGGCCTTGATGGCAGTATTAGCATGAAAGTTGAAGCTTTGGAAGCAGATCTGTTTGAGCAGAGTGTGCAAATGATGGGGAGAGAGAGCTGGACAGTCTAATGGACTAAAGCGCCGCTGCATCTCTCTCTTTAGGTAGAGATCATGTGAGGGTGATAGCAGCCAATCATGATGAGTGATAGCAGCCAATTGTGGGCATCTGTTGGCTCATATTTACAGAATTAAGCTAAAAGTTACAGCTTTAACTTTGACTGTTACAAAGCACTGACACTAGAGACTCCTTCCACAAATGTTAAATCTCCTAGCAGAAAACTTCATATGAACAATTAAACACATCATTCTCTGTTAAATAACAACTTAATCTTTAATCTTTGATCTTATTAAAGGATACTTCTCTGTTAACATTATTGTAGAATCATTTTAGATATGATAATAATAAAAATTGCAATTTTCTTTCTAAAATGAATCATAGTAGAACTCAGTCGAACTAGAAGTTAAGTATCTACACAACCCACAAACGAAAACATCTCTATCAGTTGTCACATCAATGCCGAAATCAGCGTCACACTACAATCACCCAAAATGCACTGCGGCCTACGAGGATGGCTGCCGTAAACCACAACTCCCAACCTGCTTCACAGCCTACAGAAATGGCCACCATGGACTACAACTCCCAATACAACACCCAATACACGAACTCGTGTCATGTTCTCAGTGGCAATCATTCTAATCACACACACACACACACACACACACACCCACCCACCTGGACTCAATCATGACCACTGCATATATTCTCACTCAAACCCACAGTGATCTGTGAAGTAGCCGCTTGTCTGACTGGAATGCTGTGTGATCTGGTTTTTGATCTGGTTTTTGATCTGGTTTCCTGGTTTGTGATTCTCATGCCTTTCCTGATTTAATCTGTTTGCACATCGTCTGAGCATTTCCTGTTTTGTGACTATGATCTTGTGTAATGTTTTGGATTTGCTTGCCAGTTTTTCAGGAAAGCATTCTAACCTGCAGCTGCCGCCGTCTCTGCAGCCTGACATCAGTATTGTGCTCATGTTTTATAAGGATGGTAAAGAACAGATCAGGAAATGCTGAACGGTAAACTGTTAACCCCCCTGACCCATAATGTTAACCCCTGCCTCTTAAACATCACCTGACTTCATCTGACCTGAATGCATAACCTTCCAAACATGTGAGGTATATCTGTCCATGATTTCAGCTCAGCTTCCAAAGCAGCATTATTTACAAAGACATTTAACCCTTCATCCTTCAGCCATGACCTCTAAGTGAACGTCCCAGGTGCGGAATTCGGTGTGAAACTGTGTGCAAACCACATCAACAAACCCTGAAAAAACGAGCGGAATATTTCACTTTGGATGAATCTCACCATAATACAGCAGAGACATTCCAAATAAATTAATTGTACATCTATATATTTCATTAAATAATGTATTTTCTTTCATTAAGCCATATTATCCACCTCTATACATCATTGATTTTCAACTATGTCACCATAAACACCACAGTGCTGCTGAATTCTGGATTGTGATTGGTCAGAAGGTGTTGATTAATTTTCTATAACAGCAGCTCTGACAGTAGTGCAGCTGCAGATCACAGGTTTATATTAATGCACTCATTCTAATACGTTATGGTTTCTATAGTAACAGCTCATTCACAGGGACTTGTGCAGTGGAGGCTCGGCGTAAACAGATTTTTAAAAAAATCGTTGATGTGGTGAAGTTTTCTGTAAGGGGAAATATGCTTTATGGAAATTTAACATTTATGTGCTTTTTTGAAAATGTAACATTTATGGAAGGAGTCTCCAGTGTCAGCGCTTTGTAACAGTCAGAGGTAAAGCTGCAACTTTAAGTTTTCCGACATCTTCAGGACAGAGGAGTTTACGCTTTGAGGTTTCTTGGTAAAATGACAAGCTGCATGTTTTTAATGTCTTATTAACTTCAAAGAGAGAGGAAAAAGAGAAGCTGGTGAAGGAAGCTGCTATAACATAAGTGATAACAGAAGCTAACATGCTTCACTGACACTCCACGACATTAAATGTAACTATAAATGGATAAAAAATACAGTGTTTTGCTTCCTCTGTAAAGTGACCTTGGGTATTATTATTTTTATTATTAGTAGTAGTAGTAGTAGTAGTAGTAATAGTAGTAGTAGTATTTAATTAATTTATTTTTTAATATCTATTAGTAGTGCAAAACATGTTAACATTTGTTTCATTCATTGTGGCTGCATCCCAAATGATTTCTTACAATAAATAATGCTAATTTTGTGCTAAATGAAAGCTAATTCATGCTAAGTTTGTGATGCTTCCTAGAAAGGAGAATGTCTGAGAATGTTAGCCTGCTCTCAAATAATCTCCTAGATAATGGGCTAATTAGCATATGAGAGAACTTCATTTTACATAAATCAACAACTTAAAAATATATAAGAAGTACGTATACGTCCTTCGATATGTATACCTTATAGTACAGTGAAATTCTTTTCTTTGCATATCCCAGTTTGTTAGGAAGCTGAGGTCAGAGCGTAGTGTCAGCCATGATACAGAAAGGGTTAAGGGCCTTGCTCAAGGGCCCAACAGGGGCAGCTTGGTGGTTCTGGGGTCCTTCTGATCAGTAACCCAGAACCTTTACCACAGAACTACCACTGCCCTTCAACCACCAGAACAAACTCAGATTTAAGCATCTGATACAGAACCTTATCATGGGTGCCATTGTTTTATTAATAACTCCAGTGACATGAGTTCTAGTGTTTGGAACAGGAAGACAAAGTGCCTCTGCAACACAAACAACACGCTGTGAGCATGTGAACATTACACTGTGAGGAAGAGTGTGATGCCGTCTCAGGCATTAATCCAGTCCCTCGTAAAAGGGTCTCTCTGCTCCACCACCATCAGGCCAGATGTTTTTCAACGATGGGTTTAACAGCTGCAGGGAAATATGCATTGCTAATATAACACAGCTATACACACATGCTGGAAAGGAGGCTCACGCCGAAAAACAGAAGCTCAGAGTAAACAGGAGCCATATGGAATCCGTGTAGGAATAAATAATAATGTTAACATGTCTAACATCGACTATTAATCTACTTAACGCTACCTCACTACATTACTTTAATATTATTGTAGTGATTGTATTATTGCATTATTCTATTACGAATTATTCTATTTTCACACACTTGTTTATGATATTTTATTTTATATTGTTATTGATTTCTTCTTTCTGTCACTGCTATTATTTATTACAATAGTATTATTATTATTTGCGTATTTTACTATTTTATTTATTTTTTATTACCTTTTGTTTCATGATTTTTGTTTTTACTTCACAATATACAGTAAAGTATTTTGAGCTGCAGTTTAAATAAATATATGAAGGGTGCTAAATAAATAAAGTGGTTATTATTATTATTATTATTATTATTATTATAGAAAATAATATTATAGCTGTAAAATTATAGCTGTGAAAAACTCATGTTAAACACATAGATAATTGGTTTGCAATTGGAAAACTACAAAATATTAAACTTTTAATTTTTTTAAATTTAATATTCAGAAGCATGTGGAATTGTGTTGTTACTAGTTTTTAGTTCTAGTAAAGCTTTCCCCGAGTCTTTAGTGAATTTAGTTTCTCGTCTTTTACGGGTTTGACCTTTTGACATTGTTATATGCATGTGCCTCTGTTAACCTTTTGAGACCAGAACTAAACATGTTCTCATGTTAAACATGTCTCCACATTTTGTTAGGACAGCTAGACTTCTTCTGTTTTATTATTTGTCATATTAGCAGTAATATTTTTGACATGAGGGGAATCAGAGACTGTAAGGCGTAGAAGCTACAATTCTGGCAGAAAGGTACAGTATCCTGATTACTACTCAGGTAAAAATGATGAGTCGTGGAATCCTGTACTGTTCATTTGCAATTTGGTCCATTCAAGACCAACATTTCAATGAAATGAATTTTTTTATTTAAATAAGTTTACAGTAATAATTATAAAAATAATAAGTTGAATTTATATAATGCCTTACTGAAACCCAAAGTCATTTTACAATTTTGGAAAAATAAATACAAAAGGCATAAAATAGCAGGCGGCACAGTGGTACAGCAGACAGTGTTGCCACTTCACAGTTCCAGGGTCCCAGAGTCGATCCTGAGTCGATCAGGTTACTGTGTGTGCAGAGTTAGGGTTAGGGTTGCATGTTCTCCCCATGTTCATATGGGTTTCCTCTGAGTTCTCCCACTTCCACAAATGCTGGTAGGTGAATTGGCTAAGGTAAATGAGTTGTTGGTATGAATAAGTGTGTGTGTGTGTGTGTGTGTGTGTGTGTGTGTGTGTGTGCGCATGGTGCCCTGTGATGGACTGTCATCCCTTTCATAGGTGTATCCCTGCCTTGTACTCAGTGTTCCCGGGATAGTGTCAGGATCCACCATGAACCTGACAAGGACAAAGCTACTGAAGGTACTGACACAAAACAGTGATAAAATAAACAAAGAAACAATGTGGTTTGTGGAGTCCTTCACAAGCTTTTGATAACATTTCAGCTGATTTCAGTCCCACTGAAGGCCGATGTTGGCATGGCTGCATGGCCACCAGACACCACAGCTCTGAATGCCATGCCATACTGTAGATCCACAGAGCCACAGAGTTGTACAAGCACCACGACACACAGACACATAACATAACAGAGTGCCAAGCCACAACAAGAACTCTCAGATGGATGGCGCCAAGCAGAGTGTTAAAGATGCAGAGCAGAGCAAACTTCTCTGCCATCAACGAAAGCAATAAACATATTAGAAGTCATCAGGCACTGCACTCCATCTAAGGCATCAAACACGGAACATCAAGGTCAGAAGAAATCCATTCAAGTTTGGTCTGGAGCTCCGCCACAACCAGCAACACAATGGACAGCTTTGATGAATGAACAAAATTAAGATATTAAGACAATAAAACAAAAACAGACACAAAAACTGACATCAAAGAGAAGGAAGAACAAAAAAGATAGAATGACAGAGAGAAAGAAAAGGCTCTAGTGAGAAGTGACAGCAATAACGTTTACAGCATGCTCTCAACCTGATAGAATTCCAGTTGCATGACAGATTGTTTATCCAGTCCATAAGCATTGATCCAGTCCCAATATCCGTCTCAGTCCCAGATCTTGATCCTTTTCCAATCTCTGTCTTAGTCCCAGACCTTGATCCTGTTCCAATCTCTATTCCTGAAAATGAACAAAACAAAAGAGATTGTTGTTGACTTCAGGAGAACATGGAGCGACCACTCTCTGCTGAACATCGATGGCTTCTCTGTGGAGATCATCAAGAGCACCAATGCCTTGGTGTTCACCTGGTGGAGAACCTCACCTGGTCCCTCAACACCAGCTACATAGCCAAGAAAGACCAGCAGGGTCTCTACTTCCTGCAAAGCCTGAGAAAAGCCCATCTCACACCCTCCATCCTCACCACATTCTACAGAGGGACTATTGAGAGCATCCTGAGCAGCTGCATCACTGCTTGGTTTGGAAATTGCACCATCTCGGAATGCAAAACCCTGCAGAGGAGGGCTGAGAAGATCATCGGGGTCTCTCTTCCCTCCATCAGAGACATTTAGACCACATCCACAAAGACACCAGCATTGTGGACGACCCCACACACCCCTCACACAAACTCTTCAACCTCCTGCCATCTGGCCAAAAGTACCAAAGCATTCGGGCCTCACAGCCAGACTGCGCAACAGTTTCTTCCCCCAAGCCATCAGACTCCTCAATACTCAGAGACTGGACTGACAACACACACACACACAATCAACTGAACACTATTTCACTCCCTTTGCAATTTTTGCACATTTCTTTCTTAAATCACTGCTAAAATACTGTAATCAAAATACTGTATTGACCACCTGCATTTTTTGCTGATAACTAGCATGTTATGTTTACATTTACAGCATTTATTATTATAATATTGTAATATCTTTTTGCAGTTTATTCCACACTAGAACTGTATACTGGTTGGCATGCACTGGCCTTTACTGTTTTAGTAATTATTGTACTGTCTTGCAGTGTTTGCACACTTGCACTTTTTGTAGTCCTGTGTAGGTCTGTGTAGTTCTATGTATTTCTGCATAGTCTTATGTAGCTCTGTGTTGTTTTATGTAGCACCATGGTCCTGGAGGAACCTTGTCTCATTTCATTGTGTACTTTACCAGCAGTATATGGTTGAAATGACAATAAAGCCCCTTGACTTAACTTGTCTCAGTTCCAGACCTTGATCCTTTTCCAACCCCTGTCTCAGCCCCAGACCCTGACCCAGTCCCAATCACTGTCTCAGACCCAAACACTGATCTAGTCTTAATTCCTGTCTCAGCCCCAGACCTTGATCCAATCCAAATCCCTGTCTCAGTCTCAAACACTGATCCAGTCCCAATTCATATCTTAGTCCCAGGCTCTGACCCAGTCCCAATCACTATCTCAGCCCCAGACCTTGATCCTGTTCCAATCCCTGTCTCAGTCCCAAACACTGATCCAGTCCCAGTTCATATCTTAGTCCCAGGCCCTGACCCAGTCCTACTCCCTACCCCAGTACCAAACCCTGATCTGGTCCCAATCCTTGTCTCAATCCCAGGCCCTCATCCACTACCATTTATCCATTACTGATCCATTATCTCAGTCCCAGTCCCTGTCTCAGACTCATGTCTTGATCCTTCTTCTGTCTTAGACCCATTCACGGATCCTTCATTTCCAGACACGGATCCCTCATCAGTGTTAGTCTTGGTTACTGATCCAGTCCCTTTCCGGAGCTCAGACCAAGTGACTAATGTAATACCAATCTGTGTGTATATACCTCTATGTTTGTCTTGTGATTTGTAAAGTTTTCTATGTGTGTGCACAATTCTAAACTATGTTTAGTTCCTCTCCTATATCTTTGGTCCCTCATTCATGTTACTTTCCTTGTAAATCCAGTCAGAAGTGTTTTCTGTATTTGTCTTTGGCCTGTCTGTTTCAGACAAATCTTTTGATTCACTCTTTTTGACTCAGTCTTCTTCCCCTTTAACAAATCCATTTATCTCAGGAGAAATGATGGATGCCTGGCTGCATGTGTTACTGACAGCTGTATGTAATCACACAGAAAGTCTCTCCCCACACACACTTACTTTTTCCTTTCCCCCAAACAAAGTTTATTTCTCTAATGTTTTCTCTAATGTTTCCTCCCACCTGCACTCCTCCGTCTTCGTCATTTTCGGGATTTCGGGATTCCTCTGCTTGCTGTTTTCTCAATGGTTATCATTCACATGTTCCTCCAACTCACAATGGCTGCTGATGTCATGGGCAAAGCTGACCTAGAAAAACCCACTTGCAACATTTGCATACTGCTTATCTAATGGGCCTCATCTCATTCAGGCTAAAGATGGTGGCTTTCAAACTCTGTGTTTGTGCAGGGTCTCATGGGTGTATGACTTTATAGATGATATCTCATTATGTCTCATTGTGTCAGTGGCAAGCAAGGGTCAGAACATAAATCTGATTAGACTGGGCACCAGATTTGTCATTTTGCTGTAAATATGCAATATATAAAAAAGCCAGAGAATTAGTGCCAGGGTGAATAACATTTAAAATATATATATTTTTTAATGTAATTACCATCCCTGTTGCAAACAAGACAAAAATAAAATACAAGATTTTCCCTTTCTTGCTATCTAAACCAAAACAGGCATAATTCCCAAAAGAAATGGCACCCTTGCAGTTTCCAGGCAGCTATAAAGGGCACAGTTATCTGCTATTTACAGTGTGCAACTGTCATGTCTGAGAGTTATAGGTAGAAAGCAGCTGATAAAAATGTATACACATGTCAATTATAAGCTAGCATAGAGCTTATATACAGTATATCATTCACAAAGCTAGATCAAAGCTGGAGTACACAATGTTCAAGAGTTGGAATGTGGCGGAAAATCAAGTACAAAAGCTAGCGTCACACTGTATTATAAAAAGTTCAAAGAGGAGTACAGAGCAAAGAATCAACAAAAAAGCTAGCATAAAGCTGGGATTATACAAAAGTGGGCTTCAGCTGCTAATGGGACTGACATGATGGGCTCAAACGTGCCTCCGACGTGACGTGAAAATATCATATCATGATTTTCAGACATTTCTACAATACACAATATTTTTCATGATATACAGGTTTGCTCACAAACTGCAAATCAGTACTGTTGCATATTTAATGATATTTTATTATTATTAATATCTACAAAAATAATTTTATTTTTATTTCTTATATAAAAATAATTTTTTATTTATTTAAAAAAATAACCATGAAAAGGAGAGAAAAGAAAGAATCTATTTTTAAAAAGTAATATTTTAGTATTTTTAAACCCCACCACCACCCCCTCTTCAGAAGACCTTAAAGTCTTTGTTAAGCATCGGATTCTACTTTTACATTTACATGTACAAAATTATTAAATATTGTTTAATTCTCAGGGGATAACGAAAGCAATGATGCAGTTTTAAAGATTAAGGGCAGTGAGCTAGACACACACACACACAGAAAGTCAAAAATACATCCAGGGAGGTAACAACAGCATTTCAGACATGAATTCCCAAAATTCCGGTGTTAGAATGGGAAAACTAAAAAACGTGTGAAATGCACTGGTTGAAAACAACCTTGCACAGCGATCAGACAGATTAATTGTGGTTTATTTGCCCCATTGTCATTCTCAAGCCACTACCAATGCCTGAATGAAAAAGCAAAGCGTTCTTGCAGTAAAACTGCTGATTTAGGAACATGTTTCGACTGAAGTGTTATGATGACTATGACGACATTGGCAGTTAAAAGGTCATTTCACTTTGAGTGACTCATACAAGCCTCGGTTTAATCATAAGACTGAGGAAGGGATTTATAAAGAGCAGACTGGGCAAAACATTACTTTCTCGCAGTTTGACTGCTGATTTAGGACGGGTTTCTGACTTTAATGACATGATGACTATGATGGCATTGGTGATTAAGAGGTGATTTGACTTTGAGTAACAATTACAGGTCCTGGTATGATCATAAGATACTCAGGAAGGGATTTATAAAGGTAGACTGGGCTTTACTTGTGTTGCATATTTTGGTAATCGTGTGTTGGGATGATGGTGCAGAGTGATGAGTCTCAGTACAGTGCTGATGTTTTTCTCTTCATCGAGAAGACTCTTCTTTATTTTCCACTCTTTTATTACGAGAGCAAGACCATCTGGCCTTTCAGAAACGCACTAGAGAAGAAAAAACATCTATGTCTTGTAAAGTCAGGCGTTTTCATTCGTTTCTCTCGTTCATAGTCTTCTCTATCTCTCTCTCTCTCTCTCTCTCTCTCTCTCTCTCTCTCTGAGGAGTGATAGCCCACGTTTCTTGATGTTCTTCCAGTCCCCGTTTTGCCTCACGAAAATGGACAAACCAGAGTCTTTCCTCTCTTTCTCCACAATGTGTCCTGTTCGTATGGATGACCATAGCAGATCTTCTGCAGCTTTGAGAACCTCAATGATTAGTTCTACGATATATCACAATATTTAATGTGCACATTGTGGATATTGCGTGCATTTTTTAAAAAATTGTCCTTTTCTCTCTCCGGCAGGATTCGAGGTCTTGAGATTTCGTCTGTCTCATTCAGAAGGTGTCATAAGGACAATAATCTTCTAATGGACAAGTTTGAAGGCACCATCACACCAGTCCTTCTCTCTGAAGGCTATTAGGATTGCTATTGAAATTTTATGGGTTACCAATTAGAATATAATCCGATTTCTGTCAGAAATCAGATATAATCAGATTTCAATGGGGTTCCTATTGTATTTTTCCAGGTTATCCATTGGAATATAATCAGATTATTATTATGTTCATATATACATAATCACATTTACATATGGTTCCTAAATATTCACATTTCTATGAGATTTCTCTTGTATTTTTATTGGGTATCCACTGGAATATAATCAGATTTCTATAGTGTTCCTAAATAATTAGATTTCTGTGGGGTCCCTATATGATCAGATTTCTATTGGGATCCTATTGGATTTTTATGGGTTACCCCTTGAAATATAATCAGATTTCTATTTGGCTCCTGTATAATCAGATTTCTATATGGTTCTTATATAATCAGATTTCTATATGGTTCCCATATAATCAGATTTCTATAGCGTTCCTAAATAATTAGATTTCTGTGGGGTTCCTACATAATCAGATTTCTATTGGGATCCTACTGGATTTTTATGGGTTACCCCTTGAAATATAATCAGATTTCTATTTGGCTCCTGTATAATCAGATTTCTATATGGTTCCTGTATAAGCTGATTTCTATATGGTACTCATATAATCAGATTTCTATATTGTTTCCATGTAATCAGATTTCTATATGGTTCCTATATAATGAGACTTCTATACGGTCCCAACTTAATCGAATTTATGTGGGGTTTCTATTGGAGCTTTACACGTTACCCCTATATATATATATATATAAAGACTGATATACTCCATAATATACTCCATTATAAATATTCACTTGAGGGATGAGACGCTAAATGGAACATAGCTTGTGAGAGAAGAAGATGGATTCATTTCTTTTTTGTCTAAAATGAAACTGTGGAAACACATGGCAACCCGACTGCTACGGCAGTTAGCAACGTGACCAAACCAAACACAACAGCAGCCAAACACAGTGTGTAAGAAAACACAGCAGATGGTTGTTACATTGCAAACGCCCCTGTCGAGTGTTTCGCCTGTTTGCTCAGGAAAACTCCAGAGCTGTAATTCAGCGAGCATTTATAGAGAGTGTGATTTACTGACATCCATAACACAGTCGGTGCTTGGGGGACGTGATGTAACGCAATGGATACACTTTACTATCACTGCTTATACCCTCGAGAATGACGTCATTACAGGGAGTGTGTGTGAGGCTACAGAAATATGAATACACTGAAATAGGCTACAGCATTGGAATGTCTTGGAATGCTAATGATGCTAATAATTGGGCTAATCATGCTCCAGAATCGTTTATGAAGATATCATTTTGGTTTTAGTTTTTTCTTATTTCAGTCCAACTGCTAACGGTAATCAAAACAAAAACAAAACATTAAACTGTGTTAGCATGTGTCCAACTACAATGCTACAAGGCTAAGGCTAATAAGCAAGTACTAATTGTTTCCAATGAGCAGGGCCTAGCATAGCATTCATAATGCTAAAAATTGGTGCAGTGGGTTAATACTTCCTTTCATTATGTTGAGTTACAATAACAAATAGAACCAATGGCTGAAATTTTCCACTGGAGTGAGTGACTAGCGCAAGGGTGTAACATGTTAGCCGTTAGCCACGAGCAATCCTCTCGGCTAAGCTTCCTGACCACTGAAACCACCAGCTGTCATTTTTGTCATCTACTGCTTTGCATTTAGAAGTAAATTTAGTGTTTAATAAAAAGTGGTGACTTATTTGAAACATGAAAAAAGTATTACTCATGATGGAGGCTTTGTAGGACACACACACACACACATACCGGAAAATTAGAAAGCTCTTTGCATCGTTTCAAATTTCATTCTCATTACAGTGCCTTTAAAAGATTCAATCACTGGACCAAAGTCTTCTGGTGGCTAGCATACAGTTATGCAGTTACACACACACACACACACACACACACACACACACACATTGAAGCAGGAGTTCTGGGCAGGTTCTAGACTGTCAAAATTTGTGTCTTCTATAATTGGTTTCCTATCAACTCATATCAAAACTGTACAAAAAAAATCTCAATAGGCCACGCCCACAAGTGACAAAGCTAGAGTGACATCAATGACTTGTAGCTTGCTAGTATGAATCCAGAGTTAGCACTGAAACTCTTGTAGGCCTATAGATACAGAAGATATAAAAGATTTCCTGTTAAAATTCCAGGTGTTTGTGATGTAAAAAAAATTAAACCAAGATAAATCATGGTTCATATAGCAACCATGTGATATAGCAACCAACAAAAGTCAAGTGAAAACAAACAGAAACATTTCAGAAAAAAAAGAAGAAAAAACATAGAACACAGATGGGATCTCATCGTCGAAATTTATCCATCATGAGACGGGTACAAATGAATTTCCCAATCATTTGTTCCATGGAACACCGTGAAGGCCATCATCAAGTGGAGAAAATGGAGCACCACAGTGACATCACCATGTACAGGGCGTCCCTCCAAAATAGATGAAAGGACAAGAAGAAAACTTCATCAGGGAAGCTGCCAAGAGACCAAGAGCAAAATTAAAGAAGCTGACAGAATGTCTGAGAAGTACTGATTACTCTCTGCATATGACAATAATCTCTCGTATTCTTCGCATGTCTGGGCTCTGGGGTAGAGCGGCTAGATGGAAGCCCTACATCCAAGCTCACCTAAATCACCTCATGTTACACCACGGGACAAATTGTGGTCTGATGAGACCAAGGTAGTGCCCAAGTTTTGGGCCTAATTCTAAAAGACATGAAAACAAGACAGCTTATCACCCAAAGAACACCATACCCACAGTGAAGCATGGTGGTGGCAGCATCATGCTATTGGGTTGCTTCACTTCAGCTGGTACTAGGGCAATAATCAAGATAGAGGGAATCATGGAAAACTCCAAATACCAATCTATTTTGGCACAAAACCTGCAGACCTCTGTTAGACAGCTGAAGATAAATAATTTCATCTTCCAGCATGATAATGAGCCAAAGCACAAATCCAAGTCAACAAAGAGACGGCTTCAGAAGAAGAAGATCAGCGTTTTGGAATAGTCCAGTCAGAGCCCAGATCTAAATCCTACCAAAAACCTGTGGAATGACTTGAAGAGGGCTGTGTACTGGAGATCTCCTCACAGTGTGATAGATCTGGAGCAGTTTCGTAAGGAAGAGTGGAATAAAATTATCAAATGATGTGCTAAGTTGGTAGACTCTTACCCAAAAACACCGAGTGCTGAACTACAAACCAAAAGTGCTTTAGCAAAGTATTAGTTAAGGGGTGTGCATACTTACGCAACCAGGTTATTGTACGTTTTTTTCTTTCTCTTTTTCCCTTAAATGTTTCGATTTGTTTTTCACATTAAAGGTGGAAAAATATCTGACATGATTTATTTTGGTTTCATTTTTAATCATGAAATCTTATCATTTTAACAGGAGTGTGTAGACTTTTTATATCCACAGTACATATCCAGATGCACAACGCACACAGAAATCCTAAACCAAGTGACCAGCATTCTTCTGAGCCTCGTAAACAGCATGACGTCACTCTGTGGGAGTTTAGTATGCACAAATACACAAATACACAAATGACACAAATACACACTGCTGAGTTTTAACAAGTCATGTCCTAATTATTATATTATATTATATTATATTATATTATATTATATTATATTACATGCAAAAAGATAAAGAATCACCTCAGCGAGTGAGCTGGTGAAAACTAGGAATCTACTGCATGATGTTTGCCTCTGAAGGGAAAGTTGACAGCTTCCCTTCTGGATCAATACTGACAGTATAGATTTATTATATATGGAAATTACAGGATGGCTGCAGAAACCATTCGAGATCACCATCGCCTGCTAATACACTGACTTAAACTCTTCACAGAACACACACACACATGCAGTGATAATGTGCGAGCTGAACTTCTGTCCAAAGTGTGTTCAATCGATCAGACTGTGTGTGTGTGTGTGTGAGAGAGAGAGAGAGAGAGAGAGAGGGAGAAAGAGAAATGGGAAGAGGGCTGATATTTTATCAAATGTGTGGTTTTATAAACATTCTGTAGCTAACTAGCCTGACACCAGTGAAAAGCAATGGAAGGAGTCTCCAGTGTCAGTGCTTTGTAACAGTCAGAGGTAAAGCTGTAACTTTAAGTTTTCCAACTTCTTTGCGGTAACATGACAAGCTGTGTTTTTTTTATATTTTTTTCATTAACTTAAAATGAGAGAAAAAAGAGAGGCTGGTGAGGGAACGATTGTTTATAGCTGCTATAACATAAGTGAGAACAGGAACTAACTTGACTATTTATATTAAATGTAACTAGAAACGGATAAAAGCATGACATATTGTTCTTTAATAAATTAAAATAAAAGTAATCACTGGCAAATTGGTATAAGAGGCATAAAACACTTGGGGATGTGCAGTTATAGGAAAATAATCAACTTCAGGGTACTTACAGTAACTCTGCTTCATCACACACACACACACACATACACACAGTCTTTATTACTTATGTAATAATGGAAGAAATCTGTGCATGTGAGTCAAAATACAGTCTGAAATTTCATTATATTTGTTTTGACAAAACTCCAGGTCTAGAGCTTTGTATGCTTTATAGTCATTACGTTTAATAGCAATTCGATCGGTCCTTCCAAAGAAAGCACTCGGTTTTGCCTCGTCGCTGCTCAGCAGAAATAACGTAAACTTTCTGGCTCAAAATCGATATCAGAAAATGAGGTAAAAAATCACTGTGATATAAAAATATGAAAATGGTGATTAAGGACCGCACAGAAAGACACTGATATATAATACATATAATACACACAGCAGAAAGGCAAACAAGACCAAGGGGAAAATAAGAAAACAAAAAGCGTCCAAAATGCTGTGCTTTAAAGAGCCGGTTCCTGACACTCAATAGCAGCTCTGGGCCCTGATTGGCTGGAGGTAATGTGGAAGGAAGTGGGGATGTTAGAGATGATTGACAGCTCCACCTCCTCCTCTCCCAGACCACCGATAGCAGGGAAAGAGCTAAAAAAAAATACAGAGAGAAAAACTAAACACATGGACAGATTTAAGAAATCAGGGTCATATCCATCACACAGCTGGATCGCCGTGACAACCAGAAAATCAGTAGGGCCTTTGGGATTATGGGATATGTTTTGTATAAAGTTCTACTAAACAATCTGCCAGAAGCATTAGCTAATGATGCTTAATGATCTTGCATAATTATTCACTGAGCTAAAAGTGCACCCCGAATCCTCACCATCTCCTACAGATGTGCAGTGGAGAGACGATTGACCAGCTGCTTCACAGTCTGGTGTGGCAACTCCACTGTGTCTGACCACCAGGATCTGCAGCAGGTGGTCAGTGCAGCCCAGAGTATCACTTACAATAAGCCCTCAGCATCACTGAGTTCCCCCACACACCCCAACCTCCCCAGCCTGTTTACTCTGCAAGGTACCAGACTATTCACTAACACACAACTACACTGAGGGACAACTTCTACCTCCCTCTCTCTCTCTCACACACACACACTCACACACACACACACTGGCCTTCACCCATCACTCCCATTGTCCTGGAACGGTTAAAATACCCTAATACAGCAATACTGTTACTACTTAACCAAGATTGTGCAGTATATATACAGTCCATATACAGTATTTCTCATTATTTACACTATATGGCCAAAAGTTTGCGGACACCTGACCATCACATTCATACATAATTTTTGAACATCCCATTCCAGATTTATTCCCCCTTTGCTGTTATAATAAGCTCCACTCTTCTGGGAAGCTTTCCACTAGATGTTGGAGCGTGGCTGTGGGGGTTTGTGTTCATTCAGCTACAAGAGCATTAGTGAGGTCAGGCGCTGATGTTGGGATGTCGAGGAGGTCTGGGGTGCAGTCGGTGTTCCAGTTCATCCCAAAGGTGTTCAGTGGGGTTGAGGTCAGGGCTC
>CM040462.1:1557956-1588555 GCA_022758105.1 Pangasianodon gigas | reverse complement strand
GAAATTGCAACAACAAAGGCAGGTGTGTGAATGGGAAGTGTGTGTGTGATACTGGATTCACAGGACCAGATTGTTCTGAACGGTCCTGCCCCAATAACTGCAGCAACAAAGGCAGATGTGTAAACGGACAATGTGTGTGTGAAGTTGGCTTCACCGGACCAGACTGTTCCACCAAGACCTGCCCAAATAACTGCAGCAACAGAGGAAGATGTGTAAACGGCAAGTGTGTGTGTAATCCCGGTTTTGCTGAGCCGGATTGCAGCGAGTGTAAGGATGGACTTACAGGACCTGACTGCGCAACGGGTAAGTTGATTTATCCACCACCTTTACATTTAACTGGTAATACAGGTGAGGTTGAAACTGATAATACAGGTGAGGTTGAAACTGATGAATAGACATTATGTGGGAACCAGAAGTAGAGAGCTATGAAAACTGGAACTAGGAACTACTGGTAACAAAACTATAAAACCTGGTAAATAGACAAATAAAAAAGAGAAATGTACTTGCTGCACAACACAGAGGCTGAGACTGACACAGAGAACATCCTGTAATTGACATCGTGTAATTGGATTGACACTGTGGGAGCTGGATTGGTTCAGGATTGGTTCAAGGGGCACAGACTGATACAGAGGATGGATTAGGGCAGAGTGACTGCTGAGAATGAGATTGTGGAAGAACAGGGCCTGATGTTGAAGAAGAAGCAGCTTGATGCAAGGGAAGGAGTAAAGTCTGAACTTTATGTTGGGGAAAGAGTAGAGTCTGGACTATATGTAGGAGAAGGGGTAGAGTCTGTACTTAATGCTGGGGAAAGAGAAATGTGTAACCTTCATTTTGGGAAAAGAGAAGGGTCTAAGTTTGATACTAGGAAAGGAGTGGAACTTGAGCTTGATGTATGGGATGGAGTAGAGTCTGAACATTATGTAGGAGTAAGGAGTAGAGTCTCAATTTATGTGTGGCAGAAAGAGAAGAATTGGAACTTCACAAAGGGGAAAGAGAAGAGTCTGAGCTTTATGTAAGCTAAAGAGTAGAGTATGAACTTTATGTTGGGGAAGGAGAAGAATCAGACTTTCATGTAGGTAAAGAAGTAGAATCTGAACATTATCTTGTAGAAAAAGAAGAGTCTGAGTCTGATGATGAGTCTAATGAAGAACAGAGATAGAGTTTTATGCTGGAGAAGGAATAATGGTTGAGCCTTTTACTGGTGAAGTTGCAGGATATGAGAGTAATGCTGGAGAAGACTCAATGACAGGAGGTAAGGCAAAGTTAAGGTCAGAGGCTGAGAATGGACCAAAGTCCAAGGTAGGGGCAAAGTATGACACTAGGAAAGGATCAATAATTGTGGCTAAGGAAGATAGAGCAGAACACAAAACAAAGCCAAGTGCATGAGCAGAGACAGGAACAAGAACAGAAGTATAACCAGAATCAGCAAGGGACAGAGACAAACCTGGAGGTTGTTGCTGCAGAAGCATTGGCCCAGTGTTGCGTGTGATGTTGGGGTTACTAGCACTAAAGTCTGATGAGGTGCAGATGGGCCTGCAGACTTTTAAAGACAGCCACTGTAAAAGGCCCAAAAATGGTCCAGCATAAAAAAAGGGTCTGATTTCAGGGTCATCTTCAGTTTATACCAGGTGTGTACCATAAAGAAAATGTATTAAAAATATACAACAAAGTTCTTACTACAAGCTACAAAATATCTACACAACATAATTATGGTATGATAGCTACAGATTCACACCTTTGATGTACTGATCTATTCTCTCTTTTTCTATCCCGCTTTCCTACCAGCCCTGATTGCGGTGTCTCACTTCAGCGCCAGAAACATCACTGAATCTTCAGTTACACTCTTCTGGACTCCACCTATAGTGCAGTACAACACTTACCGTATCACCTTCACCAGTGAGGTAATTAACAACTATTTGTCCTGATATAAACTACCGTCGCAAACTCACTTATATCACATGGATGTCCTTTCCACCCACCTGTTTTTATAATATCATGGTTGTCTTGGGGTTGTGAAAGTTGTGTATGGACAAAAGAGGTGTGATTTAGGATGATGGAAACATAGTAAATGTATTCCAATCTTTCCAGTCACTCTTTTAATTATGGCATTTTGTTGCCCCTCTTACTAATGTTCAGCAGATCAGTATATGCAGATGCACAGCGATATTTCAAAAACTCTCTTATATGTTCACATACAGTCTCCTTCACAGCTGCTTTGCAAGTGTGTTGAACCAACTGGCTCCTTCTCTTACTCTCTTACTCTGTCTTCCCAGCATTGACATATTTCTGGTTTACCACAAACTACTTCCTGTCACATGACCTTTCATTTAGGAAACCACTGATGTGAACCACATGCGGCGTACTGCACCTGTCTGTGTGATTTCAGTGTGCTAACTTCTCCTTTCATAACAACACGAATAATATCAAGTGTACTTGATGCAATAAGTAATCTAACCACTGCAGTTTTTTTCTTTATCAGTTATAAAAACATCCTCAGTTGATCCATATTATTCACGAATCCATTATTTGAACAGTGACACAGAGCCAGAGTTTCCAGTTCATGCCAGGGTTGCCAGATCGTCTCAAAAGGTGTACAAAAAGACTTGAATATACCCCAGAAAAGGTATAAAGGAAAAGATCACAAGGTCACCATGGTACACATTTCTGATGTATAGTATCTGCACTATACACCTTTTTATCATCACCTGGTACAGAAATGATCCACTGTTTGCAGCATTCTTCTATATTTTGACCATTTACCAGACAGAGGGTCCATGGTGGTCTAGCGGCTAAGGATAGCGAGGCCCGGGGTCAATCCCCGAGCAGGGAACCAACCCAGCCACTGGGAGTGCACTCTCTGTGCCGGTCCCAAGCCCGGATAAAATAGGAGGTCAGCATTGCGTCAGGAAAGGCATCCGGCGTTAAACCTGTGCCAAATCAAACATGCGGACCAGTGATCCGTTGTGGCGACCTCTAACGGGAGCAGCCGAAAGAACAACAACAGCAACCTGACATTCAGACAGTATAGCAGAAGAAACATATAGAATGAATGATCACTCTCTCACAACGTGATGATGTAGCTAGGCTACTTACTCAAAAAGCATTCTGTTCACTGTAAATACTCTTTCTGACCTTATACTTTCCCTTTTGCATTTACAATCCCATTGATTGCATTTAACTCTGATTATTTCCTTTAAAACAAAATCTTGGCATATGCAAACTATTTTTCAACTAGCCAAAAAAAAAAAAAAAACTCCACCACCTACAGGTGGTCTTGCTTTTCCCACCCACAACCTTCCAAAACTAGCCTAATTTTTTGTAAAGAAATGCTGGCAACCCTGCCTACAGCTCTCATCTAATCAGAACACCCTGTTCTAGACTTAATTAGCTAAGTGTGAAGAGTATTTTAATAGGATGTATTCAACATACAGGATTCAATCTCATTAGCAAGAGCAATGTAGCAAATAGATTGACACACTCAATACAGGATATCTTCAAATTACATTTATAAACATCATCATCTGCCATGTTGTAAAGAATTTAGCACCAGTGTGAAGCAATGACTTCTGGTTAATCTCCTGAAATCAAACACACTTGACTTGAGCTAACTATTTGGAATAAGGAATTGGAACAGCCCTTAAGGAATATAACCAAAGGAAAGTAGAGAGGAAAGTCTGCGAAGTTAAAACTGTTTAAAAAACAATACTGGAATGTAGCTCTTTCTTTACAGACATTTGGGACTTCCTCTGTTGTTCCTGTGTTTAAATGTTTTCAAATGAATGCATTACACAGACCTGGGTGTGAATTTTGCAACCTCTTCCTCCACAATTTTCCACTTCACGCCCCCATTCCCTTTTTTTCCTGAGTGTATAAAGTGCTGCTGCACAGATGGTATCCCAGCAGGGGGGCGACTCAGGGTCACGGCACCATTTTTACAACACACTTCTGAGTTGGCACGAATCACAATGAAAGAAAGAATTCCCATCAGACTAACATGCAGATTTATGAGCGGAACGGTCTCAGACTCAGACTAACATGGGTTTGTTCTTTTTTTTTGTATTTTTTTTTTTTCGCTCATTGAAAACATCAGATTGAGAACAGCTGGATTACAGGCTTTTATGTTACATCAGAAACAGCAACATCAACAAAAACTATTTATATAGCACCATTCTCAAAATCGAGGAGGTCAAGATATAGAGACAAATTATTCTTTAAATTAGAAGAAGAAGAAGACTTTATTTAGATAATAAAAATCTATAGACCGTCAATATCATGTCACATGACTGGACTCAGTCTATCAGCTAATTTTAACCATTATGTCACCAGTTGGTTGTTAATGTTTAGTAAACCTATACACACTCTATAGCAGGAGTGTCAAACTCATTTTAGGTAACATTACACTCAGTCCAGTGTCCAGTGGTTCTGGCCAAAAAACTCACTTTAGTGGCCAATAACACATCAACAACTCCTCTTAAATGTGTTCATTTATCAGCACTTATCTGAAATGTTTTATTATTATTCTGATTGCAGAACTGAACAAAACGTGACCACACTGCAGTTCATTACCAAAAACACTGATTTTCCCAATGACGTTTTCCCCATAAACATTTCTACATTTTGTAGCGTTACGTCCTGGAACTGAAATGGACTTAACTGGGATTAGCTTGCTTATGAATAATTACAGTTTATGAGTTTATGGCCTGGAGTTTATTGCTCTATTTGCAGCCCAGTGGAATAACAAAGCTCTTTTTTTTAATCTTTCAATTTAATTATGGTCCACAAGACGATTTTAATTTACAACTCAGATATTAAATTCATTTGGCCGGCCGGGTTAGAACCTTTATCGGGCCGGTCCTGGCTGTACAAGTTATTAATTTTTGCCTTTTCCTTTATTTTAATTGAATGTTCTAGTTAATAGTTCTTGATATTCAGTAGATAGACTATCAAATCATCCTTAGTCCTATCAGATAAACATCATTTCACATGTTATTGCTTCGTGACAGTGCGTAGATGGCTTGTACATTGGATTACCAAAATAAAGCGTTATTAAAGTCATAGACCTCAGAAAACCTTTAAGTAAGTAATAAACACAGCGTGTTGTTATTATTGTAAAATACTGAGTGACTAGGTGGTGTGATGGTAACCCTGTTACCACCCTGAAGTTGATCATTTTCCTATAACAGCACATCTCCAGGTGTTTTATTCCTCTTATATCACAGCAATTTCCCAAAAATTACAATTATTATTTATTAAAAAATGACTAGTCACACTTTTATCCTTTTATAGTTACATTTAATGTTATGGAACTTCCGAGAAACAGGTGAGTTCCTGTTGTCACTTACGTTATAGCAGCTATAAACAGTCGTTCCCTCACTATCCTCTGTTTTTTCTCTCTCTTGAAATTAATAAGACAAATAAACAAAACGCAGCTTGTCACGTTTCTGAGAAACCGCAAAGAAGCGTAAACTCCTCTGTCCTGAAGATGTTGGAAAACTTAAAGTTACAGCTTTACCTCTGACTGTTACAAAGCGCTGACACTGGAGACTCCTTCCATAAATGTTACATAAACATCTCCTTACAGAAAACTTCAACAAAATCCGTTTCTGTGGCACGTCCACCGTACAAGTCCCATGTATCATTACTATAGAAATGACACCATATTAGAATAAGCACATTAATATAAACTGGTGATTTTTACCTTCTGACCAATCAGAATCCAGAATTCAGCAGTGCTTTGGTATACAATTAATTAGAAGTGGACAAACAGAGGTTAATCACAAAAATATTAAATCACCACATTTTAAAAATATAGAAACGCAGCAAGATGAGAAAAATCCAATATTCTAGAGTAGAGTTCTAGGCTGGACCGAAGGGGAAAAAGCAGACTTTTATTTGCCCGTAAAGGAAGAATGCAGCAGTGGAAAAAAATCGTCATCTCTTTTTTCATATCAGAGCAAGCAGGAGAGTTGATTTAGTGCTTCCAGACCACCAATGCCAGTCTGTGTGAGTGAAGTGTGTAATCACAGCAGCGTTTATTCCAACCATGAGCCGATCCTCATTTCGCTGGAGCCGACACAGCTTAGCCTTTCACTTTTTATTTACCCGCTCAGGACGCTATAACTCACAGAGATGGAAAGCGCTCCCAGAGCCTCCCACCAGGGTGACGTATGGTGATGAATGAGAATAAATTTAGAATTTATTGGTATGCTCAGCATGAATCACGTCGCATTAACCCTGATGGAGAGTGCTTAGAATTTGCTCCAACACCACTATCAAGACGATATCCTCAGTAAATCCAGTTCAGACCCCAAGAGCTGTTCTACACGTCAGTCATGTTTCAGGAGTACCGCAGTAATGCTAAACAGTGCGACCTCCCAGAACATCTGTTTGGCGCACAATCTATACAGATTACACCACCATGCACACAAACTGTTATGGAAATGTACATTTGTTGTACATGAAAAGAAGCGAGGAGAGGAAATGAGAAGCAGAAGGATGCCAGAGTGAAAAGGCCCTTAACAGCCGTTGTCAGGAAAGTGGTGTGGACACGATTAGCCCTTTCCATTGACATGCAGCCAGCGTTGGTGCTGGAACCAGTGATGGTCTGATTCTCTAGCAAGTCTTTTTAAGAAGCCAATGTTTTACGAGCTGAACCTTTACATAATCAGCTGTAGGAATTGCCCTAAACTCCACTGTGAAACTAATGAGCTGGTTTTGTTAGCATTAGCAATATATGCTTTGTTAGATTGCAATGCCTTCTGGGTAACTTGGTCTACAAAGTCTACAACATGGTCCTTCGATTAATGAGCAGAACATCACTAAAGGCAACCAAGATGGTCTTGTAGCTAAAATGATCATAATGCTAACAAAACTTTGATTGAGAAAACACATTAAGTAAATAAACTTTTTTTTTTAACTGGAAGAGAGTTTTTCAGTTCTCTGAATAGCCCTTAAAAATTCCATGTAGAGAGTTTTCTCATCAGAAAAGTTTCTCTCAAAAACTAGAATGCTTTTTGGAAGCTAAGAACTCTTAGTAATCCAACAAACACATAAAGAACCCTCAAAGAACCCTTGTTTCTGAGAGTGTATGTAATAACTGGGTAAGTTTGCAGTACAAACTCCAAAGTATTACTAATTATAAGTGTTCTCCTAAGTAGAACCCTTTATGGAAGCTAAGAAAATTTAATTTAAGGGTTCATTGAATAATTAAGGATTCTTAACCTCCAAAAGCAAGGTAGGGAAACAAAATACAATCTGTTGTTGGGTCCTACATAGAATCTTTAAGGGTTCCTCTAAAGGGCCAACCAAAGAACCCTTAGAGGATGGTTTTTTTTTTTAAGTTTATCTCATTTTCCTTTCAAAGTGGAGAGTGCACATATATAATAATAGTTTCCTTAAGTAAAAAAAGGCTGCCCACTGCTCCGGGTGTGTGTTCACGGTGTGTGTGTGTGTGTGTGTGTTCACTACTGTGTGTGTACACTTGGATGGGTTAAATGCAGTTAAATTCCGAGTATGGGTCACCACACTTGGTCACACTTCACTTCACTTCACTTCTGATAGGGAAACACTTTGTTGAAGGATTCTACACAGGACCTTAAGGATTCCCCCAGACTTACAACCAAGGAACCCTGAAGGGTTCTAGATTTTCTATGAGAGTACACTCTTAGAAAAAAAGGGTTCTAAGGGTTCTCTGGATAATTAGGGGTTCCTAGCCTCCTAAAAGGGTTCTACTTGAAACTGTGTCTGATAGGGAAGTACTTGATATGTGGTTCTGCATTGAACCTCCAAAGTGACAAGCAAAGAACCCTTAAGGGTTCTAAATTTACTTCTCAATAAGAATGTACGATAAAAGATTGAATTTGTTTTTTAATTAGCATGCCCTGATTGTAGTATAGATTTTTATATCTTATTTTTTATTAATTCTTAAAATTCGCCTAATTGAATGCAGGTGGAACAGTCTGGGATTAGTCCATTATCAGGAACTCAATACCAGTGAGGAGAGTTTTAAAGATTTTGTTTTTCTTAAGAAAAAGATGACAACTGTTTCATCCAGAACCAAACAGTGATGAACTGAATGCACTGTTAATGATAATGTTAACTCCTTTCAAGCAGGTTCACATTAAAATCAAAAACATAATTAATTATCTGTGGAGCGTATATGTCTGGAGCGTATATTCTCAACCCCAAGAACAATACAAGCATTGTTCCTCATTTTGTTAAACATGAATAGAAGCAATGTAATCTGGTGTATGACCCATGTTAAGGAACTTGCAGTTCTGATTAATAGTACTTAATCAGCTCACATATGCAGAAAGACTTAAAATCTTAAAATCTTAATAATGTTGGTTGATTACATTTGACAGTCTGGTGCTCTATTATCTAGACAGACGTCTTTAACTAAGCCTCTGTGTTATGAAGCAATTTCAGCTAATCCGTCATTCCACCAGCATGTGTTCTCAATCCTCACCCCATGTAGCGTGTAAATCAGACGAGCCAATCTGAGGCAGGAAAAGTAATGCAATTCCACATGGTGAAATTGTTATCTCCATGAGGTAAGATGTATCTGGTGCAAGAAACAAGTCTGTACCATTTTCTCCCAACTTTCTGTCTGAATCCAGCCAATTCTACAGAACTGCAGGCTCTGAGTGTGGAAGAAGTGTGTAGTGTGGACACTAAGGGACAGGAGGACCTGGGAAAGGGGTCCATAATCAGAGTCCAAATGATCTGGGGAAGACATTGATCTGTAACCAGAGTCCAATCTTTACATCGGTATTTATGTGGGGAAAGTTTCAGGTATTCAGAGTCGGGTTACGCAGTTGCTTAAGTGGATTTTCTGATCTCCGCATTCAGATTATTAAAATCACTGGCGTGTAGTTCACACCTCTGAATCTGTTGCCAGATTTTTCTTGAGTAGAAGCATCTGAGATGGAGGGTTTTCAATAGCATCTACACCACCACCTTCAAACACAAACACTCACCTTTAAACCCGAAAACAATCAGGGATAGAAAATGCGGACCGAGAGGGTTTTTTCTGCGCTGTCAAATGTAATACGATGTAGAATAAAGCAAGAGACAATTTAAAAATGAAAAATAAAAAGACTAATAGTTGTAATCATCACATTAATCACTGGTTTAATTAAACAAAATGGCTTCCACACTCATTATTCAGCAGCACATAGAATAGCACTTGATCCAGCACATCCTGTTATTTTATATTTTATTTTATTATTGTGCTCCAAATGTTATTCATGAGCAACTTAATGAAGCCACAAGATTCTAAATCGAGGTCATGGAATCATAATGTGTGTGCAGGATGTTGGATGTTTTTATCACGCTTTTAATTCTCTATTTTGATTGGTCAAATTGATCAAATAAAGTCAGTGTTTGTGTTAATTCGATGCGCTCTCCTGTAAAGAAAACGTGTCCATGGTGTGAAAGATAATCTGCCTGAGCGCTCATCTGCTACGTTTACAGAGAAACTTTAACTTCATTCATCATTTTGTTCATAAAAAAATTCAATCCTTGAGATGAGCCACGTCTCTATTAAGATGCGTTTCGTCTGATGTTCTCCATGTGGAAAAAAAAGGTTTTTGTGACCTTTAACAGGATGAAATTATTAACTAATGAATAGTGTCATCTTTGTGTATTTAATATTGGCCTTGAATAACATTCCGTGATGTGTGTGAGTGTATTTACAGCCAGAACATAAATTTCAGCATGACATATTGTGGTTACAATAAACTGTCAGACAGCGGCGCTGGACTTAACACTGCTCCTCGCTCGAGCTGATATCACGCAAGAAAAATTCGCTTAAGTTCAAGATCAGAATTGTAATTGAGACACGCCTCTTTTTTAGATAAACTCCACCCACATGTGTGTAACTCTCCCATAACTTCTGAAGTGCTTAAGTCTGTAGTTACGTCTGAGGACATGAATACTGATGTGTGTAATTTCAATATTAAATCCTCACTGAGAGATTAACTCTGAATAAGTGCATCTTGGCATTTTTAATAAAAGATCCTCATGAATCTGTAAGTTTGAAGAAAAATGTGTGTCACTGTATTGACATTTAATTATTGGGACAATGAATGATTGTGTTTACATGGTTATGAGTTTAAATTCCCAGACTGTCAGAGCGCCACTGTTCGGCCACTGAGCAGGTTCGATTGTAATGTTGTTTGCTGCAGGTCACTTAGAAGAATAAAAGCGAATGGTGCATGAATAAATAAAAAAGAGTTTAAATCTGAATCTATGCAAAGATATTGTAATTAATAGGCTGTTGGGGAGGATTATCAGGCCTGGACAAGACTTCAGTGCAGCTGAGGAATAAATTTAGGAGAATGGAAGCACAAAGAGAAAGAAAGAGAGAGAGAATTTACTGGACTATAGGGAAGTTTGGGAATCGCATCGGCAAGAAATTCACAACAAGAGACACATTCAGCAAGAGAGGACAGAGTCACCAAAAACAGAAAGAGCACATTTTTCCCTCCACACAAAACGTGACATGGGTGGGTGTGAGAAAGAGTTTACAGCAAACAAGGCAAGCGGGTGAAGACGAGAGCGAGAGAGAGCGAGAGAGAGAGAGAGAGAGAGATTGAGAAATGAGTAAGTGTTTAGTGCAAAGAGGAACAGATACAGATGTAGGACGCTTGTTGCTAAGGGAGGAGTAAACATCGTCAGAAACATCAGCCTGGCCAGAGAAATGACATCATAGGCCAACAGCTGGGACGTGCGGACAGAAGAGAGAGAGACAGAGGGACAGACACAAAGAGAGTAGAAAGAGATCGATTGTATGCTTCTCCTTTTCTATTTGCTGATAAACAGTGAGGAAGCGTGTGGTCCGGGTTTCTGTTCCAGGATTTTCTGGAGACGGAGTGCCTCAAGGTGAACAGCTGGGTACGCTTGCCTTTATTTCAAAACCAGAACCAGCGCTTGAGCATGATGCCAGATTGGAGAACAAATTTATAGCTTTTTAAAGTGCTGGAGAGCAAGCTTTCCGAAGCATAAATGTAATAAATACAGACTGATATCTTTCTCGCTGTGCTGAAAGAGATGTTTTTGAGATCAGTATAGCGAGCTTGTGTTACACTGGTAGATAAAAATTTCACATCACATTATTCTTTTCAACTCCAATAATCCACTTCTCCTAATAGAATTGCTGTTATCTGTCTCGTGGAGTTGCTAAATCCTCTTGGACAGCTAATTAGGGAAGCACTTGACATCCAAAATCCACATCCTGTCCCATCTTTGTGTCACAAACAGCTTCCATGTGTTGTGACTCTGAAAGTGCATAGTTGCTAGATGTGATAGTGTGAACCCCCCTGTGGTCCAGAAATAATGTTTGTGATGCAAAACAAACATCGCAGTAAAGTCAGAATATCACAGAACTGGATCAAGACACCACCTGGTGGCCAGATCGTCTTATTACATCGAGTTACATGCTGCTGATCACCATATAAATGCAAATATTATTGTATCACATTCAATATTTTCCGTTAAAAAAGGTATATTTATATACCTTTATTTATATGTATATTTACATTTTTGGCAGTGTATTTTTTTTTTCTTTAATCTTGCTTATGTTATAACTTGCCTTTTAAAACATCTACATTGAAATTATGAGTTACGGTCTTCAGATTTTTAAAAACAAATCAGAAACACAAATCTCAAATTCCCAGGGAAAAGTAGACACTTATTAGCTCATTTTCTACAGTGATAATAAAACATATTACATATTTAGGGAATGTTCTAACCAGTTAGGCTACGCTAATGTTAGCTTGCTGCCAAAGTTAGCATCTTAATAGGAATTTAGCCATTTATTAGCTAAAACATAAAAACTTTACATGCACTTACCTTATTACAGGTCATATCTAATATTTTAACTCCTCTTGAGTCTATGGATGTAACAATTAGACAATTTGGATTGATGCATCGATTTAAAAGGAAACGACTGAAATGAATCAAGGCAACAATCATGAATTGTTTATTATTGAAACAACTGGTGTGTAAATCATTTAACCGGTGATTTGCCTGTAATACTTTTAAAATAGACCCTCTCTACATCATCATCATTCACCAGTTAAAAGTAAACCTATTCCAGATTCTGAACAAAGCTGGTCACATATCGATTGGAGGCTACTAAATCGTTTCGTAGCAGATTCAGTGATATCGTCAAATATCAACTCATTGCTTTATGAATCAAAACCAAAAAATTATATCATGTGGAAGTCAGAGGCTTACACCCCTACTTACATCTACTCCACATCTTCACTGGATGTGAGGGTGAGAAAGGACTGTGCTCAGCTGAACGCTAAAGACTGACCTCTCTGAAAGTGTCTACTTTTCCCTGCGAATCCTGGACGTTTCACTTTTGGCCTAATTTACATAAAATATGGATTTTTGAGAGTTGAAATTTTGAGATTTGTATTAAGGGTTCTGGTTTTTTTTTAATCTCAAAACCATAACATATAATTTTGAATTATATTATGTTTTATAATATTTGCAAAAATGTAAATTTATTTAAACACACCATAGAAAAAAAAAAGTCTCATGTTCAACAGGAAGTTGCATCATCCAAATTTCCTAAAGATCATGTAAAGAATAAAAAAAATCTCGTTCTTTTTTCTTTATCTTCTATATTTCTGATATTGTGATATTGATTGACGAGGTCACCGTGAAAGTACAACAATATTACACAAAGATTGAAAGTAAATATTTAATTTAAACAAAAATACATTTTAAGCAAACAGTTAAAAAGTCCTTAATGTCCTTATGCTAGTGGCATGGAGGCTGTTTAACCATATATTGTGTATTAATATTAATATTTTGTAAAAATGAGATAAAATTCAAATGAGGTGATATGAAGTTAACTTTTTCTTTTTTAATGTTTACATGCATGTTTTTTTTTAATTCACTGTTGAAAAATTGTTTAAAAAAATAATATATTTTTTATTTATAGTTTAATGTTTAAGAGTTAGAAGTGCTAAGATGGCACCACTATTGTGGAATCAAGTTATTTAATGGTTCTTCAAGACTTTGTTACATAAATAAGGATTCTTAACTTCCAACTTGGAGCCCTTTCAGATTGGAAAATACTTTGGTAGTCTACTTGGTACTTGGTACACGCTTAGAGAAAATGTTGTTTAATGGTATAATTAAGGGTTCTTTGCTTCCTAAAAGGTCCTACATGGAACCCTTTCCAATAGGGAAACACTTTGGTGGAAGGTTCTACCTAGAACCTTAAAGGGTTCACCCGGAGGGACTCTATCAAAATGTTAAATTTTGTAATCTATGCCCTGCAGAAAGAAAGCGATCAGAAGATCACAGCCACGGTGAATGGCAAATTCAGCACCTACACTCAGGTGGGCCTGGCTCCTGGGCAGCGGTACACCGTGACCATCGTTGGGGAGAAAGACGGCAGGATGAGCGCCAAGAGCACGACAACGTTCCAAACCTGTGAGTCTGAACCGTTCATTTGTGTCTTATATAAATAACATACATTAAAAATACATTTGTGTCTTTTCACTGCAGTTTCTTGTCACTATAGCACAAAGATCATTTATTACAGGTATTTTATCCTAAATAATATTATACCACAATGCACAACACAGTGGATGCAGACTCACCCTAAACTGGACAGTTTATGATTGGAAAAACATCACCTGGACTTTTCAACATGTTGTGCATCCTGATATGCTTTTCTCTTTACCACAGTTGCAGAGAGTGGTTATTTGAATTACCGTAACCTTTCTGTCTGCTCAAACCAGCCTGATCATTCTCCTCTGATCTCTCTCATTAATGAGGTGTTTCCACTCACAGAACTGCTGCTCACTGAATGTTTTAAATTTTTTGCACCATTCCGTGTGTGTAAAGTCACTCTGGATAAGGGTGTCTGCCAAATGCCATAAATGTATATGTAAAATCCCAGGAGATCAGCAGTTTCTGAAATACTCAAACCAGCCCATCTGGCGCCAACAACCATGCTACGGTTAAAGTCACTGAGATCACATTTTTCTCCACTCTGATGTTTGACGTGAACATTAACTGAAGCTTTTGACCTGTATCTGCATGATTTTATGCATTGTGCTGTTGCCTCAGGATTGGCTGATTAGAGAACTGCATGAATGAGCAGGTGTACAGGTGTTCATTAATGGCCGTGAGGTTGTATATCATTAAAGCTAGATAAATTAACCTGAAAAATGGGACTGTCCAAAAGGAGTGCACTTCTTCTTGTATTAGTCAACTCTAACAGCTCCAAGGTTATCTAAATGAAATGTTGAATTAAGAACACATTCTACAACCACACTACTCTGTAATGAGTATCCCATGCTCACCTTCCCATTTCAGCAACACTTCAACGGACATTCATGTCTTTTTCAGTGATCTCTGGCCCCAAAAATCTTCAAGTCGTCAAGACAAGCACAACATCTGTCATCGTCCAATGGGAGGAAGCACAGGGAGAAATCGACAGATACATCCTGTCCATTTCACCAAATCAGACGGATGGATCTGGCAAGGGAATTCCAGAGATGAGGTTGCCACCTGAGAGAGACTCTGCTCAAATCGATGGCATGGAGCCTGGTCGTTTGTATGACATTTCTCTGGTTGCAGAAAAAGATGGCACTCAGAGCCTGCCAGCAACAGTGCAAGCAACCCCTGGTGAGTATCGAATACAAGTGAATCAAAGCGCATTTCTAATTTGACAGTCTCAGATACAGTTTCTTACAGGATTTTGCTATATGATGGTGGTTTTATCCCTTTTTCTCCCAAACAGCTTCCCGGTCAACAATCACAGAATTTCAAGCTAATCCTAAACACTTCTTTTAATTCCACAGCCTGCAAGTCTTAAGGTGAAATAGCACAAAAATATAAATGTTACTAATCTTCTGCTGCCAGTCATCTTAAATATTGTTATTATTTAGCAAAGGTATCCATGTCAAACATAAAAGTCTACATATATTAAAATGCTGTGAGGTTTGCTAAAGAAATACTTCCAAAAATTAATAATGTAATAAGGAAATGTTCCTAAGTTCTCAAGGAAAACTCATCATTTAGATCAAAAATCATTTCAAGAAGCAAAATTTCTCAGTTAGCTTTTTAACTTCATCCAAAAATTAAGACTCCCACAGGAGAAGATGTAAGAAACTTGCCATTTGGACAGTCTCTCACACACACAGCCTTTGGCTTAACTAGAAGACAGAGAAATCCTGCTTCTCAAAAATCCCCTCCTGGGAAGGCAAGGTCATTCCTAATGCCTGAAATTCTCATTAGTGGAAAAAAGGACATCTGCTAGAAATACAGCGAGTCAAGTGGTTCTGCAAAACTGAAGTATCCCCATCAGGAGCAGGCCTGGTCAGAATGAAATGATAATATTTTCCTCCTTTCTGTTGTGGTAATGATGACTCATTTTATTTCCATCTCACCAGATGGTCTACCCCTAACACACAGCATCTTTTTTCCCCTGCTTTTGTTCTATTTTCATGTATTGAAGCGGATCTGATCTCTATTTCTAATTTTCACAGGAAGGGAAGTGAGTGAGTGTGAATGCAGCCATCGATAAAAATGAAGCATGAATAATGCTCAAGGGTCTGTGTACCTTCTGTTCATTTGTTTCTTTTTTTATTTTCATATTGAAAAGGAGAAAACAAGGAAACTTTTTGTTTTTTTTCTTGGCACACACAAAAATAATAAATCCATGTTTTTCATCAAATATTTTTTATAATATTAATTGGATTTTCTTTGGCCAGAAAAAAATCCCTGAAATCAAATATTTATGAATCCAAAATGGAAAAATGCCACTGCATTACATTTCAGCATGAACAGAGTAGACCTGGAAGTACAAATCGGCTATTCTTTGGTTAAGGTGTGTATGCTGGAATTCTGTTTTCATAAAAGATGTGATAAAAATGGGATTAACACATTCAGAAATAAAAATTATGGTGTTTAAAAGGTGTTATAGTTTTTAATTGCAGCACCTGGAAAATCCTCCTTATTTTTTTAGCCACAGTGTCATCCTCCTTTACCTTCACTCTCTATGTGTTTTTAAAAAGCTCATAGTGGTCCATATTAGCAGTACATCAGGCACTAACACTAATCTGTAATCGACCCAGTAATCACTGATTACATCCATGTCATTCAATATTGTTCACAAATTTTAGAATCTAAAATGATGAAAAACAAGGAGAAATATGACCGATTAAAAAAAACTGATTTGAGCATCTCATTTGCATATATTTTATTTTCATTTGGAAACGAAAAACAAGTGAACGCAACATACACAGTCCCTAAATGTAATTTATAACTGGTTTAACCATTGATACATTACCCTCACAACTCGTACAGCAGGGCTTCCCTCCTTCCAGCTAGCAGATTAAAGGCTGTTTACTTTGATTTCACTTTCAAACTTCATTCATGCTTTTAGGAACTGCAACAAAGACTGCAGTACAGTACAGAACAATACAGTACAGGAAAACATATGATCATGGAAACTGTGACCATGTGTACTGTGAACAGGTATAAATGCTGGACTGCCAGATCCTGCTTCCAGAACCACTAGAGGATCAGATGGAAAACTGTCTAATCTGAGACTTAAGAACACCACTAAGGGTTCTTCCTCACAGTACCAGTTGATCTTAGATTCACCAAGGGGACAAGACCTAGAGTCTTCAAGAAATGTTGTGGAGCCAACAGTTACAACTGAGAGAAACCTCACAGCCTATGGTTTAAATGGTACAAAATATGTTCGAAGAGTCTTGGTAGGTCATAGGAAGATACACTTAAACAGTGTGTCAAATGGAAAAACATTGACAAGAAACATGACAGTCATGGTTGGTCATATCAGTAGGAATGACATCTTAACAAATATCCCAGACAGGCTGGCGGGTTTTTCTGGTGAGGTCAGGCCATTAGATGGAAAAGGACCGAAGTTACAGGATGGAAGATTTGAAGTAGTACATCAGCGGAAGGAGGGGGTTCTTGAAACAGCAACATTTTCAGAGCACCCCAAAAGGCTGAGCATACAAGAAGTGGAAACTAGGACAACCCCATCACCCTCTCTTCCTTTACCCACGAATCAGGTCCAACCTTCTCTGGTGCGATCTGAAACACAGGACCAACCTACAAACAAGAGACAGACACCATCAAGAGACAGGCACCATACTAAAACCTCTCTCCAGTTGCCTCCATCACCCAAATATAGATATTCAGGTAGGCCAAAATTATCTGGTTCATCAACATCACTAATAAATAGCAGACAGCCTACTAAATCCATTTCCTCCAGAACCTCTTCTCAAATGCCAGAATACAAAAATCCAGCTGGAAATGTATCCTTTCTTCGATCATCTCGCCCATTTGGAGTGGGAAAAGAAACCTTAAAGAGGAAGAAAACAGCCTCACAAGAACCCCAACCTGATGATCAAGGCTTACTGACTGAATCTGTCCGAGGATTCAATAGGGATTCTTCAGTAACCAAATTACCAGAAGGCACCACAGATACAGAGAATACTAATGGAGACAATTTTCCAAAATACAAAGAGACAATAAATAAGACTGTACCACTGTACCATCGCATGTCACATAGGGGTACAGTCCCTCGCCAACCTAATATTGGTCCATTCCAAAACCGGACCAGCACCCCTCAGCACCCCTACAGAAGTCCCCTACGCAGACCCATCCTGCCCAGAGTCTACAGCACTGCTAGGAACAAAGTGGAACCTGAAATGATTAGCAGCAACCTAAACCCCAACCATACACTAATATTTACATGGAAGGGGAAAAATGGAACAGTCATCAGACTTCCACCAAAACTTCTTAGTCGAATAAAAACAAACTTTAAAAATGGCTCCAAAGCTGGTGTCACAGTAGACAAAAACACAAGCAAAGAATCAAATATTATATTCCCAGCAGATGATGATGCAAACCCTAAATTTAATATCTCCTTGTCACCACATAAGCCTCCATCCAAAAGCAATCATACAATACAGCCTGCTAGCAGGGGTTCAGAAAACACCATTGATCACATCTTGCCCAGAGTCACAAACCGAGACAACAACACTAGTTGGCAAACCATTCCCCATCACCAAAGGGTAACTGGAGTCATCAGTGGCAGGCAAAATGCTTCAAATCTGAAGATTAGACCAACGATTGTACTGAAAAGGAAAAATAACACGGTCATCAGACTTCCATCAAAACCTCATACTCGAATAAATGTAAACTCAACCACCATCCATAGTCTGCTCAAAGATAGTAAGTATGGAATAAGGCACAAAGACTCCAAAGATGCAAGCAAGGAATCTCAAATTGGCTTGTCAAAAGACACGGACACAAACCTATTTGCTAACATCACTCTGTCAACAGAAGCTCCAATGGGAACTAATGAGACATTACAAGCCATTAATGGAGGTTCAGAAAATGCTATTGATCACAGAAACAAAGAACACAACCTGCCCAGCATCACAAACAGAGACCAGGACCTACCCAGGGTCACACCCAGAGACCATGAACTATCAAAGATTGCAGTCAGAGACCATGACCTGCCCAGAGTCACAAACAGAGACCAGGACCTACCCAGGGTTACATCCAGAGATCAGGAAATATCAAAGATTGCAAATAGAGACCAAGACCTACCCAGGGTCACAAGCAGAGATATCAACACTACTATTCCAATGCTTATTGATCAAAAGGTTGAATCTGAAGTCGTAGGTCAAAGGGAAAATGTCCCAAATCAGAACCGTAGAACAAAAACTATGCTAAGAAAAGATGGTACATTACTCAGACCTCAAAAAAAACTTCATACTCAAATAAAACCAAACTCTACCAGCATTCACAGTGGGCTGAAAGATGCAGACACCAAAGTTGTTAAAGGCATCAAAGAATCAGTTATTCTCTCAGATAAACCTAAAGCTGAAAGTCATTATAAACTCCAAACTGTTGCTGGGGATTTAGAAGTTGGCAATGATAACATTCTTCCCAGCATAACAGACAGAGACCAGGACTTGTCCAGAATCACAAACAGAGACCAGGACTTGTCCAGAATCACAAACAGAGATCACCACCTGCCCAGGGTCACAAACAAAGACCAGGACCTGCCCAGTGACATAAACAGAGACAACAGCACTAGTATGAAACAAGTTATCAAAGAATTCAAAGAATCTACAGAACCTACTGTTCAAGCTGTTGCTGCAGGTTCAGAAAATGGCATTGATAACATCCCACTCAGAATCACAAACAGGGACAACAGCACTACTATGCAAATGGAACCTGAATTCAACAGTCATAGCAAAAAGGATCCAACTTCCAATTTTACAGCAACAGTTACAATGAAAAATAAAAATGGAACAGTCTTCAGAAACACACTAAAGTTAAATAAGTTAATAAAGCCAAACCTTCATGGTGACCCAAAACCAAGTAAAGAAAGCAGCATTTCTAGGCATACCATTCCTCATAACACCTTAAATCGCAGCCCTAGACCAAAATCTACACAGCAAAGGAAAAACGGCACGATCATCCCACCCCCGCCAAAAGTTTCTCCTCAACTCAAGCCAAAGTCCACCACAATTCTTGATGGCACAAAAGGGAGAAAACATTCCACAGATGATCCTAAACTTGTTTGGTCGTCAAAGGTTCCTCTCTCAACAGATAAGGCCACAAGCCAAACAAATACCACATTTCCAATTGCTGAGGTTTCAGAAGATAACATCAATCAAGTTGGAGTCCAGAATGTGACATCAAAGGGATTTATCATAATTTGGGTGGCACCAGAGGGAAGGTTCAAAAACTTTGTGATCAGAATAATAGAAGAGAATGATGAAGGGGTAAATGAGGGTGATGGAAGCAACCAGGAAAAAGAGGAAGAGAGGACAGAAGGAAGTGAAATAACCACTAATGTTATTGAGGTTGTGAGGAGGAACAGCAGCAATGATGGGGTTAGAAAGAAATTCACCAAGTTGCTTCCTGGTTCTGCTCGCTCGTACCCTGTCATAGATCTCACCGCTCAAACCAACTACTCTGTGACCCTTTATGGAACAGGTCGTGGATCACGTTCCAATGTTCACACCTTCATCATTACAACAGGTACTCAGAATCTAAAGGTACAAACCATTGCCAAATAATTCATACTCAAATAGCACCATTCATAAATAAGATGCAACATAGTTCCAGGAACTTGCTGATCGTGTGTCAATGTTCAGGTTTTCAACAGTGCTTTCATTGTTCCCTTGAGCAGCAAGGGCTTTTAATCAAAGCTGCAATACATGGCCTTCCAGGAGCTTTGATTAAAGTTTACATCATGAGGTTTTAATACAGTACCTACATGTAACATTTCTGTTTTATGTTCACGCTGTGGTTTTGTTGTGTTGCTGTTTTATGTTGTTCAGTCTACACAGCAAAAACCTCACTTTTGGATTAAATCCTGTAATTTTAAACAGACACATAAAGTCTTATATAAACTCTTACAGTGTTAGTTTGTTAACACTGTAGGCATTAATTCAACACTGGGGCCGAGTTTTGCTGTGTATGTATTTGGTGGTGAAAGTTTTGAAAAACAGGCATGCTTAAAGTACAGAAATGAGGGACAGATTTTACAAAATAAATTAATTGTAATGTCAGGGTTAGACAACTTACTAGCCCGGGCACCCATGACAAGTAGATCTTAGTTGTTTTATTTGTTGCTCAACAACCAGGTTCAACAACCAGAAAAGCTTTTAGCAAAATAAGTTTTCATTTGGTATATGATTAAATGAAATGTGCTTCACTGTGATTCAGCTTCACTGTTGTAACTATAGCATGTGCTACTTGTCTGACAATAGAACAGTTTTTACTAGGCAGATTAATTAGCATGTATAGATGGCAGGCAATCTTTTCCGAATCAATAACATGCAGGTTTGTGAAAACACTGGCGAAACTGTTCAAACCGGTCATATACGGTCATATATAGAACAATAAAACATAGATGACGATTAACAAGATATGTCAAAGAAGCAACACTTCTGGGGGTTTAAGGAGCGTTACTGAGATCTTAGCACAAGTACAGACTACAGCCATGTTGTAGTCATGTGACCTACTAATGATCAAGTGTAGCCACACCCCCTACAACAAGCACTTATAATAAAGACCAACACAATCAGTGTGTATAAAATGAGGTGTGTGTAGAACGCATAGAATGTTATGGCGTGATGAGCATGTGTACATGGTGGTAATTTATATAGAGATCACTTATCAGTTATCGATCGTAATGACTACAGACGTCCTCCAGCAACATTATTAGCTTTTAAAACAGAATTGAGTACAAACATATACAGTATGGAGCTGAGCCGTGACTCCTAGGGATTTAATCCGTTCAGCTACCACTTCCTCGTGTACTTCCATTGCAACACAATAACATTAATGACAAAATAAAAATACACTATATTACGCCTGTTTTTTAAACTTCATACACCAAATCAATCCAGTCACATTTGCGTGTTCTGCGCAGATGTGTCATGAATATCAAATGGACCAAAACGTTTATGAGTTTTCTAATATTATAATCCTGTGTCCATTTACAGAGCAAAGCTGTTTTTTAACTGCTAATGTAATTTATCTTAAAGCACCATTTAACCCAATCAGATTCCTGGATCTTGTTCAGTGACAGTGGCTCTCAGGTGATTATGGGATTTGGTGCTATGATGATATTCATGACGCAGTCTACGAAAAGCAAATTATGACCGATTAAAAATAAATAACCACCATTCTCATTATCATTTATTGCTAATTTGATCTTCTTTCACCCAGGGTAAGCTTACAGTCAGCCATCCTCACTGACTACTCTCACCATTCACGCAAAACGCAGGGTAAGACCACGAGTGGCCCAAAAATCTTAATCTTCAGAATATCAGCGTACGGCTCTAAAAGATATAACTGCTAAAGACAGTCTGGATGGCATGATGTGTTTGACGAGGCTCGATCTGCGTTCCAACACTGATTTAATCCGACCTTGTCGACTCCCCCTTGCTATGTCACCATCTTCAGGGCTGTACTCATGCTTTATTAGTGTGAGTGATGTGGGTTAAATGACTCCTTGTAGGTGACTGGTCAGAGTCAACACCGCTGTAGGCTTCAGGAGCAGAAATGACTAAAGCCGGTTTTACACTGTGTGATTTCAGCGCTTTTTTAAGATTATTACTCATCAAGATCCCAATAAAATAACACCATCGTCGTTAACGTATATTTGTAGCCGAGTTTGTGAGTTTACCGTCGTCCTATTGGTGGATTTTAGCTGACCTTAACAGCACTCACAAAAATGCCAGAATATTGCCGTCGGCCATCTTTGGTCACAGTAGCACTAAATAATTTAGATATTTAATAAATATCCTAATATTTTAAAATCTAAACTATTTAATACATGTAATGTCATATTTAATAAATGATAATTTAATCTAATTTATAATTGATTAATTATTTTTTAAATTAATGTATTTGTAAGATTTTCCTGTTCAGATTTGGATCTTATTTATTTATATTTTCATTTTTTAATTTTTTTTTAATTAACTGATTAATCCCAGGAAGAAAATTTATTACTATAAAGGTATCTCCAGCAAGGCATTCTGGGTAAGCAGTGTTTTTGAAGTCTACAGTGAAGTCGACTCCAGCTGCTGCAGTAATGAAACGCCCTGATGGCTTTAAGGGGAAGTGAACAAGGACACATTAATAACAGTATTGGGATGTTCCCATATTTTCCCACTTTTATCCTTTTCCGTCTTTCAAGATTATAATTAGGAACAATTCGATCAGGAACAACCTGCTGACCATCAAAAAAAAAAAACTTTTTCTCTTTTCCAAATGACAAATTTGACTCCGGCTCATGCAACTTCCTCCTCAGATTCTTCACTTCCTCTTTGTCTTCTTCCTTCTCCAGGATCACACGTCCAGCACCATCATCATCATCTTCACCATCATCACTGTAATGTCCTGTTTGTGCTGTGTCTAGGATCAGTGTGTGTGTGTGTGTGTGTGTGTGTGTGTGTATGATTAACCCTGGTGTTTATGTGGATGTCAGTAATGTATATATGCTGTGATGTATATACTGTATATATGTTTACTTTGTACATATATACACTAGTACATAAACTCTATGTACACTCGTTATAACGCATTATAGCACATTACAACCTTTAGCACTTACATAAATTAAAATCAATCAGACATGAAAGATGTTTTTATATCTGTTTCTGCCCACTTTTCTAATTCTCTTTGTTTTTTGTTTTTTTTAAATTGTTTTTTAGATCCTTCTTAATGTTTCCTTTTTAAAATTTGTCTTTACAGTCTCTCCTTCCTTCTTAGCAAATTATTTTTGCTTTATTATTTGTTTTTCTTCTTTCTATCTGTCTTTCTTTCTCATTTTTAAATAGTCTTTACTGTCTGTCCTTACTTTTTTCTTTCTTAGTAAATTATCTGCTTTGTTTATTTCATTCTTTCTTTCTTGGTTTCTTTTTCTTTATTTTTTCTTTAAAACTTTATTTGCTTTCTTTCTTTGTAAATTGTGTGTGGTGTGTCCTTAGGTCCTGAGCCTCCCTCACACCTCTCCTTTAGTGAAATAACTGACACGTCGCTCACTGTGTCATGGAGACGACCAAAAAGCTCTGTGTCTGGGTTTAAGGTCACGTACATACACACTAAAGAAGGTGAGACTGCACACACACACACACACACACACACATTTATATCCACTCAGCAAAGCGATAATCCAGAACATTAATACTAGAGGTGCAGAAAAATACACCATTATTCAGGTAAATATGGGCTGTATGAAGATGCTTGAGTGTATAAGTAGCAGCACCTTCTCCATATCTCTCGTCTATGTCAGAACGCATTTCAGAAGTTTTTCCATCGTGGCTCTCTGGTGTAAAAACTCTGCACCTGAAGAATGTTTCATTTAGCAATAACATAGCAATTATAATTCACTTTTTATGGTTGTCAGATTAGCGTTTAAATGGGCTTTGTAGAGTCACGCTTGCGTGAGAAAAGCCAGGGGTTGGATGTAATCCTGGAGGTCTGATGGATCTCTTCCCAGCGTGTGTTCGAGGGAGGAGTCAGAGGTTGCTGTGGCTGTTAGTAGATTCACTCAGTAGTGCTCGCTTTATGCAGATTTGACTGTTCAGACTCATAAACCATATCGTTTCTGTCAATGCATAATTCAGCTCTATGTCTACTACATTAACAATGGCAGCTACACGCACACACACACACACACACACAGTGAGTGTTTCTGACAGTAGATGTGTTCGGTGTGATGACAGGAGAGCCGATCTCGGTGACGGTGGACTCGTCAAACTCCAACCTCGCTCTGTCCAAGCTCTCCCCCGGATCCACTTACGAGGTCAGCGTCATCTCTGTGCTCGGATTGGACGAGAGCGACCCAATCAAAGACTTCGTGATCACACGTACGGCTGAGTCCAAATACACCACACAATTATTACACACACACACACACACATCTTTTCAATATTTTGCTGTTATAGCTATTTCCTTTTCTATTTTTTTTACATTTCCTTTATAAGCTGTTTTTTTATTTTATTTTATAAAACTTCTTGTTCTCATATTGTCTGATATAACATATTGTATTTTTCTTTATTTTGCTGTTTCTTCTTTGTCTTTTTTCCTTTTTCTTACTTTCTTTCTTTAAGTTTTTTCTATTTTTGTCTTCATTTCTTAATTTCTTTTGTTTAATTCTTTTTTCCTAAAATTATTTTACTTTTATCCTTTCTTTCTTTCTGATTCAACCTATTGTATTTTTTGTGTCTTTGAACTCTTTTTCGTTATTTCATTCTTCATTGTATTTTGCTAAATTTCTTCCTGAATTTCTTTTGTTCTCTCTTCTTCCATCAGTCTATCTATATAACCTTTTGTATTCAATTCTTTCTTTATGTCCTAAATAGATAGATAGATAGATAGATAGATATTTTTCCCAGCTGTGTGTTAATCAGCTCCTGTGCTCAGGAGACTCTCCCGGAGTTAGTGTCCTGACTTTTTGTCCTCTGTGTCTCAGTGCCCGACCCGCCCACCGACCTCAGGGCCATAAACATCACAGATACCAAGGCTCTGTTGCTATGGAGACCTGCCCTGGCAACCGTCGACCAGTACATCATCACTTACCACTCCGAGGAAGGTCAGCTCTCTTTCTGTCTGTCGCTCGTCTTCTCCATCGCTCTCCAAAACAGAGATAAGATTTACTGTGATGACGTTATCTACACACGTGTATAAAAGATCAGTTGAGGTTCTCTTTAATATGTCAATTAACAGAAACTCTGGAGTGAAACGTAGGATATGAACAGTTTTCAAAGGAACTGGATTTTTACTGGAACACCACATTTCTCATGTAAATTCTCCTGCAAACCATTTACAAATAAATTCCTTCATGTTCAGTGCAATAAATGATGCTGGTTGATGTTTTGAACAAGAAACTTGTTCAAGTGACCGGTTCAAACCGGTTTAAACGGATTAAAAAACGTGAGAAATTGTTGACATGATGAAGTTTTCTGTAAGGAGAAATGTGTTTATGTAACATTGATGGAAGGAGTCTCCAGTGTCAGCGCTTTGTAACAGTCAGAGGTAAAGCTGGAACTTTAAGTTTTCCAACATCTTCAGGACAGAGGAGTTTACGCTTCTTTGCGGTTTCTCGGTAACATGCGTAACAAGCTGCGTTTTTATTTTTGTTTTATGAATTTGAGAGAGAATAAAGAGAGGCTGGTGAGGGAACGACTGTTTATAGCTGCTATAACGTAAGTGAGAACAGGAACTCACCTGTTTCTCGGAAGTTCCATAACATTAAATGTAACTATAAATGGATATAAAGTACAATCATTCAGATCATTCGTTAATTAATAAAACATTGTAATCATTGGCAAATTGCTGTGATATAAGAGGAATAACACATTTTGGGGTGTGCTGTTATAGGAAAATAAACCATCTAGGTTTGGATTATTTTCCTATACCATCATGTCCCAAAGTGTGTTATTCCTGTAAGCTTTTATTGCAGATAAATAAAGAGTAATTGTTGAGAAAATGTAACGAACACAACTTTGTACTATTGTAGCCTGTTCAGTAGCTAGCTAAAGCATGCTAGCTTATTGACTATGAGTATGAGACAGCAGGTATGGTGAAAGCATGACCCTGTGTGTATCTCCGACTCTCAGCTGTGTGTGTGTGTGTGTGTGTGTGTTATAGCTCCTGGCTCAGACCTGAGTGTCAGAGTGTCAGGTAACGCAGTGGAACAGCAGCTTCAGGCTCTAAAGGAATCCACCAAGTACAGCGTCACCATCATCAGCCGACTCGGAGAACAGAAAAGCTCCAGCACACTCACCACCTTCACCACGACCAGCGGTGAGCAACCACTCTCTGCACTGTGTGTCTGTGTGTGTGTGTGTGTGTGTGTGTGTGTGTGTGTGTGTGTGTGTTAAAGTGGGTTAGAGTGTGTTAAGCTGAGAAAGACCTTTTGAGGGAGAAAGATGGCGTAGTTTCTGTTGAGAGACCTCCCCTTGTCTGCCATTGGTCCAAAATATCACTTGTATTATTAGTGCACTTTATTTGAAACATACGCTCGTATACTGAGATGTGACTGTATAATGTCATAACCCTGCCTCTATTCTCTCTCCTGATAGGCTCTCCTGGAAAAGGGGAGGCACCTCGGGACCTGACAGCCAAACAGGTAACTGCACGTTCTGCTGTGTTGTCATGGAAACCACCAGCTTCAGCCGTGACGAGCTACAAACTGACGTACTTCACCAAGGGTGGAGAGCGCAAGGTGAGACGAGGGATGAGTCACCAAACACCAAACTTATAAAAATAATTATTATAGTGTCAGAGTCACTTAATTCTTCAGTGAATCAGTTAATCACCCAATCATGGACAAGCAATCAGTCAACATTTTGTCCATGTTATATGCTAAAAGTGAGTATTTAGCTTAGTGACAAAGCACAAAGTGATGCTAACGCCATGAAGGAATGAATGCATGATGCAAACGAACGATGAGGGCTCGTAGAAATTAACTTCCATGTATCGTTATACATATTAGCACTTTTGTTGCATTTTTGTACACTTCTTTTGTGAAAAGGACATACATACTGTAGCTAGCAGCCAATGAGCTTTTGATTCATGCTAATTGTCATATTAAAAGACACACAACATATCTTGTAGCCTACAACCTGAAGCAATGTTGCTAATTATGCATTAAAGCAAAAAACAAAGATTAGCATAACAAAGATTAACTGGTAGCTCTGAAGATCTTAGCGTCGGACCATTTTTACCTGTTTTCTTAAGCACCTGCTGTAGCTTTCGATCAGAAGTTATACTGAAACCATTAATAAATTAAAGCCACCAGTTAGCATGATTCATTTGTTTTATATTTGGGCACGCCTTTCCCCAAACAGGAAGTGACCCTTAACCCTGGAGTTACTGAACACGAGTTGCGAGGGCTGCGTCCCTCGTCCACGTATACGGCACTACTGCAGGGTGAAAGAGGCGGAGTCTACACCGCGGCCATCTCCACGGAGTTCACTACAGGTGTGTAGCTGTCATTACCTCGCTTGTTGCTTGTGGTGATGTTTATCAGCAGATCCTGGTCCTGGGGTTTGTGTGTGTGTGTGTGTGTGTGTGTGTTTATGGTGGTTGCATGGCCTTGTTTCAGCTTCCGTTGCTGCTGAGCTGAACTGTTCTCTCCTCCTCAAAGCCAAGAAGGTTCCTGGAGCAGTGTGGACACCACACCACGCTGCCTGTGTTGTAGTTACTGTAGTTCTCCAATAAAGAAGGGTTAATATTACATTTAGTAACGATTAAGGACTTCTGTTTTAGAAATGTTAATAGCACGGTTCATCCTTCAGTACACAGTGGCTGCTGATGAGAGCGTATGGTGGAGATAGACCAGGGTGTAGGGCCACTACGCTGAAGTCATCAGCACACTGTAGCTTAGCATGTAGTTTAGATGTCTCCTTGATCCATGTTAAATAGTCTCAAGCCTGCAGAAATCCCACTCTCGCTCTGCAGCTCGTCGAATATTAAATATGTAGGTTAGCAGTTACTCTATTTCTTGCTTGTTTGTTCTCTGGCGTACGGCTCTAAGGTTGCAAAATTTGCGTGGTTAAAGCTGAACTTGGCAAAAAAAAAAGTGAAAGTAAGTGCTAACTGCTCAAGAAAAAAATCACATTTTTCTTCTTATGCCACAAATATTCAATCATGTATTCATTCAAATTATTTGGCACTGAGTCTGACGACTCGTTACGTTATTAGCCGATGATAACTGAACGAAACGTATGAAAGTCTGCGTCTCTCGCAGGAGCTCTGCGCTTCCCGTACCCCTCTGACTGCTCCCAGGAGCTGATGAATGGACAGAAGGAGTCAGGTTTGGTGGAAATTTTCCCCGGAGGGAAACAGGGACAACCTGTCATGGTTTACTGCGATATGGAGACGGACGGAGGAGGCTGGACGGTAAGAGGCGGAGCCACTCACAACACAGGCCACTCCCTCCATTCTAAACTCTGTTTATCTATTTTTCTGCTTGTTTTGTTTTTTTTTCATCAGTTTGTGTACGAGGCACGGTACACATAACATCACTTTAACACGCTAGCAGTACTTATAGCATTAATAGCAGAGTACTGTAAATACAAGCTCACTCCTGCCGTAGCACACACACGTGATTCTGAGTAATGACCAATGTAACGCATGTTTATTAATGACTTTTCATGGTCCATGTGTGAATTACACCTCATAACAGAACATTAATAATAATAATAATAATAATAATAATAATACATTTAAACTAGTAAAGAATTAGAAAGAAAAAGGCACGTAGGTGGTTGATTATTTTCCTATAAACAGCCCAAGTGTTTTATTCCTCTTATACCACAGCAATTTTCCAACCATTAATTTTTTTATTATTTATTAAAGAATGGCATACTTTTTATCTGTTTATAGTTACATTTTAAGTTGACGAACATCCGGAGAACAAGTTAGTTCCTGTTGTCACTTACGTTATAGCAGCTATAAACACTCGTTCCCTCACCGTCCTCTCTTTAAGTTAATAAGAAAAAAAACGCAGCTTGTTACGCATGTTACTGAGAAACCACAAAGAAGCGTAAACTTCCTCTGTCCTGAAGATGTCGGAAAACTACCTCTGACACTGGAGACTCCTTCCATAAATGTTACATAAACACCTCCTTACAGAAAACTTCACCATAGCAACAATTACACACTGTTTTTAAATCTGTAATTGAAGCGTCCACTGTACACGTCCCTGTGAATGAGCTGTTACTATAGAAACCATTACGTATTAGAACGAGTGCACTACTGTCAGAGCTGCTGTTATAGAGAATTAATCCACACCTTCTGACCAATCAGAGTCCAGAATTCATCAGTGCTGTGGGATAAATAATAATATATAAACATTCCAAATAGCATTTGTGAAATTCTGACAGAAGTCACACACACTGATGATAGTGAAGCTGAACTGATTCTCTGAGTGATTAATAAGTTAAAACCTGAGAATCTTCGGACTCATTTTCCATCGCAGTGCCGTTTTAATATATCATATTAATGATGGTTATGACCTCATGCTAGATGGACTTTAATAACACAAGCCTGTAATATTAATCTTTTATTATAATACAGCAGAAAAATAGATGACGTTAAACAGGACATTATGATATTAAGGCTTCACTTCCCAGACAGAGTGTCTACACATTCCCTTATAATTGCAACTGGAATTACGTGGGGGTGTGTGTGTGTGTGTGTGTGTATGTGTTGCAGGTCTTCCAGAGACGAAAAGATGGGAAAACCAACTTCTTCAGAAGCTGGCAGGAGTACAGGAAGGGTTTCGGAGACCTGGAGGGAGAGTTCTGGCTTGGTGAGGAAGAAAGGCGTCATGCACATCGTTACGCACGACCGAAACATTATTAAACAGAACCCGAATAATTTAGATGAAGGATAGTGTTATGTAAACACAGGTGCCATGACAGGCAGTGCCATGCAGCTCAGGTTACTTATAACGTAATGATGTTAAATAAAATAGGTACCATGGATACAGGTGTAGTTAGAGATGGAAAACCAGCTAATCAGCAACGAGCACTTTCCATACCCATGATACTGTCGGTTATAAAATAGACCGTGATATTAAACCCTCGTAATATTGTTCACATATCAGTGTTTTTATCCAGAGTTTGTGTTCCCTTTGTTCCGTCTCATTCAGTGTGACTGTATATATATACAGTTCTGTGCAAACGTCTTAGGCACATCCAAAGAAATGCTGTAGAGCAAAGATGCCTTCAGAAATAATGAAACTAAATGTTTCTACATTAAAAAAATCCTATAAAGAGCAGTAAACAATAATAAATGAAACAAAGTCAGTATTTAATGTGACGATCCTTCACTTTAAATGAAATAAAACAGTATCTCAGGTGCAGTGTGTGCAGTTTTATAAGGAAATGAGCTGTAAGTGTTACTGAGCATCTTGCAGAAGCAGCCACAGTTCTTCTGGAGACTTTGACTGTCGACTCGCTTCTTATTTCTGCAGCGAAACCCAGCAGCCTTCATTATGTTTTTATCTGAAAAGTGTCTCTTATGGAATCTGCTGCTTT
>CM040462.1:1526525-1538984 GCA_022758105.1 Pangasianodon gigas | reverse complement strand
AGAAGAGATTAGACAGATTAGATTCAATTAGAGATTAGACATGAGGAGAATCGGACCTTTTGTACGAAGCAGTTAACATGATCACTATCACACATTTACTTACATTTAAATAGGGAGCTAGAAATAGTGCAGAATCTTCAGCATTAAATATTCAAGATATTAACATTTACTTTCTTTGTTTTACATTTTTAAAAGTTCTAAAATCTTCTGTTTATTTGCAGTGATAAATAAAATAATAATAATAATCCAGATTTTCAATGTGAACTTTTGGACCCCACTGTATACACCAAGATATAATTATAAAATCTCTCTCTCTCTCTGTCTCTCTCTCTCTCTCTCCCTCTGTTTATCTCTCTCTCTCTCTCTCTCTCTCCCCCTCTGTTTATCTCTCTCTCTCTCTCTCTCTCTCCCTCTCTCTCTCTCTCTCTCTCTCTCTCTCTCTCTCTCTCTCTCTCTCTCTCTCTCTCTCTCTCTTTCTCTCTCTCTCTCTCTCTCTCTCTCTCTCTCTCTCTCTCTCTCTCTCTCTCTGTAGGTGAGGGAGGTGTGTCAGATATTCAGCAGGGAGAATCTGAGGTGGCAGGCCTATGCTCTCTTGGCCCTACAGGAGGTGCTGTATACACACACACACACACACACACACACACACACACACACACACACAGTTCATAGATTGCCTTGTGAATATGGTGTTATTGTGTGTATGCGGTCACTGGCTGTGTTTATATTTGTATATAAGATGTGCAGTAGTCTATATCTAGAACTTGTGTAAGATCACACATTACATCAGAATAACTCCTCTGTGTGTGTGTGTGTGTGTGTGTGTCAGGCTGCAGAGGCGTTCCTCGTCCGTCTCTTCTCCGATGCTAACCTGTGTGCGATTCATGCTAAGCGTGTGACTCTGTACCCCAAAGACATCCAGCTGGCTCGGCGAATCAGAGGAGTGGAGAACATATGACCTGCTTTACTTCCTGTTTTAACCTTAAATAGGCGGCATTGTGTTCGTTTCACGCTCAGCTCCGTGTGTGTGTGTGTGTGTGTGTGTGTGTGTGTGTGTGTGAGAGAGAGAGACATCAATCACAATTTTGCACACACAGTATTGTTATAGTGGACATGTACTGACAGAGTGTTCAGTGGTTATAAACGTTCATAATGTGGTAGCTACCTTAGCCTTGTTGCTCCAGTGCAACACTAATTGGCCAAAAATTAAATATCCCCCCCCCCCCAAATGTAGTGAAATGATAAATGATCGTGATATGAAGGTTAAATTTCAACACATCTACTTCTGAGGGGAAAAAAAATAACAGTTATAATAATTGACACCATTTTTTATTAATCAAATTTTATTGTAAAATTATTACAAATGATTTATTTAAAAAAAAACATGATAAAGATCGTAAAGAAAGCTGTGATCAAATTTAAGGAATTTATTATAATATGGAAATTTAATAGTTTTACGGCAGCTCAGTGAGTTTATGCATGGAATAAATAGATGCTATTATTTAAAATGTTTTTATTAACAACTTTATTGTGAAATTATTATTATTATTATTATTATTATTATTATTATTATTATTATTATTATTATTATTGTCCTGTATGATGAAGCTGTAAATGTGAAATAAGGACCTCGTCTCATCTCAGCCGTGTTCCCTACCCAGGCAGCCTCCTCTGAGGAGAACACTAGGGGGCGTGGTGGTATTTATACGCGTCCACAGTAACAGTGTTGTGTGTTGAATGTTGTGATTATCTCCTATAACAGTGTGAGTGTGTTTCTCACACACAGGCCGTGGTGTGATTATTATCATTAACCTGAAATATTGTATAAATGCATCTCTTCTGATTTTCAGCATCGTTTTCTGACCTTTTTGATGTTTAGTTTTTTTTTTTGGTTTTTTTTTGTATAAAGTGACTATTTTAATTTGTACATAATGAAGTTTTTACTGTTAATAAAATGTTTTGTAAGAGCGCTGACTGTTTCTGTGTTCAGTGTAAAGCAAAAAAATAGCAAAATATTAAGCGTTTAATGATCTGAACAACAAATCATTGGTCAGGAAGTGAGTGAGAATGAAACAGATAGATAAAGGAGCTTTTCCCTTCAGTTTCTGTAAATGTTTAAGCCTCGTGGCTCTTGATGGCTGCATCAGGTGCAGCAGAAAACCAAATAATCACTAATCTTTAAAAAAAAAAATCCCAGAAGATATTTTTGGAAAAGTTTGTACACCCAGACGTGTTAGTTTGAATTTTACATCAAATATTTTAATCATTATCATGATTCTGCGTACAAGAAGACTATAGAAGTGAATTTCCCTGTTTCTAGCTTTTTTTTCTCAATTTTGATTAAAATAAAAGAAAAATCCAACCATCTAACTGCTTTATCCTGCTCAGGGTCTAATGGGTTTCTATTTTTGTAAATAGAACCAACTACATTTATTAGTGGAGCTACACATGCTACTCCTGAGATACCAGTGATTCTGACCTCTTCTGCTCTCCGGACCTGCCTGATCCATCCTGATGCCCTACTTCTGCTTGGAGTTCTCATCCCCTGGAAATCACTCGCTGCTGCTGAGAATGACCTCCAACACGGACAGCCTGAAGATACATGAGATTACTGAGGAATGTAACACTTAGAAACCATGAAGATGGCGCTGGACCACAACTGCTTTGATAGCTTTAGGACCGCAATTGCCACGAACAGTTTTGCACTAAAGTCTCCATCAGTGAACAGTGGATACCTTCAACAAAACAGACTTCATGTGTAAACTATAATGAATTTCCTGGTTACACAACTGCACTATTTGTCCATGTAGTACACAATAATAGAAGGGATTTATTTATAATTGCACTATCAGTTATCACCAAGATGAGGATGGTTCCCTTCTGAGTCTGGTTCCTCTCAATGTTTCTTCCTCATATCGTCTAAGAGAGATTTTCCTCACCACCGTCACCTCTGGCTTCCTCATTAGGGATAAATTCATAAATTTAAAATTTATATCCTGAATATATATATTTCTGGAAAGCTGCTTTGTGACAATGTCCATTGTTAACAGTGATATACAAATAAAACTGAACTGAATTGAATTGAAAAAGCAGGCCGTGTTTGGGGTTAAAAATACTCGCACAAACACACACATACACACACACACACCCCTGGAATCCAGCTCTACTGGTTTATTGGAATGCTGCTGTGATGTGACTGGGGATTTTTCTGTACATTAGTGGAATGTTTACACTCATACACACCTAAAGCATTCTTCTGTTACTTATATCTCACTCTAATAACATATACAGTAAAAAGTTAAAATAGTGTATTTTTTTAGTGATGAAAGAAAACAACAGTGATTGGATCTTGTATTCGTGTAGTCGAAACAATTTCTAGTGATTCATCTTTGGGTTTTTTTTCCTGAAAGATGGAAATGTTTCAAATAGTTTGAGTGTACAGGATGTGTAACTTTCAGTCACCATTATCACCATCACAACGTCAAAATCAGCAAAATACGCAAACAGAAAATCACCATCTGCTTAGACGTTTGATGAATTTAGTCAGTTTTCTCTCTGGAGTCTGAGCCTCTGTCTGTGGAATTTATTTAGTTTATTTAGTTTATCGTCAAAAACCTTGGTGCTATTCTAGATCCTTCGTTGTGTTTTGATAAGCAGATTAATGCGATTGTCAAAAGCAGCTTCTTTCAGTTGAGATCTATTGCTAAAATCAAGAAGATGCTATCTAAGCAGGATCTGGAAACTGTTATTCATGCATTTATAACATCGAGGTTGGACTACTGTAATTCCCTTTATTTGGGGTTGCCTAAGACCGCTCTAGATCGCCTGCAAATGGTGCAAAATGCAGCAGCCAGACTTTTGACTGGCACCAGGAAGCGTGAGCACATTACTCCTGCGCTTTTCTCTCTTCACTGTCTGCCAGTCAATTTCCACACTGAGTTTAAAATTTTATTATTTGTTTTTAAAGCTTTGCATGGGCTTGCTCCACCATATATATGTGATCTCCTTACTCCGTACACTGCCCCAAGATCTCTTCAATCATCGTCAATTACTCCTTTCAGTCCCACGTTCACGTTCCAAAGCCAAGCGTGACCGGGCTTTCTCAGTCCCAGGCCCTGGAATAGTTTCGCTTTTCATATAAGATCATCCTCCTCTATTGCTATGTTCAATTCCTCCTTGAAGATTCACTTTTATTCTTTATTTTTTAATTCACTCTGAGGCTGTAAAATTTCCATTTGTCTTCCGGTATTTTGTATTGTTAAATGTTTTTGTGTATAGATTTGCTTTATACTACTCATACAGCACTTTGGTTTCAACTTCAGTTGTTTTTAAATGTGCTTTATGAATAAATAAACTAAACAAAACTAGTTTAGGATCAGGTTCAGTCTGGAACACAGGGCTCTGTATATTGGACTATTATTTGGCGCAATATTTCCACTTCATCTAAACTATTTCAGTGATAACGGTACTAAACGGAGGCGTGGTGTGGTGGTACCATCAGTGGGGCACATTGTGTACATTTAGTGTGTATTTTGATACCTTTAAAAATAATTTAAGGTACATAATTGGACCTTAAGGAGCACTGATGTAGCTTTACAGCTTTAATGTAAAAGCTAATTGAAGCTACATCAAAAGACGTACGCTTGATGGTACCACGTCAGAGACAAGCAAAAGTACCATTTAGCACCATTATTTCTGAGAGTGTGAGTTTATATTACACAAAGTCATGCTTATTTTATGAAAATCCCCAATGATAAAAACAGAAAACAATTAGAGATTGAATGTACAGTGGAGTGCAAAAGTCCGAGACCACTCTGAAAATCTGGGATTTTTCTTTTCTTTCCTTTAAAACTGATTAATTGATTGATTGATTGATTGATTGATTGATTGATTGATTAATTTTCCATAACGTCAGCTCTGACAGTAGTGCAGGTTTATATTAATGCGCTCGTTCTAATACATTATCGTTTCTATAGTAACAGCTCATTCACAGGGACAGGAAGATTTCTGTAAGGAGATGTTTATGCAACATGTACAGAAGGAGTCTCCAGTGTCAGTCAGAGGTAAAGCTGTAGGTTTTCTAACAAGTGAGAATTTGTTTTGCAGACGTTCCACAGCATTAAATGTAACTATAAACAGATAAAAAGTATGTTGTTCTTTATTAAATAAAAAAATGTAATATGGTTTTATAGGAAAATAATCAACTTCAGGGTGGTAACAGTAACTCTGCTTCATTTCACCATCCCGATGTTGATTATTTTCCTATAACAGCATGTCCCCAAGTGTTTTATTCCTTATAAACTGTATGGTGTGTGTGTGTGTGTGTGTGAGTGTGTGTGTGTTACTGATAAAAAAAAAAGCTTAAAAAAAAAAAAAAAAAAAAGGAAGCTGAAAAAAGATAGAGCTTTGGAGTAGTCAATACCATTTCTATGCATTATTAGTTATAAGTGTTTTACTTTGTATTTAAATTAAAGGCTCACATTAAAGGCTCAAGTTGAGTTTGAAAGTGTGTGTGTGTGTGTGTGTGTGTTAACTTTTGTTTAAGTTAACAGACATGTTCTACATGACTGCATCTCTCACACTGAAACGACGGGTTTCCAGAGGTTTTGTTTATGATCTCCACTTCTGCTCACAGGTCATGCGTTATAGCAGGTGTTACTTTACTCAGCCACGCCCCTTACATCCTGAGTCTGCTGTGGGAGTGGACTGCCAAGCAAATCAGTTCTGAGAAAGGAAGTGACTCTGTGATTGCTTTTATCTCGGTCTTTGAGCCACACAGCAAGTGTCAGCAAGTGTTGTAACACCTCCAGGTAGCTGAGAAACACATCCGCTGCACATCTACTGCACATCTACTGCACATCGCCTTCACATCTTTACTGCACATCTCCTTCACATCTTTACTGCACATCTCCTTCACATCTCCTTCACATCTTTACTGCACATCTCCACATCTCTTTCACATCTTTACTGCACATCTCCTTCACATCTCTTTCACATCCCCTTCACATCTTTACTGCACATCTCCTTCACATCTCTTTCACATCTTTACTGCACATCTCCTTCACATCTCCTTCACATCTTTACTGCACATCTCCTTCACATCTCTTTCACATCCCCTTCACATCTTTACTGCACATCTCCTTCACATCTCTTTCACATCTTTACTGCACATCTCCTTCATATCTCTTTCACATCCCCTTCACATCTTTACTGCACATCTCCTTCACATCTCTTTCACATCTTTACTGCACATCTCCTTCATATCTCTTTCACATCCCCTTCACATCTTTACTGCACATCCCCTTCACATCTCTTTCACATCCCCTTCACATCTTTACTGCACATCTCCTTCACATCTCCTTCACATCTCTTTCACATCCCCTTCACATCTTTACTGCACATCCCCTTCACATCCCCTTCACATCTCCTTCACATCTCTACTGCACATCTCCTACACCATGCTAAGCTGGAAGCTATACACTTCCATGACTTGTTACCTACATTAGCCTTGTATCTAATTCTTCTCAGCTTATCGATGACATTTTCTGTTATAGAATTTAAGAATCAATATCCTCTCTCCATTTCATCTTAGAGAGAAACTCCTTGCACTTATCCTCCATTTCCTTCAGGAGGTGAGGCCATGACAACGGTTGCTATGACGCCCTCTTATGATGCTCTAGTCCTTCTGATCATCAGCTTCGATCCGCTCGAGCTCTCTTTACTCTCAAAGCTTTCTTTTCTTTGCTTTGTTGCAAATTCCTGTGATAACACTGACATTTCAGGATCAATACAAAACTGTGCACAAAACACACACAATGGGAATTGTTAATTACTAAAATAAGTGTTTTTTTTATTATTTTAACCATAAAAAAGCACAAACACTAACACACAGCAGCAGCAGATGATTTTAAGCTACGTGTAGTTGAGTTTATGTACAGAAAGGTCAGTCATGGCCATGGCAAGTGGATTGTGGGTGAAACTGTAAGCATGTGGACCAAAAATATCAAATATGATGTGTACTCTTCTGCATTTAGTGGCCCAGCTGAAAGTTCTCCTCTATATCATCAGAGCTAATCATGACCATCATTTACATTTACAGCATTTGGCAGACGCCCTTATCCAGAGCAACTTACATTTATCTCATTTTTTTATACAACTGAGCAGCTGAGGGTTAAGGGCCTTGCTCAAGGGCCCTGCTCAAGGGCCCAGCAGTGGCAGCTTGGTGGTGCTGGGGACTGAACTCATGACCTTCTAATCAGTAGGCCAACGTCTTAACCACTGAGCTACCACTGCCATCATGACCAGCATGACCAGCATGACCATGGCAGTGTGAAGAGCCAAATGTAGAAGCTACACCTTTAAACTTACAATAGAAGACTTAAAGCGTTCTTTGGTTCCTTTAGGGAGAAGCCAATAAGGTTCTGTGTAAAACCCTACATTGAAATATTTTTCTATCAGAAAGAGTTTCTTTTTTTGGGAGTGAAAAACTCTGAATTATCCAAAGAACCTTTAAAGAACCTGTGTAGAACCCTATCTTCTAGTGCTCTACATACGTTTTATGGAAATGAAGAGCTACCAGTTAGTTTATAACCCTTAAAGGTTATTTTGGTAGTTTCTCTTAGTGAACACTTCAGCAGAATATTATCTTATCAGAACGTATGTTTCAAGAACCATTTTGGATGCTAAGACCACTAAAGCATCAAATAAAGCCTTAAGGAACCAGTGAAGAACCATTTCCACACAGGCCACTCAGGTGCTTGTTCAGTCTCTTGTCATATCGAGACTGGACTACTGCAACTCACTCCTGGCAGGTCTGCCTCTGAGCATCATTCATCCTCTGCAACTGATCCAAAATTCAACCTTCCTAAGTTCTCCCACACCACCCCATTGCTGCGTTCCCTCCACTGGCTTCCTGTAGCTGCTGCATAAGATTTAAAACACTGATGCTCAACTACAGAGCCAAAAACAGACCAGCACCTGCTCACCTCAAAGCACTTATCACACCCTACACTGCACCACGCTCCCTCCGATCCTCTAGCACTGCTCGACTGCTCCCTCCATCTCTCAGGCTACAAGGAAGACCTGCATCGAGACTCTTCTCTGTTCAGGAGCCGAGGTGGTGGAATGAACTTCCCCTAGATGTCCGAACAGCTGAGTCACTGGGAGTCTTCAAACCACGTCTAAAGACCTACATCTTCCTGAAGTACTTAAATTAGTGCTTTATTAAAAAAAAATAAAACATCATGCGTTGTCTGTGTGCTTTTTTTACTATATTACCTCCCCAACAGAGTTTCTAGACTGATGGTATTCTCAGTCTGTGACCTAGTGAACCTGTATCAGGATGTATTTATTGATAGAGACTCAAAGCACTTCTGTAAGTAAATCTGGATAAAGGCATCTGAAAAATGCCATAAATGTAAATGTAAACCATTTTCTCTAGTGCACCACAAACAGTACATTTTACATTTACATTTTAAGAGAATTAAATGCTATCAGTTAACCATTAAGGGATCTCTGCTTGTCTCTCTTTTGGTAAACTCTTAAAGGTTCTCTGTAGAGTGTTTTCCTGTCAGAAAGCCTTCCAACTAGAACCTTTTCCTGAAGCTAAGCATCCTTCTTAGACTTCATTCAAATCAGCTCAATTCAATTTTATTTGTATAGCGCTTCTAACAGTGGACACTGTCACAGAGCAGCTTTACAGAAATAACTACATTCAGGATATAAATTTTATTCATCTGAAAACTATAAAACTATAACTTCCTGGTTGCACACTTGCACTATTTGTCCATGTAGTACACAGTTATAAAAGGGAATGATTTATAATCGCACTATCCGGTGTCACCCAGATGAGGATGGGTTCCCTTTTGAGTCTGGTTCCTCTCAAGGTTTCTTCCTCATATTGTCTCAGGAAACATGACTATACATTTAACTCACAAACAGCATTTATTTATTTCATTTGGATATTAGGTTTAATCACAGAGACACCAGCAAGACCCTTAAGCTTTGATGGTTGTGTAGCATGGCTGACCTTTGACCCTGATCTCTGACCACAGCTAATGACCATAAAGGCTGAAGAATTAGCATATGCTAGCATATTGGGTTTCGAGCTGTGTGTACGATTAAATCAGATGCTGTCTCAATTCGCTTACTTATACTATGCATTAAAAGTATGTACAGTTTTTGTGAAGTGTGTAGTAAAAGAGTCGTACACGAGTACTGGGACGTACTAACTAACACATCATGTAACGTAAGAGAACGTTGTTGCCTAGTTACGCACACTGTCACCGTAAACAACCTCCTCACTGCATTTCAGCTTTTCTTCATTCATTATTCCTGATATCATTTATACTGTATCATTTCATTCACCATTCCCTGGATTTATTTTTCCACATTTCATTTACACCGCTCTAAAATGCGTCCTTGAATTCGGCCAAGCAAACCGTCACAAAACTCCTCCTCCCTCCTGAGCGCAAGGACTTGTGGGTAATATTAGCTGAAAAGTGTCCGTGGATCCACACTGTGAAAATCTAGCAGAAATAGTCAACCATCCGGGTACCTCTGGGATTCATTTCAACATACTCTGATTTGGGACGCACTCATTCTAATCTCGGATACTATTTAGGACGGATAGTAGGCGAATTGAGATGCAGCACATAATCCTGTTTGTTGAGTAACAACTGCAGCTTTATCACACGACTTTGACCTCATTGTTTTACAGCTTTAGTGTCGTCTCAGTGTAACCTCTGTGTCCTCCAGCGTAAGAGCTGAAACAGATTCCCAGCTGTAAAACATTTGATTTGAAATCAGTCTAAAATGTTTAATGGTAATCTTGAAAAGTGTGAGTGTGAGGCTTCTTTCAGTTGGTTGCTTTACACACGCTTGTAAGTTGCTTGACAACTTACACTCAAGCTGGCAACATGCCAGAAAAACTTGTCTCACTGGTCTGAAAGATTATGAAAATAACACGCAGGACGCTACAGTGCAGAGTTCACGATAATAAAAAGTAATGAGCTCATGTGGTTTATGGGCTTGAGCTTGTGGTTGGGTGATACAAAAATGTTATGCTGTTGACTCTTTGTAGCACGCCAACTTCTTCCTGTAGCTGTGGAGATGTTGGGTCATGAAATCTACCTGCACTTCTGGAGCACTTGTTTATGGCTGTCAGTAACAAAACTGCAAAGACTACACAAGATTTTAAGCTCCCAAATGTTAATTAGTCAATGCACAAGCCTGAGAGAAGTCCACATTACGCATGCTGAGGCCTTTATGTCATCTTCTGTAGATCTGTAGTTGCAGTAGGCAAACTTCTGTGGGTCTGATGTAAAGTTTTTCCTTACAATAACCTATTAACGTAAGTTTAATTTGTTTATAGCAACAGTGAAAAGTGCGTCACGAATCCTGCTTACAACTACAAGCTCTGATTGTGTCTCCTCAGGTTTCATTAAAAGCTTACATCTATGGTCATGGTCTTACATCATGAGTGACATCAATCCAATACAATACAACACAATACAATACAATACAATCCAGAACAATACAATACAACACAACAGACCAGCTTCTAGCACAGAGTGATAACAATCCGTCCCTTAAAAATACACATAATCACATATATAATAACCAAGTGTGTGTACACAAACAGATTCTTCTAGATGTTTCTCTGACTTCCTGGTGAGAGGGATCAGTGTATCACAAACATTATGACTTTGTTTATGTGTGTTTGTGTGTGTGAAATGTTCTTAATGAATAGATTGTCACTGGTCAGAGTAATTGGCCACTTTAGATGATGTGCCACTTACACAAACTGTGTTTCCAGGTCTGAGGAATGTTGATGGCATCACAGAGCTTTGATTTGTGCGTCAGGGAGGTTGTAACCAATGGCGGCTGGTTCTCGCAGGGTGTGATGGTGGGTCTGGTGTGAAACAAAACATATTTAAGGAAAAGTCGGGTGGATGGATAAGAGACCCACGGAATTCTGCTAGAAGGTAATTTTTTCTTCTTGATGAAGGATTTCCAGACATTGAATGCAAGAGTCTTCTTTAGCGTAGGAGGCAAATTTGGTCGCTAAATATTGTTTTTTCTTTCCTCCATGCAGATGAAATTCCAGCCGTCCTACATCTGCTCGTCTCTGCTCATGTCATTGCTGTTGCTCTGCCCTGAAGGGGGCCTGACCTTCCCGCTGCATCCCATCATCCCTGATTACAAAGCTGCACTGATCGAGGCCTGGATGGAGCCGATGGAGAAGATGGAGATGATGGAGATGGGCCGGAGAGCTCTAGGGCCTTTGGTGAAACACCCGATGGAGACAGTGTACTACAAGAGAGGAGAGGAGGAGGAGGACATGGAAGAAGGAGGTATACAACGAAACGAAGTGCTGTCATCCATCGCCGGGGGTCTGCAAGCTTTCAACAGACAGAAGGGAGGCTTCGGATTCCGCTTTGGGAGGAAGTGAAGGAAATGATGTAGAAGGAAAGAAAAGAGGGATGTATAGGGATTAGTATGTGTGTATATTTATACATATCTATACAGTATCTTTATAGATCTGTGTCTGTGTGTGTGTTTGTGTGTGTGTGTGTGAGACACATATGATCATAATTAATGCTCAGCTTTTAAGTGTACATACATGAGGACAGTTAACATGATGTTTTATTTTACTGTACATAGCAGTTTCTGGATGTGTTGTAAAGCATTCGTGAATCCTGGACTAAATGAACCATGAGCGATTTGCCATAAATTAAAGATCTTTAACTAGTACTCATCGTTTCTTCTGTCTTCCTTTAGGATAAAATACTAAATTAGGATATTTATATATATTTTATATTATTATCCGTGGTGTGACTGGTGACATGGAGCATCTTTTACACAGCAACAAACGTTCACATACAGGTCACAAAAACATACCAGACATTATATATGTGTATAGACAACAAATACTGCTGTACATTTGAGGAACGCAGGTTGAATCATAACAGGTCCGTGTGATGGACACACCAGGTGCGAATGCGGTAAATGTGTGTGTGCGTGTGTGTGTGTGTGTGTGTGTAGTGTCACTGCAGGACTCTGGTATTGCACAGGAGTGATATTGTTAGTCAGGTTACACACAGGTACGCAGGTGTGTGTAGCTACTCAAATGCTTTTCTGAACTAAATAACAGCAAATAAAACCAGAAAAGCAGCTCCACTGCAAATGATCACTTTATAAAGTCAAGTTATGAGTCAGCCAGGCACACACACACACACACACACACACACGCACACACACACATATATATATATATATATATATATATATATATATATATATATATATATATATATATATAGTAATGATAGTTGCCTTCACTAGTTATATTCTTTTCCAGTCTTTCCTTAAATACTAATCATTAAATTGTACCTACACTACACCATTCTTCATTTTTTTCAGCTGCCCACTCACGGTCAAATGAACAATCCACAAATTGAA
>CM040462.1:1440217-1458360 GCA_022758105.1 Pangasianodon gigas | reverse complement strand
ATTAGAGATTAGACATGAGGAGAATCGGACCTTTTGTACGAAGCAGTTAACATGATCACTATCACACATTTACTTACATTTAAATAGGGAGCTAGAAATAGTGCAGAATCTTCAGCATTAAATATTCAAGATATTAACATTTACTTTCTTTGTTTTACATTTTTAAAAGTTCTGAAATCTTCTGTTTATTTGCAGTGATAAATAAAAAAATAATAATAATCCAGATTTTCAATGTGCTCAATATATATACAGTTAATAATAATAATAATTCAAGTTATCTGTGATGACACATTGACTATTCTGAAAAAAAAAATAATAATCCCAGATTTTTAATGTGCTCTCAGACTTTTGGACCCACTGTGTGTGTGTATATATATATATATATATATATATATATATATATATATATATGTACAGTTAACACTATTGCTGTTATATATATCTATATAATTCAAGTTATCTGTGATGATACGTTGACTATTCTGATACTTTTATTTCTCACTTTTCCATTTCTAGTTCTCTTTTTATTCATTGTATATATTGAGTGTATTAATATTTAAATAGGAAGCTCAAAAACTCCTTCTGAAGTCTGACGTTTTACATTTCGCTCCTAAAACTGGCGTATGAGACGTTAAAGTCTCACTGAATATGTTTATGATACGACTGTGTTGGTGTGGCACGTAGTTAGGCCTAACTAACTGACATGTGGTTTTGTGAACTTGTGTGCGTGTTCATGTGATTTCCGCATACATGTGAAACTATATTGTGTTAAACCACTAGTCGGTCAAATTCACATTACTTTCAGAAGTATGTCAGACTCTTACGGAAAAAAAAACACATTTCACATATGATTATGTGAGTAACCTGTGATCATGTGGAGAAACATGTAAAAGGGCATTTCAGCATGTTATGTCCTGAAAATGCACGTGTATAAACACTAAATTAAATTGAGATCATGTGAATAATCTGTAAGGGGGACACCAAATCCTGTGTTTGCATGGAGTTTGCATGTTCTCCCCGTGCTTCGGGAGTTTCCTCCGCATACTCCAGTTTCTTCCCCCAGTCCAAAGACATGTTTTGTAGGCTGATTGGCCTCTCTAAAGTGTCCGTAGTGTGTGAATGGGTGTGTGATTGTGCCTCACACACTCACACAGTCCTCTGGGATAGACTCCAGGCTCCACGCGACCCTGTACAGGATAAACGCTACAGAGGATGGATGAGTAATATGTGATCGTTTTTCAGATGTAGGGCATGTAAATGAATTAAATGAATTTAAATAAATCATGTTTACCAGGCATTAGAAACATAAAAGAAATTAAAATTAAAACGAATCAAAAATGTATGTAATCATTTTATTGAATGTAATCAAAAATGCACAAAAAATCACTCTAAATTGTTCCAGAGTGAAAATGTTATTTTAAATATAATATGTAACTGACTATCAGTGAAATTGTACTTTAAACAATTCAACGATTTTATAGCATTATGATTCTTAAACGCTTGTCCAAAGTGAAAATATTTACACTGTACAGGTGGATTCACATTGTACCAAAATAAACAATGAGAAAATCAGGAGATGTAGTCGAAATCATGCATCTCTGCTGTTACATCCAACCTCGATCCAACAAGTGCATCTGCATCTCAAAAAGAGTTTCTAGTAAATGGTTGGCTTTGTTGGTTTAGTCAGGTTTAGACAGGAAAACAAGCAATTATGACCATTAGCATTATTTGTAAAGGGGAAGATTTACACTTTGTTGTAGGCCTATTTAATTTTTTGGGTCAGAATCTTCATCTTGCACAAGTCGAGCACATGTGAGATTGGGGAATGGGGGCGGGGCTTAATATTAGAGATTTCGAACCACGATGTACAATGCTGGTGATGTAGGTGTTGCATAATCATTTTCCTTCAATAAATGAAATGATCATTTAAAATCTGTTGACTTTGTTTTATATTACATTTTGTATGAAGGTCATTTCCTGTGACAAAATTGCAAAAATAGAGGAAATCAGGAAGGGGCAAATACTTTTTCATGGCACTGTAGATCATTCATTCATTCATTCATTCATTCATTCATTCATGCATTAATGTCAATTGGCTCATTGCATGTTCTACTGGGGAGAATAAGACTGCTCTTCTGGAGTCATAACTCATACTGGCTTACTCTGATATTAAATTACAGAGCTCCTATGCAAAATGCGTAAAGGTTGGCAATGTCTGATAATATAATATAATATAATATAATATAATATAATATAATTGGCATAAACGTCACTGGATATCATGACATTGTAATATTGTGTAGGGATGATAAAATTATGGCGTAACAGTCATTCAGTAGCATAATGTAGACTTTCAGTAGAAACATTCAGTAGAAAAAATGCATTAGTTGGACTTCAGAAGCATGACCAAAAATAATCAAAAGCCAAAAGATATCCATTTTGACCTGTTTCGGTGGGTCACAGAAGCTCCACATGCACTTCAGTCTAGAACAGCTAAACCTGCTTGCGTTGTATTAAAGCTGCGTGTACAATGTGAATGTTTAAACAGAAGAGCAATGCAAGTGTGAAATTTCAGACAGGATTTGGTTTCAAACAAAAGTGAAAGTTAGTAAAATAATCTTCTTATACGTCTCCTCCAGGCGAGCACTCTCTGTATTACACCTACACGGCTCTTTCTAAACCTCTCAATCTCACCGGCATCTATGAGTTCATTGCAGTGGGCATGCTCAATGACCGAGAACTCGACTACTACAGCAGCAAGACTCAGGCTAAGGTTCCTAAACAGACCTGGATGAGAGAGAAGATGCCACAGGATTACTGGGATAAAGGCACTCAGTCCCGCAAGAGCAAAGAGCAGTGGTTTAAGGTCAACGTGGACATCCTGATGGAACGCATGAGACACAATAAGTCTGGTTAGTCAATTCTCTTTATCATTACTCATAAAAGGGCAGGGGTCGTTTCTTTATGATTCTTAATGTTTAGTGTCAGACAGTCATTATCTTCACTGAACCATCTCCATTTCAGACCTTCATGTTCTTCAGTGGAGACATGGCTGTGTGATTGATGAAGTTTCAGAGGGAAATGTTAAATTTGTGAGAGGAGTTGATGAGTACAGCTACGATGGGTCTGAGTTCCTCTCCTTCGATGAGGTAAACTCGAGGTGGATTGCTCCTGTCGCAGCTGCTGAGCCGACCAAAAGGAAATGGGATGAAGTGCCCATCCTTAACCAGTACACCAAGGGCTATCTGGAGAAAGAGTGTGTGGACTGGCTCAACAAGTTCATGTATTATGGAAAAGAAGAGCTGAGAAAACATTGTGAGTATCCAAAGGATTTTACTGGAGTCACTTCAGTTCCTAAAGGACATTCACAAAAAAAAGAATAAGAACATCATAAATGTTTCTGTATTTTCAGCTCCACCAGATGTACATCTGCTTGCAAAGAAATCAGTAAGTGACCCTGGCAAGTTGACCCTGACCTGCCTGGCCACGGGTTTCTACCCTCCAGATGTACAGCTGAATTTGAGGAAGCTCAGAACTTCTCTACCTGAACATCTGGTAACATCTTCAGGAATCAGACCCAATGGTGACGGCACCTACCAGCTGAGGAAGAGTGTGGAGATCATGGAGGATGACAAAGCACTTTACGATTGTTATGTGACCCACAGCAGTCTTGAAAAGCCTATAATCGTAGGTGGGGGTAAGTGAAGTACCGTTACTGAGCCTTATTGTTCTACTTACAACTCATATCAATAAAAAACAGCAGTGCAAAGAAAAATAAATTTGAAAATGTAATCAGTGTAATCGGTTACCTTGCTCTTATTGTTCTTATTTTTGCAAGAACAATGCAAAGAATGTGACACAGGTCTGAGTAGTATCATCGGAGCAGTGATTGGAGTTGTGCTTACGCTGGCTGTGGTTGCAGGAGTCATCTTTTTCTTTAAAAAGAGAGAGATTATTGGTGAGTAGAACTAAATACAGATCTAAATAAATAAATAAATAATCAGAGATGCTTTATACACTGTATAGTTTTTTTTTTACTTATGTGGTAATACCCTTTTTCTGCTATACTGACTTCTCTTATACTGTCTAATGTCTTTGGTCTGCTGCTGTAACACTGGAATATCTCACCTGGGATTAATAAGTCTTATCTTATCTTATCTTATCTTATCTCATCTCATCTCATCTCATCTTACTCTGGTACTTGAATCTCTTCAGCTTCCATGGATGGAAACGGGTCCTATAGCCAAGCTTCTACAGGTAAATGTGAATTGTGCTTTAAGTTTATAATGATTATGTTTGTATAAAAGGTACCAGCTGGTGAGCAGGATCTAGACACGAGAACTGACACTTCTTATGACTCAGTCTGATATCAAGATGAGGGCATGGTATTATAAGGGGACAGATTTAGACACTCTCTGAGTGTTCAGCGTTGTGTACCAAATACAGAAATATTTGGATTGTATTTGGTGTTTCCAAAAGTTTTACATTTTAAAACACAACATAGGAATTATGGTTCATTTTATTACTCATGTGTACTACTATGTGAATTTACAGGTGATGGACACGTGAATGGACACGTGAATGGGGCTGCAAATGTTATCAACTGAGGTAACAATCCCCTGTGTTACTGCATTAATGTTACACTGACTGTTACAGCTGTAGCTGCTCATGGGAAAGTCTTCAGGACAGAGGAGTTTACAATTTGTAGTTTCTCAGTAACACGACAAGCTGCGGTTCCTCACCATCCTCTCTTTTTCCTCTTTTGAGGATAATAAGATAAAAAAATGCAGCTTGTCATGTTACAGAGAACCTGCAAAAAGCGTAAACTCCTCTATCCTGAAGAAGTCGGAAAACCTAAAGTTCCAGCTTTACCTCTGTCTGTCACAAAGCGCTGACACTGGAGACTCCTTCCATAAATCTCCTTACAGAAAACTTCACCATATCAACAATTATACACATTTTTAATTCATTTATTTTTATTATTAAATTGACATTTTAATTGATAAATCAACCCTATTCCATAGTTATTAAATTATGCGATTTTATTTCAATTCGGCCTTTCAGACTTATTTTTAAATCTAGACAGGATAGTAATGTTTCTCTTTTTCTTTACAGCAGCATGAAGACAAGGATCTCAAACCTGAAGATATGAGTGTGGGGAATTGACAAATGTACCACTGATGTACCAAATAATATCAGATATCAAATAATATTGATGTTAATGTTTTACCTACTTTTCCATCCACAGCAAGATTTGCAAGAAATGTATGAAGCATAAAATTGCATTATGTTTTGAAAACTTCAAAGTTAAATGGTTTTATACAAAATGATCGGGATCAGATTGTGTTAAGGTGACCACAGATGATCAGCAGCTAAACCATTTTGCACCAACAAAGTCAGTGGCTACGTTTATATGCACATCAATATTCCTGTATTAATCAGACTTTGGCGATATTCTAATTAGTTTTGAGTCGTGCATCTAAACGCTGCAATCCGATTGCCCGATTCAGATTAAGACAATATTCTGATTCCCCAAATTCCGACTCCCATCCCTGGAATATGGCTGTTTTAATCGGAAATGTGTTTCATGTAAACACTTTATTCAGACTAACAGGTGCTTAGCAGTAGGCTAGGTATTTAGGAACGGCAACTCAGGCAAACTTACAACAACCAAACCATGTATACAGGAATATTCCGATGCCTGTACGCATATAAACATCGTATTCGGAATACGGCTGCAACCCAAATATAGACCTTAAATGGAATTTGATGTGCGTGTAAACGCAGTCATTGTTTCCCCATGGAGAGAACCAGTGGGCATCACACACCGCTTGGATTTAATGTCTTGGCACTGCGCTCAAAGCTCACTCAGCTTCATATTTGACCCAAACAATCACATAAGCTCTCGAATATTTCGTAAGATTAAATTTGCTAGTTTGAATGGAGGAGCAGCTAATTATCTGTGTGTCTCCTTATCCAGAGCTTTTTAGAATATGCCTTTATTGTCATTGTCACGGGTACAACGAAATTTAAAAGTGCTCTTCAGTCAGTGCCTAATCACACTGAGTGTTAAAAACACAATAAAAAGCATAATAATTTAAATGCTAGGACAATGCTAAAATATAATAATTTAAATGATAGGACAATGCTAAAATATAATAATTTAAATGATAGGACAATGCTAAAATATAATAATTGAATATGATAATACTAAAATATAATAATTTAATAATTCAAATACTTTAGAATTCCTAAAAATATGAATAAATAAGAATAAATATACCTTAAACTGCACATGAGCATACCCACACACATGCAATATATAAAAATGTTGAACATGACTCTATATCCTACACATACATCCACTATTTTATAGATCCAGCATACAGATTGAAATATTGTATGTTATTTTTTAGCAGCATTCAGAGCAGTTATTGCAATTGGATAAAAACTGTGCTTGAGTCTATTTGTCCTTGCATTAATTAACCTGTGCCATCTGCCAGAAGGCAACAGTTCAAACAGGGAGTGTCCAGGATGTGAAGTGTCTTTAGCTATGTTCTGTGCTTTTTTAGTGTTGATGACCCTTTGTAGAGCTTTCCTCTGGGCCACCGTACAGCTGGTGTACCAAATGCATATACAGCATGTTAGTACACTTTCGATGGAGGCTCTGTAGAAGGACACCAGCAGTCTTTGTGTGATGTTATCCTTCCTCTTTAAAGAAAAAGCCTTAAAGAATCAATCCCATGGCTCTGTACCTCTGTAGTACCTCATGCACATGTATTTTCTTGCATTCTCTTTTTTCTTCTTGAACCACTACAGCTTCCGACAGTTACAGGTCAGATGTTCAACTCTGTGAGGTTTCACAGAGAAAATATTTTATACACAGTAATTCCTACGTATTTACATTAGAGATGTGAAGAACGGCATATGGAGAGAATACTGAGTGGATTGAAAGAACGTTGGGTTTTTTATATAGTGTTTGTTACACTGTAGACTTATTTTTCACAAGTCATTTCAGGTCAAATCATTATTATGAACAGTTACACAGTATGTAGACGACTGTAAGTGTTTTACTATGAATATCTTATCCAGTCTTGTTCAATATAGCCAGTCTTTTCCCAGTCTTTTGCTTTGAGTGTTCGTTTCATTATGAGTGTGTATTTTTATGGTAATAAGTAAGTATTATTGACTAAGTCACATGAATTAAAATGGCTAAATTTCTGACTTTTTTATTTTATTTTATTGATAATTGTGTTTTTATGATGGAAATTGAATTTAGTTTTTAAAAGCTCTTTGTTGGAGTCATGAAACTTCAATAATATGAAATGCTGTTAGACTAAGACAAGGGTTTAAATCCAAACGGTATTTATTTTGAAGCAGAACCACAAATCTGTGTTACAAGGGAACAGTGATGGTCAATTGTTTCAAGTTATGTTTTATTTACTTGGAGTATTTTCTAAATAAAATGTGCTTTTTGCTTGCTCTGTCCACAGCTTTATATGTGTGTTGAGTTTTTTATTTGTTTGTTTGTTTGTTTTACTTTTGAGTATCTCCAGTGTTACTGGAATGTTTTTTTCTTCATAAATTTACAGTTTGAGGTTAAAACATCAGAACATTACTCTTCGCTCGGTGCCATCTAAAGTCAGTCGATCAGTTCTATGCTAAAACTCAAATGCAATCCAATGATATTTTGCAGTTTGATTGTATTTATGACATTCAAAATTTCTGGCTATAAAAACTAAAGCAGTAAAGAACAATTTTAATCTTTGAGCTTAATTTATCTTTATGTTGATTTCTGTTCCATCCCGGGTGCTGATGAGGGTAAATCCAGTGAGTACTGAATGAGCAGATGTTCACACACACATCCATTACTGACCTGACTTACACTGACACGTTTTGTAACCTAAATAAATTGACTATCAAGAATATTTTTATCTTTAACTTAATAGTTAGAAATAAGCACAATGAACTTCATGGAGTGTTACAGTATTCAACATTTTCATGAAAACAGATGCTAAAACAATTTTGTTTTTCTCATTGGTAAAGGCTGTGCTTGGATTAAACAGCATAAGACAGTAGGTTAACTACCAAAACAGTACAATAAAACAGTACAATAACTAGTAAAACAAGACAATGACTACTAAAACAGTACAATAACTACTAAAACAGGGCAATAACTACTAAAACAATATAATAACTACTAAAACAGTACAATAAATACTAAAACAGGACAATAACTACTAAAATAGGGCAATAACTACTAAAACAGGGCAATAACTACTAAAACAATATAATAACTACTAAAACAATATAGTAACTATTAAAACAGGGCAATAACTACTAAAACAATATAATAACTACTAAAACAGGGCAATAACTACTAAAACAATATAATAACTACTAAAACAGTACAATATCTACTAAAACAATATAATAACTACTAAAACAGTACAATATCTACTAAAACAATATAATAACTACTAAAACAGGGCAATAACTACTAAAACAGGGCAATAACTACTAAAACAATATAATAACTACTAAAACAATATAATAACTATTAAAACAGGACAATAACTACTAAAACAATATAATAACTACTAAAACAGGGCAATAACTACTAAAACAGTACAATAGCTACTAAAACAGGATAATAACTACTAAAAACAGGACAATAACCACTAAAACAGGACAATAGCAACTAAAACAATACACTAACTCCTAAAACAGTACAATAAAAACTGTGACGGCAGGCGGACAGCCCGCGCTCATAAAGCACACAGCGCTCCTCGCACGACTGCCAGCGGGGTGCTGAAAGGTCGGCGCAACTTCAGCATCCCCAATGTTTTGGATAGCCGGAGTGCGCGTGGCTCGGAGGTGGATCGCTTTGATTCTTCATGTGTGGCAGCCAATCCCCGGCGCAGCACAAATCTACCCTCCTGGAGGGGCCGGAGGGATATAAAAGGAGCCCATGGCAGCGTAGAGGGGGAGGTAAGGGACAACGGCAGTTTCGCTAATGTTTCTCTGTCTTGCAGAAGGCAATATCAGTGGGGAAGGCGAGCCGTTTCAGCCACCGACCACTCCCGTGCCACTGTAAACTCTCCTGTTGGGAAAGCTCCAACTCTTCAGAGTGCCGCTACCCGGAAACTGCCGCATCAGCCTTCAGCCTCACTTCCTTTTCCTTAGCCTGCACACCTACAATTTCCTTCACATTTTCCCTGTCACTGTAAATAAAGAGCACATCCCCCCTGATTCAAGGACTCTCTGTGCTGTGTTTGTGTTGGAGTTCATTTTTTGCTCGTCACACTGGTGGAGGATGCGGGCAGCACAGCACCCGGAGAGCAACATGGACAGCTTCTTCCAGCAGTTTCTACACATGAGCCTGCAGCACCAAGCCAACACCGAGGAGCTGGCCCGGGGCCTCCAAGCCACCGCCCATGAGCTCTTGGAACTGAAGAAAATGGCCAGTAGTGTTGCAGCAGTCCCCCTCTTCGACCCCTGCCAGGAGGCCCAGCATCTCCTAACTAAACTGACACCCGATGAGGACGTTGAAGCATTCCTGCTGACTTTTGAGCGTGTGAGAGGAATGGGCCTCAGCCCTCGTGCCACTCCTCACAGGAAAGGCCCAGCTGGCCTACCACGCCCTGATGCTGGATGAAGCGGCATGCTATGAGACCGTTAAGAGTGAGATCCTCCTTCGCTGCGGTCTCTCCCCAACCAGCATGGCGGCAGAGCACCACAGGTGGACGTATGACCCCAAAGCCACCCCACGGGGTCAGATGGACACTCTGCTGCGTATTACGTATTGCGTATTATTATGGCTCCAGCCTGAACTCCTGTCTGCTGTTGAAGTGGCCGAAAGTTCCTTAGGGCTCTGCCACCTGAAGAGAGAAAAGCCATCGGGGTACGAGGGCCAAAGACCCCCAGGGAGATGGTAGAGGTGTTGGAGCGAGGGGTGGCAACTTTAGAGATCGTCAGGGGCGAGTGGCGAGAACAGCACCGTCCATGCCTACAGAGCCAGATCCGGCTGCCCCACGACCCCTCGACAAACCCTGGCTCACCGGATGTGCCCTGCATACCCCTTCCGCGCCCCGATTACCCACTGTTAGCGTGAAGGTGAACGGACACCCGGTCACGGCTCTCCTGGACTCCGGAAGTTCCATCACTCTGGTCCGGCCCTCTAGCTTCCCCACGCCTCAACCCACTGGTTCCCTCAAGATAATATGTACATGGAGATGTCCGGGAAGTTCCCGTGGCTCAAGTAAGGGTGAGACACAAGGACAAGGAAAGCTCCCTCACAATGGGTCTTGTACCGGAACTCCCTGTGCCATTGCTATTGCTATTGGGCCGTGACTGGCCAGGGTTCACGTCGGCCAGGGCCCCACGGATGACAAGGAAGAAGAAGACCAGGACGACACGGCCTAGGATCCGGCCGGCCTGCTTGGCCCAGGACGAGGGGGACGCCGGAGCGACCTCGGCAGGTGAGCCAAACACCTCCACTAACCCTGTTTCTATTGTGTCTACCCAGGTCGCTCGGGAGGGGAACTTCAGCCCGGAACAGAAAGAGGATCCCCAGTTAAAGAACTGCTGGAGCCAGGTGCGAGTCATCGAGGGTGTTCTACAACAGCCAGACCAATGCCTGCCTGACACACACTTCCTGGCACGGGGGGGACTTCTCTACCAAAAAAAACAGAGCGACAAGGAGAACCCTGCAAGCTACTGATCAGCCGTACCAAGACCCTGATGCACCTGGCCCACTCTCATCCCTTGGGGGGTCATCTGGGGGCTCGCAATACACTGCAGAAATTAAAGGACTGCTTCATGTGGCCCGGCATGGATGCAGAAGTCCCCAGTGCCAAAAGACGCACAAGCCTGCTCCTGCGTCACTCATTCCCTTCCCCATTATCGGCGTGCCCTTCGAAAGAATTGGCCCGAAGTCTGCCCGGGGTCATGAGTTCATCCTAGTCATCGTGGAATACGCCACCAGATACCCCGAGGCAGTACCTCTCCAAAAAGCCACCTCCCAAAACATCGCCCATGAGCTCCTGCTCCTCTTAAGTTGTGTGGGCATCACAAAGAACATCCTGACCGACCAAGGTACGCCATTTATGTCCAAACTAATGACGGATCTGTGTCGGTTGTTGCAGGTGAAACACCAGAGGATGTCCGTCTACCACCCCCAGACGGATGGGCTGGTGGAGCGCTTTAACTAGACCCTGAAGAGGATGCTTCTCAGGGTGGTAGACGAGGAAGGCAGAAACTGGGACCTGCTCCTCCCCTACGTCCTCTTCGCCATCCGGGAGACTCCACAAGCCTCCACTGGATTTACACCGTTTCAGCTACTCTTGGAAGGCAACCTCGGGGACTGCTGGACGTGGCCTGAGAAGCTTTGGAAGAACAGCCCTCCCCCTTCCGCTCCCTCATCGAATATGTCCAGGAAATGCAGGAGCGGATAGATCGAGTTATCCCGATCATAGGAGAGCATCTGGAAGCGGCCCAACAGGAGCAGAGGAGGGCATACGACCGACCGGCCCAACCCCGAGAATTTCAGTCCTCCTCCTACCCGACGCCTCCTGCAAATTCCTGGCATGGTGGCAGAGCCCGTACATGGTCCTCGAGAGGGTGAGTCCTGTTAATTACAGACTACAGCAACCAGGTAAGCGAGCCGACACCCAAATATATCATGTTAACCTGCTAAAGAGATGGTTGGAACCTAACCCTCAAGTGTCTGCTCTCGCTATACCTATACGTCCCAGAAGCCCGCCGTCGGGCAATCGACGAGGAAGTCAGCCAGATGCTCCAGGATAGAATCATCAAGGAGTCAACCAGCCCCTGGTCCAGCCCCATCGTGGTCGTACCCAAGTCCGACGGGAGAATCCAGCTTTGTAACAACTTCCGGAGGCTAAATCAAATATCGTACTTCGACGCATACCCATCCCGCAGGTGGATGACCTGGTGGAGCGACTGGGGAGAGCCCGGTTCATCTGCACCCTGGACCTAACAAAAGGATACTGGCAAGTGGCCCTCAGCCCGGAGGCCAAACCAAAGATGGTTTTCACCACCTCCGGAGGCCACTGGCAGTACCGGGTTTTCCCCTTCGGGCTGCATGGGGCACCGGCCACCTTCCAGCGTCTGATGGACATCGTCCTGAGGCCGCATAGGCCCTATGCAGCCGCCTACCTCGACGACGTGGTGATCCACTCCTCCACCTGTTCTGACCACCTCTACCACCTGCGGGCGGTGTTGGAGGCCCTCCGGAAGTCTGGATTGACAGCCAACCCAAAAAAATGTCATTTGGGCCTAACCGAGGCACAGTACCTGGGGTATCGCATCGGCCAGGGACTGCTCATGCCTCAGAAGAAGAAAATCAAGGCCGGCTACTACCACTGCTTTGTGCCTAACTTCTCCACGATTGCCTCTCCCCTCTCTTATCTCACTAGGAAAAGTCGGCCGGACCGGGTGCAGTGGAGTCGGGAGGCTGAGGAGGCAGTCCAGAACCTAAAGGAGGCATTGACAAGCTTGCCCGTTCTACGAAACCCCAACTTCAACCTCCCCTTCATTGTCCACACAGACGCCTTGGAGACGGGGCTCAGGGCCGTCCTGTCACAGGTCTTTGACGGGGAGGAGCACTCGGTCCTCTTTGTAAGCCGCAAGCTGTCCCCCGCAGAACGGAAGTATGCAGCCGTAGAGAGGAAGGCCTTGGCCATTAAGTGGGCCGTAGAGGAGCTAAGGTTCTACCTAGCGGGTCGTTATTTCATGCTCATCACCAACCACGCTCCTCTCCAATGGATGGCCCGTGCACATAAAGCACACAGCGCTCCTCGCACGACTGCCGGCGGGGTGCTGAAAGGACGATGCCACTTCAGCACCCCCAATGTTTTGGATAGCCGGAGTGCGCATGGCTCAGAGGCAGAGCGCTTTGATTCTTCACGTCTAGCAGCCAATCCCCGGCGCAGCACAAATCTACCCTCCTGGAGGAGCCGGAGGGATATAAAAGGAGCCCACGGCAGCGTAGAGGGGAAGGTAAGGGACAACAGCAGTTTCGCTAATGTTTCTCTGTTCTCAGAAGGCGATATCAGCAGGGAAGCCATTTCAGCCGCCAGCCACTCCCGTGCTGCTGTAAACTCTGCTGTTGGGAAAGCTCCGACTCCTCAGAGTGCCGCTAACCGGAAACTGCTGCGTCAGCCTTTCGCCTCACAATATAATAAATTGCTGTGAATGTAAACATAACATACTATGACATAATAGTAGGAAGATAATCTTATACCATATATGGACTATAAATGGACTGTTCCTGTCCATTTAACTGACTCCTTCTCCAAAACACACAGGAGAGAGTCAAACACATGACTCACGATTCACACAAACGAGCAGCTCAGATGTTTCCATTCGAATCATTTAAGCTGAAGATAATTACTTAATTAATTCAGGAATAATTCATGACCAGTGACATTTACATTTACAATTATTCTTTTAGCAGATGCTTTTAACCAAAGTGACGTACAAATGAGGAAATACAAGCAAAGTGATCTGTCAATCAGAAAACAATGCAAGTAATGCTACCATACAAGATTTTTGACATTCCCTGCATGTAGATAAAAAATAAAACAACTCATATATAGCTCAAAGTTCACCTAAAAGAGCCGAATCAAAGCGTTGACTCGTTCACAAATGACTCATCATCAGCAGAACTTTAACTAAACTGCGTAGCTCAGTGGACTTTTTGTCCACAGAAATCAGGAGTCTCAACACACAGAATTCACCGGATTAAAACAATCTGGATAAGAGTGCTGTATAAAGATGTTAATCTGGAGTAAAACATGAGCAGTGTGATCGAGGTGCTGGCTGTAGTTTGGGTTTTGGTCATGGTTGGACTTCCAGCTCTCGGAGGTAAGTTCAGCTGGAAATCACTGCACTACTAGAAGCAAAAGTAAAACATGTTAAAACATTAAAATTAATATATAAAGTGCTTATTTGAAGGAATTGTGATTTTTTTTCACATGACACATGATTTAGTTTATTTATTCCTGTTTACTGTATTTATTGATTTACAGTTTGATTGATCAATCAGCCTATATATAATACTTTATTAAACACACATGACATTCAGTTACTCGTTGTTTTATTTAATTAAATAACTAAATTATAGGTTAATATAACTAGTCTCAAAGTTACAAATTAAAAATGAAACTTTTCATAATGTACACACTCTTATTTTGTTCCAGACCTGTACGACTTGTTCTAAACCTGTTTTATCTTCAGTGGGACACAAAAGGAGTTATAAGGCAGAACATTAAGAGACTGTTAGCCTCAGTCACCATTCACTATCACTGCATCTTTTTCCTATAAAATAAATGAATGGTGAGTGAGACTGAATACTTGGTCTCCTTTTGCGTTCCACTAAAGAAAGACATACAGGTGTGGAACACCATTAGTGTTAGCAGAGGACAGGATTTTTTAAACTCTACCTCACACAGTAGGCACTTTATAAAGAAATGTTACCCTTGAAAATAAAGCACAGAGGAATATAGTAGATAAATTGTTTTCCTTTGCAATTAACATTTATTTCTGAAGCAAGTTTTGTTCTTTGCTCTTGCAATATTCAGTTGGTTATGTCCCTTTTGTTATGTTTCCATACATCTCATTCTGAAGAGAACTTGGTGGTAGTCAGTTACTTGTTTCTCTCGTTCTCTTGTTTCGAAGGTTTTTGGAAATGCACGTGAAAGACAAAATTAACAAATGTAAATTACAGGGACAATAAAGAAAACAAATAATTTAAAAATCTGGGAATTTTGTTGGTTAAAATAAGCAACATCTCAAATTGATTGGAAAATTTGTCTCCTTCCAAGTCTTCTGAAGTCATACAATAGCTTTATGTGAGAAACAGAATGAATTTTAAGTTGTTATTCACTGATAGACTATTTTTATAAAAATGTTATGGTATTTTGAATCCTTTTGAAGCTTCAAAGCTCCCTGAAATGACATGAGAAGGAGTGGAGGTACAAATCTTAGAAGAATAATAACACATAATAACACAAAAGAATAACACAGTTTGGGTTCCACAGAAGAAAGTAAGTCATACAGGTCTATTCCAACATGAATGTAAATGCATATTTTTCATATTAAACAGAACTTAGAGAATTATTGGCAGATGTTGGTACTTGAGACATTATTGGTCATTCAATATTTCTGTGAAAAAAAGACTAACATTAATGAGGTCTGAGATGAAAAACACACTAAAAGTTACTACAATGTAAAATATTTTCATCTATTTATCAACATTAACTTGCAGTTGTTAATTGGCCCTCAGGTAGATTACATATCATCAGCAGCTCAGTGTCTGTCACGCTAGTTGCAGAACTCCTATTTCGCGAACCAAGTTTCGACATAGAACAAACGTTATAATTTCTACCAAACAGGTCAGCAGGATGTGTTGTAGAGTCAACCTCATTTGGACATTGAATAGACGTTTTATTTTCAACCTGATAACGCGAACCGACCAAATAGTGAATGTTGATTCAACATTGAAAATTAATTGAAGATTGATACTGACCTATATAATTAAAAATAGCCATTGAATCAGTGTGTCTTTGCTATCTGGGTATTTATTATGACTTTATTCTTCATTTATATAGCATTTGGAAATCGGTTAGTGATTGTATTATGATGTATTTTGCGTGATCTTTGTGTACATATAACTGTACTTGTGTAAATGTATGTGCGTTCCTGTGGTTTCCTGTAAGTACATGGAGGTAAAGGCCCACAGTGTGACCTGGCCTACAGTCCCCTCCAAATCTATTGGCCAAAAGGCCAATTCATTTGTTTGTGCTAGACACCAAAGTCATTTGGGTTTGAGATCAAAAGATGGATATGAGACAAGAGCTTAGGCTTTCAGCTTTTATTTCCCGGTATTTACACCAAGATGTGTTAAACAACATAAAACATAGAATCTTTTGTATCAAACCACCCAATTTTTAGGCGAGCAAGAGTACAGGAACAGATAGTCTCGAAATAAATAACACTTAATATTTGGGTGCATATCCCTTGTTTGTAATAACTGCATCAAGCCTGCGACTCACTGACATCACCAAACTGTTGGTTTCTTCTTTTGTGTTGCTTTTCCAGGCTTTTACTGCAGCCTCTTTCAGTTGTTGTTTGTTTTGGGGGGTTTCTCCCTTCAGTCTCCTCTTCAGGAGGTAAAATGCTGCTCAGTTGGGTTAAGGTCTGGTGATTGACTCAGCCAGTCTAAAACATTTCACTTTTTCCCCTGATGAAGTCCTTTGTCATGTTGGCAGTGTGTTTTGGGTTGTTGTTTTGCTGCATGATGAAGTTCCTCCTGATTAATTTGGATTCATTTCTCTGTAAATGTTCCTGTGACATTTTGTATCAAGGTACCAACAAATAGCCTGCACCTTTTGATCGAAGTAGGCGTGACGAATCATAAAAGACCAGAAGTTCGCTCAGATACTGCGGCACGAGACCATTCAGTGCTTTATAGGTGAATAGTAGTATTTTATAATCAATATGAAATTTGATTGGGAGCCAATGCAGTGTGGATAAGATAGGGGTGATGTGGTCATATCTTCTGGTTCTAGTAAGGACTCTCACTGCTGCATTCTCACTGCTGCTGCAGTCTAATATCCTTTACACATTCCTCAACTTTATTAACCTGGTGTCTGTCATCTGGCTTTGCTGAAACATACAACTGTGTGTCAGCAGCATTACAGTGGAAGCTAATACCATGTTTACGAATAATTTTACCCAGAGGTAGCATATATAAAGAGCAGTGGGCCTAAAACAGAGTTGCAAACTTTTTTTCCCAGAAGACAGTTTGTAGTTATAATTTTGATCATGAAACACATTCAGATTGCTGTCATTCTGTGCCATCTGTACATTAGCGGAACAATGTACACTAGGCCTATGTCACACAGTATCACCTGTAGCAGATGTTGGTATCTGGGAATTTTTATGAGTATGAGTAAATGAATATGGTATCGAACCCATTTCAGACCCCCAGTTCTCTACTCTGACAGCATGGTTCCACCTTGTGTTTAGTCATCAATTAAAAGTCTTTGATCTGTGAAAATAGCAGAAAAATCTTTCTTTTTACTCAGGCTCATCTTACATTAATTTTCATTAAAACATTAAAAAGGGCATCATATACAACTATCACAAAACATAAAAACAGTTGCTGATCATCCAGGTAACACACACAGTATTAAAAATCAAGCGTATGGAAACTTTTCAACTTGTTCATTTGTGTAAATTCAGTTATTATTGTGTCTTGTGGACTAGATGTAAACATCTGCTGTGTGAAATAGCTTATTCAGGGCAGAACTAAATAAAAAACAACATGCAATTTTTATGATCCCTCTTATTTTTTTTTAAATTATTATCGTTTTGCAGATTCTGCACGGCATATGTAAACTTATGACCCCAACTGTATATTAAAAAGTCACAATTATATAATATTTTTATTATTGTTTAAAATTATGTTTTATTGGCATTTAGTAAATCTGTTTTGAAAAATACATTTTAAGTGCGTTGTACATGTGATTAAAGTAGTAGTGTCTACATGTTTCATCCAGGTGAGCACTCTCTGTTTTATACCTACACGGCCCTCTCTAAACCTCTCAATCTGCCCGGCATCTATGAGTTCATTGCAGTGGGCATGCTCAATGACCGAGAACTCGACTACTACAGCAGCAAGACTCAGGCTAAGGTTCCTAAACAGAATTGGATGAGAGAGAAGATGCCACAGGATTACTGGGATAAAGGCACTCAGTCCCGCAAGAGCAAAGAGCAGTGGTTTAAGGTCAACGTGGACATCCTGATGGAACGCATGAGACACAATAAGTCTGGTTAGTGAATTTTAATGATAGATAATTACATAAAAAATGTGGTAGGAGGGTCAGACCGACTTATTATCTGATTATCTTCACTGCATTTCAGACCTTCATGTTCTTCAGTGGAGACATGGCTGTGTGATTGATGAAGTTTCAGAGGGAAATGTTAAATTTGTGAGAGGAGTTGATGAGTACAGCTACGATGGGGCTGAGTTCCTCTCCTTCGATGAGGTAAACTCGAGGTGGATTGCTCCAGTCGCAGCTGCTGAGCCGACCAAAAGGAAATGGGATGAAGTG
>CM040462.1:1419718-1437633 GCA_022758105.1 Pangasianodon gigas | reverse complement strand
CATTTCAGACCTTCATGTTCTTCAGTGGAGACATGGCTGTGTGATTGATGAAGTTTCAGAGGGAAATGTTAAATTTGTGAGAGGAGTTGATGAGTACAGCTACGATGGGGCTGAGTTCCTCTCCTTCGATGAGGTAAACTCGAGGTGGATTGCTCCAGTCGCAGCTGCTGAGCCGACCAAAAGGAAATGGGATGAAGTGCCCATCCTTAACCAGTACACCAAGGGCTATCTGGAGAAAGAGTGTGTGGACTGGCTCAACAAGTTCATGGAATATGGAAAAGAAGAGCTGAGAAAACATTGTGAGTATCCAAAGGATTTTACTGGAGTCACTTCAGTTCCTAAATGACATTCACAAAAAAGGAATAAGAACATCATAAATGTTTCTGTGTTTTCAGCTCCACCAGATGTACATCTGCTTGCAAAGAAATCAGTAAGTGACCCTGGCAAGTTGACCCTGACCTGCCTGGCCACGGGTTTCTACACTCCAGATGTACAGATGCAGGTGAGAAAGCTCAGAACTTCTCTAGCTGAACATCTGGTAACATCTTCAGGAATCAGACCCAATGGTGATGGCACCTACCAGCTGAGGAAGAGTGTGGAGATCATGGAGGATGACAAAGCACTTTACGATTGTTATGTGAACCACATCACCTACAAAGAACCAATAGTTACAAATGGGGGTAAGTGGAGTACCGTTACCGAGCCTTACTGTTCTACTTACAACTCACATCAATAAAAAAACAGCAGTGCAAAAAAAAGAAGTTGAAAATGTAGTGAGTGTAATTTTTTTACCCTTACCCTTACTAATTTTTTTACCTTGCTGTTACCTTGCTCTTCTTAGTTTTGCAAGAACAAAATGGAGAACAATGCAAGGACCGTCCCATAGTTCCAAGTGGTGCCATCGGAGTAGTGATTGGAGTTGTGTTTACACTGTCTGTGGTCTTTATCCTTAAAAAGAGAGGAATTATTGGTAAGTAGAGCAAGGTAACAGCAGACCAAATAAATAAATAAATAATCAGAGATGCTTTACACACTGTATAGTTTTGTTTTTTTTTACTTATGTGGTAATACCCTTTTGCTGCTATACTGACTTCTCTTATACTGTCTAATGTCTTTGGTCTGCTGCTGTAACACTGGAATATCTCACCTGGGATTAATAAGTCTCATCTTATCTCTTATCTTACTCTGGTACTTGAATCTCTTCAGCTTTCCCAAACAGAAGAAGAAAAGAACAGTCAACCATGAACGGAAACGTGTTCTATATCCAAGCTCCTACAGGTAAATGTGAATTGTGCTTTAAGTTTATAATGATTATGTTTGTATAAAAGGTACCAGCTGGTGAGCAGGATCTAGACACGAGAACTGACACTTCTTATGACTCAGTCTGATATCAAGATGAGGGCATGGTATTATAAGGGGACAGATTTAGACACTCTCTGAGTGTTCAGTGTTGTGTACCAAATACAGAAATATTTGGATTGTATTTGGTGTTTCCAAAAGTTTTACTTTTTAAAACACAACATAGGAATTATGGTTCATTTTATTACTCATGTGTACTACTATGTGAATTTACAGGTGATGGACACGTGAATGGACACTTGAATGGACACGTGAATGGATACGTGAATGGACAAGTGAATGGATACTTGAATGGACATGTGGATGCACACATTAATGGAAACTTGAATGGACACATGAATGACGACATGAATGTGAATTTTGAACAGAAACTACAGAAAACAGAAAGCTACAATTTCTAAAATTGTGGTTCATGCCCCGTACTAGGTGAGATTCACTCGATAAGTGTGCAACCCCTTAAATAACAAAACATAAAAGCAGACTGGCAAGGTCTATCTTGACTCCACAAACTTGATACGTAGCCTAGCTGACCTATGAGAGGACGAGTTGCTGCCGTCATGTGAATGAAGCAAGTGCTAGTGCTAGTTAGCAGCAAAGATGGAGGAAGCTAGCAGTCGTGAGCCTGGTCTGACAAGCGAATGCAAATCTAGCGAAATAAGTGAAGCCAACCTTACAGACAAACGAAATTGCACATCAAACATCTGGAAATATTTTGGCTTCAGGAAGACAGACACCCTTCAACAGCATTTGATTTGCAAAACATGCTGAAAAACAGTGCAAACCTCTCATGGTAACATCACAAACCTATGTCAGCATCTCAGACGGTACCACAAATCGCAACATGATGAATGTTTAGCTAATCAGAATTCCGGAGCACAGCCTCGAGCTGTTAAGCAGCCCGTAATCACTCAGGCGTTTGAAAGTGTCGCACCATATGAGAGGAGCTCATGCCGACACGAAGAAATAACGGGTGCCATCACAAAGTTCGTAGCACAAGATCTCATGCCCATTTACACCATGTAAAAATAGAAGGAAAAAAATCGCATGTTAAATCGAAATTGCAATTAAATTTTGTCGTGTCGTTTTAATTGTGTAACCCTAGGATAATTAGACAAAAAAATGCAGCTTGTCATGTTAATGAGAAACCACAAAGAAGTGTAAACTCCTCTGTCCTGAAGATGTCAGAAAACTTAAAATTACAGCTTTACCTCTGACACTGGAGACTCCTTCCATAAGTGTTACATAACCATCACCTTACAGAAAACTTCACCATATCAGTGATTACACACCTTTTTAATTCATTTACTATTATTAAATTGAGTTTTTCATTGATAAATCATTCAGCCTTATTCAATAGTTATTAAATTATGCGATTTTATTTCGATTCGGACTTTCAGGCTTATTTTTAAATCTAGACAGGATAGTAATGTTTCTCTTTTTCTTTACAGCAGCATGAAGACAAGGATCTCAAACATGAAGATATGAGTGTAGGGAACTGACAGATGTACCAGTTATGACAGTTACAACAAGATTTGCAAGAAATGTATGAAGTATGAAGTTGCTTTTTGTTTAATTATTTTAAATTTAATGATTTATACAAAATGTTCGGGATCAGACTGTATTAGGCTGACCACGGATGATCAGCAGCTAAACCACTTTGCACCAACAAAGTCATTGTTTCCCCATGGAGAGAACCAGTGGGCATCACACACTGCTTGGATTTAATCTCTTGACGCTGCGCTCAAAGCTCACTCAGCTTCAAATTTAACCCAAACAATCACATAAGCTCTCAAATATGTCGTAAGATTAAATTTGCTAGTTAGAATGGAGGAGCAGTTAATTATCTGTGTGTCTCCGTATCCAGAGCTGTTTATCCAGAGCTCTTGTTACCTCATGTATTTTCTTATGTTCTGTGTCTTCCTCCTGTCTTCTCTTAAGGACATACAAAGACAGAACCTTATTCTTTGTTTGAGATTTAGATACATGCTGTAATTAGGAACATGCAGAAAGAGCTAGCTCTATGAATGATCTACAGTCCCCTCCGAAAGTATTGGAACAGCAAGGTCAATTCTTTTGTTTTTGTTATACACTCAATACATTTGGGTTTGAGATCAAAAGATGAATATGAAATGATAGATCAGAATTTCAACTTTCATTTCCTGATATTTACATCTAAATGTGTTAAAAAAAAACATTTTAAAGAATATGGTATTTTTTGTGGCAGACCACCTAATTTTTAGGCGAGCAAAAGTAATGGAACAGATAAATAAGACATTTGGGAACCTAGGATTCAGTGGACATTCAGAGCTATTAATTCTTAAACAATCAATCTAACAGAGCACACCTGGGCAGCAAGAAACATCTGTCAGTCACATGTTCCAATATTTTTGATCACGTGAAAGAATGGGTGGGCTCAAACAAAATAAATTAAGACTATCTGTTCCTATGCTTTTTGTATTTTATATAAATCTCTAGGATGGTCTTCTTTATACCAAAGGAAAAAACACACGTTACTATTTATTGCCAAAACATTGTTAGGCAAATTACCTCTTTATATCATATTATATCATATTAGCAATTATAGTATTAGATCTTTACATTTCATTTAAATGTTCCCAGAGTGCATTCAGAGCTGGGTAAAACTGCTTTCTCTTTTTGTGCTCCCTGGGGATGGAATGAGTTGTAAAATACTATTACCTCAGAAACTGTCATGGCAAAAACTTCTTCAATTCAGAATAAGAAAAAAGACTTCCAAAGTCAAAGGGTTCTGGATGCCAAAAATCAATAGACTATTGAATCAACCAACAAAGCCGAGACGTCTGCAGAGCATCTGATTCACCTGGTCATGGCTCAAGCTTTTCTACAATTCTAAAAGTAATGATCTCATTAGGCGGACATTTCTCATTTTATCTTTCGCCACAATTATTTCATTGGCCCACTGACTTAGTTTTAATTGTGGCGTGAGCTCAGCCAGACTATTTTTAAAAAAAGAGCTATTCAAAAGATAAGACAGTATATAATGTAAAGCTCTGTATATTCGGTACTTTCAAACCAGGTTACATCAGTTTATCTGAATTCCACTCCATACTTCATGTGCATACTTGGTTTAACACTCTGACACAGGACGAGATCATGTCACACTCCCTTCTGGATTACATATTTCACTAAACACTAATTGGCTTACGTCAAAGTGGTTACATTCTTAAGCTCTTGATTTACACCTTGATTCCCCAGAAAACAAGATACAGTATAAATGAAGATACAGTATAAATGAAGATACAGTATAAATGAAGATACAGTATAAATGAAGGATTAAAATCTTCCATAAAAACACGTCCTTCTTTGAATACATTTAAAGGTCTTTTACAAACTACCCTAAAGGAAACATGTTGCTGTTTTACATTATTCTTGATTTGAGGTGAAAAGTGTTATGGACATTGCCGGCATGACCTCTATGTCGTTTCTCTTCTGCTGTTTTTCCTGTGTTGTTTTTATGCACTGTAAATGTTTCAATGTGTGAAATTGTTCTTTTATGTGAAACTGTTTGTGCTGCTGTCTTGACCAGGACTCCCTGGAAGAAGAGATCTTGTATCTCAATGAGACTTTCCTGGCTAAATAAAGGACAAATAAGAATAAATAAACACCTGGGCAGCCAGAAACACCTCTTTACACATTCCTCAGTTTGTATGTTTTATAATGTAATGGCATTAAGCCTAACCTTGGACTAAAGTCTTTTCAAAATTCAGTTTAGCAGGATTAGAGGAACAGTAGATACAATCAGACAGGCAGACAGAAGGAGACAGGAAAAAGCCATTTAAATAATACACTTAAAGCAATGATATTACTGTGGACATGACTTTATTAACAGATTAATGTGGAGACTCCAGGTGGTATAATAACCACTAAAGTTATTCAAAACACCTACATCAGATTGCTTAAAACCAAGTAAAGATAAAAAGGAGCAAGTCGAATTCAAAATTTCATGAAATTCAAAACAGTACAGAAAAAGAAAGGAAAAAATAGCTGAAGAACTTTTACCTAGCATTTACCTTAGCTTCCATAAACACTGCGATTTATTACAAATTACTGGTCAATATTTGCATTCAAAGACACTTGACTTAGAAAATAATTTATGTGATTGCATCCACATTTAAGACAGAAACCGGCAAAACATCTTCCTTAAATACATCTCCTGCAGCCAACACACACACACACACACACACAAAGTCTGGCAAGGACTTGCTCTAGTAACGCTCATAAGTGTTTGGAAAACTGCAGATGTATAGTTTGTCTTGCACTTTGATGCATTTCCCCTGCATGAGTTGTTGACAGAGCTCAACTCGGAGCTTAGCTTGTGCATGACAGAGTGACATCTGACAATAACGGTAGAAATGTAAAATTGTGATCTGCTGCTGGGGACACGGTGGTCTAGTGGTTAGCACATCTGCGAGTACTGAACTGAGCTCTCTTTCATGGCACCTGAATGGTCAGATACATAAAAAGTTACATCAGAATGCCCATTTAGCGAGTATTCACATAAACACACTCGGTTATGTCTTAAGTGAACACAAAAATCGGATGTGTATCAATATATTGGATCTGTGAGTACTGAATGAGCAGATGTTCACACACACATCCGTTACTGACCTGACTTACACTGACACGTTTTGTAACCTAAATAAATTGACTATCAAGAATATTTTTTATCTTTAACTTAATAGTTAGAAATAAACACAATGAGGTTCAAGCTTCTTTATTTGTCACATACATTACATACATGTGATGTATTAATGTAGTGAAATGTTTTTCTTTAGTGCCTCGTCCCACAGTGCAACTGATACGTAATAAAAGCTGAATATAATGAAAAGAATATAATGAATAAAATAGAAAAATAAAATAGAATAGAATAGAATCTATTCAAAATATAGATGTTATATGTAAAGATATGTAGAAATGTGTTTAGCAGCTTGAAAAGAGGAATCTTAGCAGCAATTTTTTGAGGACGTAGTCTGCAAAAGATGCAAGAGATTTTGTGAACTTCATGGAGTATTACAGTATTTAACATTGTCATGTGAGAAATAGATCTCATTTAATGTAAAATATTACCAGTTATAGTTCTTTGTCATACATTTTCCTAAAGTGAAAAGTCAAACGTTGAACGTTATGAACAAACTTACAAACATGGATGTTCACAGACAGTTAACTTTTTACATTGTGAATGCATTTTAAAGTTAAATTTTTTAATTGTGAAAGCAAATTTTTGAATTTTTAAATTGTGAGTGCCTCTATACTAGTTTTTAATCTTTTAATAATTGTCTGGGATTTTAATATTTAACAAAGGTGGCACTTGGGTCTGGAAGAAGGTTCATCGTTGTGGCTCGTGTTTAATGCAGTGGCTTACTGGAATAATTTAGTTTATGGATTTAAAAGTGGAAGATTTGGAATTTACCCTCTAAATATTTTATTGGTAGCAAAATGAAATGTTTTTAAATGTTTTTTTAAATTATACACAAAATTTATTCCTCCAAAAAATTTTCTCTGTATGAATCATCTCCAGAAAATGCTTTTCACTCAGTACGGACTTTCCCCTGTTCATATTGTTTTTTGGGAAGATGTTTGTACCCTTATCATACAAAAATATATAAAAGAAGACTTCCAAGATTTCCATCCATTTTCCGTACTGTTTATCCTACACAGGGTCGTGGGGAGCCTGGAGTCTGTCCCAGGAGACTCGGGGGACCCTGGACAGGGTGCCAACCCATCGCAGGGCACAATCACACACACACACACACTACGGACAATTTAGAGATGCCAATCAGCCTATAATGCATGTCTATGGACTTGTGTTGTGGCAAATACTACTGCAAATCAGAATAAGAAAAATGAGTTACAAAGACAAGGGGTTCTGGATGCCAAAAATCTATAGACTTTATTGAATCAGACAACAAAGCCGAGATGGTCTACAGAGCATCTTATTTACATAGTCATGGCCCATGCTTTTATACAATTCTAAAACAATCATCTCATCGGATGGAGTTTTCTCTTTTTTCTTTTAATCACACACCTGCCTCTCGCCCCAATTATTTCACTTTCCCCTTATCTCAGTTTTAACCGCGGCGAGAGTTCAGTCAGTTTATGTTTCAAAAACAACATTAGCCTTCACCTTAAAAACACCATCTACAAGGTCACACCAGTCCGTTCTCACAGAAACATCCTTGTAGGATCACAGGCCTAGAGTCACTCTTCCAAATGCACCAGAAATGGTACAGTGTAGTATACAAATGAAGCTCTGAGAGTTAATACATGAGGTGATTTAAGGTCACTTTCCAATACTGTTGCATAGATACTGATTTATACAATACTGATTAATTGATATAGATAACAGGAAATTCCTCCATACTCGGGGAGGAAACCGGAGTACCCGGAGGAAACCCCTGAAGGAGAACATGTGAACTCCGGGCACGCAGGGCGGAGCTGGGAATCGAACCCCCAACCCTGGAGGTGAGAGGCAACAGTGCTAATGATTTAATTGCTGACAAAGAAAATAAATATTATGTTATTAATCTTATTATTTTATTGGCATAATTTCATATTCATAAATGTAAGTACTCTGGTCAAAGGCCACTTTTCTTTATATTCATGAAATGAATTGAAACTAAGCAGTGAATGAAACTTTCCAATAATAACAAAGCTGTCAATCCTCTTTTTGTGTATGTTTGTGCTTCTATTTGTTTGAGCAGAAAAAAGAGGATGTTTACCAAAAAAAAAAAATATAAATAAATAAATAATTCCCTCCATTTGCACGGTTTCCTTTCCAGGACCGGAAGCGGAAGTAATTTCACTGTCAGGTCAGGTGACGCAGTTGTGAAGATTCCAAAGCTCGCTCGCGGATAAGCAGCTTGTAGGAAAGTAAACAGAGAAGAATCATGGAGGCCGCGGATCCTCGGTCCTCGAGTGACGGCGCGCCGGCTAGCAGAGGAGGATTCCCGGGCGGGGAGAGCAGCAGTGACCGGGACGGCGGGCGGGCCGGAGGCACCGGCGGAGAGGGCGAGAGGGAGCAGCGGGACCGGGCTACTTTTGAGTGTAATATCTGCCTGGACACCGCCAGAGACGCCGTGATCAGTCTGTGCGGACATCTTTTCTGGTATATTTATTTTTTATTTTATTTTATTTTACAGACAGCTAGCGTGGTGCTAGTCCAGTAGTACTAATAAATAAGTAAAGCTGATCATTTCTGCACCTAGGCAGGAATATGATCACATTTCAGTGTTGGGAATAAAAATAAAAATATAACTCATCTAGCTGATGTTATGTAATGTGAAGTCAGTAATCTGTGTATAGTGTGTGATATAGTAATGGCATGTGCACTGATATTATTATAGTATAAAATTACTTTTGCACCTGAGTGCAGTTTGTAAAGAAGGTTTGTTATTATGTCTCTGAGTTGGTTTAAGATTATCTTTAATTTTGTTTTGAGTATAAATGATTAACTGATGTACGTGTTAATGAGAGTCCGGTCTGAGCACACACACCTGAGGTAATCTCTTACTAGTCGTGGGATTTGAACCCACACCCTTACGATCACAGGTTACGTCACACGCTGACCGAAAAAACGACAAATGAGCCAATCAGCGTCTGGAACGATTGACACTTGCGTAGGTGTTTTTAACTCTCTGATATGAACTGACCTCCTGGAAGCCCCGCCCCCTTTCCACCGTCTCACGTTGGTAATGTTTCATCGTTGACGGTGCTCTCAGAAAGATGCACAGACTCTGCGTCCTCTCTTTCTTTCAGGGGAAATGAACGAGGGATGCTGTGAAAATTCATCCGAAACAGACAAAAGGCTGAAAAGTGTGAAATCTAACACTTGGCAAGAAACTTTAATTGAGATGATAATTAAAGAGGGATTTAAAAAAAACAATGTTTGCTTTGCATCACATGAGTTCAAAGTTTTGTTGTTGTTGTTGTTGTTGTTTTTGTTTTTTTATTAATCCCGACCCTACCTGTTCACGCTGTTATTATTGTTTGCGTTCTGATGAACGTAGCTGGTTCTAGCTCTCAAAATCTAAACAAATCGGTATCTCGGGTAGCATCATGACGAAACCAGAGTTTAGCTGATCGTCGATGGAAATATGATGAAATAAAAATTAATTCCAGCTCATGGCACTTTCCCCATGTACCGTCTTAAATCCTAACAAATACAGTGTGTTTAGATACCAAATAAAGAGTTTAGTTAATTTTTTTTAAAGCCACTAATGAGTCGAGTTCTTCTTCTGGTTGTTGAACTTAAACTTGTCCACAACGCAATAAAATAACGAATATCTTGGACACTGAATCTGCTCGTCCCGGCGCCCGGGCTGTTGATCTGATGTTCGCTCCTGTAGAAGCTGAGCAGCGTTTGTGATTAGTGGCGTAAACATGGCTGATGATCAGCTGGAGGAACGTGTGGTGGAAACGGAGGAGTCTGAGCTGTAGATGATCCTCCACTGGTGTTGGCGAAGGTGTCATTGGGGTCAAGTGGAGATTAGGAGAGATTAATCATATACTCGATTCACTTTTCTACAGGGTTTGTTTTTAACGCTGTGGTTTGTCAATATAACCAGGTTTTGTAGTTTGCTTTCCATGAGCTGGAGCTTTCAGATTTCAGCGGCATGTGAATTCAGATTTTCACAATTCTTTATAAATTAGGTACGAGAAGGTAAAGAAGTGACAAATCCAAACGATTGAGTTCCTCAGACCAATCCTGTGGTGACGTTTCTTCAGTTCCTCACTCACAACTTTACTTCCTACCTGCATTTACTTCCTGTTTGCTGTTTCATGGAAGGAGAACTTATCACCGTGGTTTCATCTTATCCTGTCGTATACACCATTATTCAAAATGGTACATACCTGATGAACATTGGTATTGGAACACTGGAAGAACATTCGGCTTGTTTCTGACCCCTGTGACATTGAAATAAAACCCTGATGTAAATATTGACCCTCACAGCGAACACCGTTCCTCCCAGAAATACTACGTTTACTAAACACTGAGTCCTGTCCCATCTTTAATCCTTCATACTTTCCATTCTGTAAACTGTTCATTCATTTTCCTTTTGCTTTAACTGTTGTTGTGGCAACAGGTTGAGAAGGTCAGTCCAGACTTCTCGATTCCTGGCCACAGATTCCAGCTTCTCCTGGTGAATCTCCAGGTGTTTCCACGCTGACTGTGAGATATAATCTCTCCGGGGGTTCAGTGTCTGCCCTGAGGGACACACTTGATACCGGCCAGGAAACTTCCTTGTAAGGTGCCTGAATCACCTCAGTTTGGAGAAGCAGTGGCTGGACTCCAAGACTCCAAGACATGGACAGTAAGCTCAGCAACCTGCAGAGGAACTTTATTCCTCCTCCTGTACTCGCAAACTTATTCTTTTGGTCACTCCACGGAAACCTTGTCGTGTTCAATTCAAAGGGTTTATATGAACAGTGTTTGAACTTTGGTGAAGCTTAATGCTCCCAGTAGGACTACCCTTGGTGAACAGATCTGAGGTCAGACAAATGACCCCCATGCAGGGTACAAAGGGTGAGTAGTGTGTTCACGCTGAAAATTCCAAGAAGAAGAAGTGCACTTCAGGTACCTGGATGATGCACTTATTCAACCGAAAAAACAAAGCGAAGAATGTTGGACACTTCGTGCACTTAACAGTCACAGGATTGGGAAGTGGTAGCTCAGTGGTTAAGATGTTGGACCGCTGAGCAGAAGGTTGTGAGTTCAAATCCCAGCACCGCCAAGCTGCCACTGCTGGGCCGGAAGTTTCCTGGTCTTGCTGGACCCTTGAGCAAGGCCCTTAAATTAGTAATTAATAAATTAATAAATAATAATAAATTAGTCTCTGTGGAAAAGGGCGTCTGCCAAATGACGTAAATATAAAGCTTTCTTACGTAGCGGAAAAGGGGTGGGGCTTCCAGACGCTCACGCTGGCTCAAATTTGCTCAGAATCAAAAAAGGACATGTTCGGCATAAAAGGTAACATTGACATAAACGGTAAAAGGAAGAAATTCATTTTCGTTGACTCTGGGTATTCTGCTAAAGCTAGCGGCGTCGCGTTACGTGTGTTTGACGTCGTTTGCTATCGACTGGGAAACGGTCTATACTTCTGGTTAGTAAAAAACTTTAATGCTCCATTTGAGACGATATTACCCTTCTCAAATTCATTCACTAGACAGTAGAGTGTATAGTGTATAGTACGTCATTTGGGACGCAACTTAAGTGTACTCCACCCGGATTAGGGTTACAGGGACCCACACTGTGAGCCAGGACTGGGGGTCACCCACGTAACCTGGTCAGGTTCATCCTGAAATGGCAACATGGAGCCATATTGTGGAAGAAGAGTGGGGGGGGTCAGATGCAATACAAGTCAAGTCAAGTGGAGTTTATTGTCATTTCAACCATATACAGCCAGTTAGTACACAGTGAAACACAACAACGTTTCTCCAGGACCAAGGTGCTACATAAGACAAACACAGAACAACACAGAACTACAAGGGACTACATAAATTTACATAAAGTGCACAAGTGCAAACAAGTGCAGACAGCACAAGACAGTACAATGACTGCTGGGACAGACAATGGGCACAGTAAGTCCCAGTGCAGCGCAGACAAGTATACAGTTCTGTTTAAAGTGAATCTAGTAACAATAGTGCAAAAAGAGTACAATATAAGTTGCTGTAGGTGTAAACATAAGAAGTAGCAGCCTATGTACAGTATAATAAATATTTGTAGCAGCATAATGTAATGCAGGGATGTGCAAAAAAAACACATCGCGTGGAAAGGCGTGTGATGGACAGTCTTGATTAGAATGAAACCTTGCAGTGATCCCCGTGTTGGTATAGCGTGATTATTAAATCTGAAATGAAAAACACTTGAGCAGTGCTTGAGCAGTATACTTTCATGCAGAAGATGTGTTAGAACACCTGATCTGTCCATCAATATCTATGTGACGTCTGTAAAGTACTAAAGAAATATTTACGTCCAGACAGATTTAGCGAGTGTTCCAGCTAAAGAGCTCAGATGTGCTGAATCCATTTGCCTGAATTTAAATGTGGTCCTGTCTGTAAGTTCACACTGCGGTCATTAACACTGATGTCTCTCTGTGTCTGTGTGTCTACAGCTGGCCATGTCTCCATCAGGTAAGCTAACTAATTCTTAACATGTACAGGTAGCTTATAGCCGCTAATGTAGCCTTGTGATAATCCTTATGCCGTGTGGAACCTTAACGTCGGCTGACGCCAAAAAACAGGAGTCTTCGATTCAACATGGAGGAATTTGTGTTTAGTTTAATCTGCCAGTCACAAAGTTAGTAACTGCTCGGGCTGCACGATATTAGAGAAAAATGCGATACGTGATTGAATAATGCGATATGCGGTACGATAATGCTATAAGTGTGTAAAATATCAATTTTAATTATATTTATATATACCTTTATATATTTAAAAACTGAAAATGACATAACCAACATACACGTTTCGTGCTCTTTTGAGGAAAAGATCGTCCTTTAGGGTCCCGCCCTAAAACTTTGACTTCTCGTAATTTTTTGAAGTATTAAAATCATTCCGTTATCGCAAGCCCTTGCCATACGCATATCGCAATATTTTGATAATTTGGATATATTGTGCAGTTCTCGTAACCGCACAGTGTAACACTTTACCTAACATACTGTAAATCTGTACTAGTGAAGTAGCATTAACATTAAACTATCAGTGCAGAGCTGTGTTCAGGTAGCTGACTAGATTAGGTTAATGATAATATTTCTTCACACGGTTAGAATGCAATGGATCTGAAGGAAAAAAAAAAAGTTAGCTAGCTAACTACCAAGCTAGGAAGGTGAGTGAAGATCATACCAAATATTAGCCCAAATACTGAGGTAGCGGTTGAGAAAGCTAAGGACGTCAACTCCATTTTATTAACAGTAGAAGTTTGTTTGTTACAATCTCCGTCAGTGGTTGGAGACGAGGCCGAGCAGGCAGCAGTGTCCTGTGTGCAAAGCAGGAATCAGCAGAGATAAAGTCATTCCTCTGTACGGCCGCGGCAGCACCAGCCAGGAGGACCCCAGGTACGGCCCGGACCGTAGACACCGCCCTGAAATATACTGAAATACTTACATCTGACGTAGCCGTACGCTGTACCGGTGTTGACGAGGTCACGTGTTCACCTCATGCCATGACTTTATTATCAAGTGTGTGTGTTACAGATTAAAAACTCCACCTCGACCTCAAGGACAGAGAACAGAGCCTGAGAGCAGAGGGGTGAGTCTTACTTTACAGTTCAGCAAGAGAAATATGGAGAAGGCAGGGTTACAGGAATCATTAGGAGTAACACTGTGTGTGTGTGTGTGTGTGTGTGTGTGTGTGTGTGTGTAGTTTCAGGGTTTCGGTGATACCGGGTTCCACATGTCTTTCGGTATCGGTGCTTTTCCTTTCGGCTTCTTCACCACAATATTCAACACCAACGATCCGTTCCACAGACCAGGTGATTATACGATATTCAGTATTAATCTCCACCTGTAAACGCTGATTAATTTCCTGTAACAGCATGTTCTGAAAATGTTTTACTCCTTCCATGATATCAGTGTGAAATGTAAACACAGCGTAACTTAGCAACACGTCGATATCATGGAGGGAATGAAACATTTCAGGACATGCTGTTACGGGAAATTAATCAGTGTTTGGGTAGCGTGTGTGTGTGTGTGTGTGTGTGTGTGTATCATACTTTTTATTCGTTTCTAAAGCACTGACACTGGAGACTCCTTCCATAAACGTTAACGTCTCCTACATCTACGTTTACACAGAGCTCTTATGATATGTATTGGGTCATTAATGTCGTTACGTCACTTCCGAAATCTCACCTTTTTTTTTTTAATGTAAATAATAATTTTCAGATCCTCACTACGCCGCAGATCACCAAGGCAACGGGAATGGTAACAACGGCAACAACTGGCAGGATTCGCTCTTCCTCTTCCTCGCCATCTTCTTCTTCTTCTGGATGCTGAGTGTGTGAATGTGTGTGTGAGAGAACAAGAGAGAGAGAGAGAGAGAGATACTGGGAGAAAGAGAGAGAGAGAAGGAGAAGGAGAGATGATGTCAGGACCGACACACACACACACACACACACACACACACACACACACACACACACACCACAGATTGTCCAGTACAGAGAAACAGTATTAAAACACAGCTGGAGTTTAATGATGTTCCATAAAAAATTAATAAAGCAAGTGTGTGAAAAATAACACACACACACACACACACACACACACGTGTACATCATTATCCCACTGTTTCATGACTTCTGCTTCATACCAAAGAGAATTCCTCGTCACACACCTTAAACGCGTGTTAGCTAACGTCGTTTAGCGCATTAGTGTATGTAAAAAGTATTATTGATCCCTTTTGGTTCTCGAGTGTCTAATCCACGCATCCGTTCCACGCTTTTCCACCGCAAAGGAGCCCGGCGCATCAGGATCACCGCCGTACACGTTACTGCTACAGTGCATTATGGGTATCTTGTACGTTATAGGGAAACCACGTGGACGTTAGCCAGTATCTATGACAACGAGGGATTAACACGGCCGCATCAGCGTTAGGTGGATTACACTCTCCTACGGCATCATGGGTAAGCCACGCCCCCCAACGCTACCTGGTTACCAGGAGAATCTTGTTAGAAGCTTGTTAAATCTGTAAGGTGCTACTGTAACTTAAAAAAAAAAAAGCAAAACTAGCATCACAAACGCTAAGTTCACGCAGGATGATCAGGGATGATGACAGAGCTTTACGTCGTTCCAACTGGAAATCCTTCTTGCATTGATGTTTCCTTCCTTGTGTGTTTATAGCGTAACATCAGAAACACTGTTGAGGCAGAAATTCGTTATTAAGTGAATCCAGCTAGCGAGTAAACGTTATGCTAGAACATTGCAGGTTATTCTTCTGCCTGAGTGCAATGAACCGTAAATCCTTCTCTGTAACTTTTTGGAGAACTGTTACACCGTGGCTAGTTTCGGATTTCTCGTTTTCTCTCATTTTTATTGGCTGTCTTGCGTGACCAATCATAAGGCTTCCCAGGCTGAGAAGAAATCGAGGCAAGTGAAACACACACACAAGCGAGGGCTGAGTTCATCTTATTCGCCGAAATCTTGGATCTCTAGGAAAAGGTAACAGCGGTACATGCAGGCGGTACGTCAATAGAAGGCGTGTCTATCTTTAATTTAATTTATGCAGGTTGCCATGGTTTCACCCGTAGCACGAGGCTAGTACGATATGGCCGCAGAAATCAGTTGTATACAGAAATACAGATTCTGGAGGGAGTGGCTTGTGCTCATTATAAATGAGGCGTGTCGAATAAACCAATTGTGTTTGAGTAGATGAAACATTTTACTGATTACTGATTGGTTCAGGAACCGCGACGAGTATCTGATAGAAACCAAGTGAAAAAAGTTAATCATTTGCATAAAGTTAAACATTTTCCGGTCGCTGGCCCCCTAACATCGCTTGTCATTGCGTCACTTCCTGATGCTGACGTTGAAAATAGCCGTCTACTACCAAGATGTGCAATGATGCTAAACAGTAACCAGGGCAACCACAGAAAAGTGTTACGTAAGCTGCCAATCATTTCTAATAGTGTTCGTAAGCGCAGCGTTAAAGACCTGGAGTTAAGGAAATCTCGGGTCCAGGGGCTCTGTGGCGGCACGTACGTAGAAAACGAACGCTCGCCTGCCGCGTTGTGGCTCGTTAATGTGAACGTAGGGTAAGTTTGCGCTGTTATAGCCTGGTTCTTTAACAAGTTAGTTAGCGGTTAATGTATAAGATAAGATTAGCACTGTACATAAACACACACACTCGGATAAACCCTTAGAGAATGCTAAACATGTTTAATCTAACAGCTAACGTTGCACACACACACATTAAATAATCACTATCAAGAACTCTCGGGTGTTAGCATTTGGGGCGGAGACTTAAAATGGCCGACGTTAGTAGTTACACTAACAGGATGTCAGTCTGTGTGAGGGGGCGGAGCCTAAATTGTGTGAAATTGGTGTTTAGTCTTTTTCAAGCGCTCTTAAGCAACCTAACAGAGTTCTACAGTATGAGTGTGAGTTTCACACCGTGACGTGTGTTCTCCCAGTTGTTAACGCGTGTGTGTGTGTGTGTGTGTGTTTATAAATGTTTTGTCATAAGATTGATTGAATATTTCCGTACTCCTTTCTGTAAGATTTCTGTAGCTATGATGACATCACTATGATGAGTTATGGAGGAGGCGTATGAAATCAGATACGAGGACGCAGATTCTAACGCACCCCTTGTTGACTTCGCCTGAGAGCGAGCGCTCGCAGCACAACACAGGGAGCGCGGAATATTCCAGAGTTTTCCGAAAGGAATTCCAACCAGACTGAAAAACACTCCAAATGTATTCCATGATGAGCTAGCGCCGAACGCTGCCCGCTAGCCGGGTCATGTCCTGCTAGCATTGTTTTTGACTAGCATTCTGAGGAGGATGAGGATCGCAAAAGTATTTTTTAAATGTCCCTTTTAACCATCCGCCATTTTGTAAAAATAATAACAATAATAATAATAATAACGTTGGCTCGACTGATTCAGTAACAGAAAAGACTTTTACAATGACTCAGTCAAGGGGAAGTGGACAAGGGTGTGTTAAAATCAGGACTGGAATGTGTGATGATGATGATGATGATGATGATGATGATAAAGCTCTGTGTGTGTGTGTGTGTGTGTGTGTGTGTGTGTGTGTGTGCGTGCTTTATCTTGCTGTTGTATTGCTCGTCTTTTTGACCTGAATAAAAGGAGAATTATATTTGTGTTGTGGGTGGAGCTTGTGGGCGGAGTTGGAAAAATGGGGGCGGGGCTCTTTACTGTAAGTCAGTGAATAAATGTTTCCTATTGGATATACACACTGTGTTCTGTTTTCTGTTTATTTCTAATATATTTCCCCCAGTTCTGTTCAGTTTAATTTATTTAGTTCTGTTCTGTTCGGCTCTGGTCTGGTTCTCTTCGGGTATTTTCCGTCCTGTCTGGTTCTGTTCTGTTTATTTCTATTATATTCTATTCTAATTCTTAAAGGCTATCTGAAAAAAAAAATATATTTTATATATATATATATATATATATATATATATATATATATATATATATATATATATACAGTTCTGTGTAGAAGTCTTAGTCACATGCAAAGAAATGCTGTAGAGTAAAGATGCCTTCAAAAATAATGAAATTAAATGTTTCTACATTAAAAAAATACTATAAAGAGCAGTAAACAGTAATAAATGAAACAAAGTCAATATTTGGTGTGACGATCCTTCACTTTAAAATAAAACAGTATCTGAGGTGCAGTGTGTGCAGTTTTATAAGGAAATGAGCTGGAAGTGTTACTGAGCATCTTGCAGAAGCAGCCACAGTTCTTCTGGAGACTTTGACTGTCGACTCGCTTCTTATTTCTGCAGCGAAACCCAGCAGCCTTCATTATGTTTTTATCTGAAAAGTGTCTCTTATGGAATCTGCTG
>CM040462.1:1408486-1419618 GCA_022758105.1 Pangasianodon gigas | reverse complement strand
AATCAAGCACCTAGGCATGCAGACTGCTTCTACAAACATTTGTGAAAGAATGGGTCGCTCTCAGGAGCTCAGTGAATTCAAGCGTGGTACCGTGATAGGTTGCCACCTGTGCAATAAGTCCATTCGTGAAATTTCCTCACTACTAAATATTCCACGGTCAACTGTTAGTGGTATTATAACAAAGTGGAAGCAACTGGGACCAACAGCAACTCAGCCACGTAGTGGGGTCAGTCTCCAACTTTCTGCAGAGTCAATAGCTTCAGACCTCCAAACTTCGTGTGGCCTTCAGATTAGCTCAAGAACAATGCGTAGAGAGCTTCATGGAATGGGTTTCCATGGCCGAGCAGCTGAATCCAAGCCTTACATCACCAAGTGCAATGCAAAGCGTCGGATGCAGTGGTGTAAAGCACTCCGCCACTGGACTCTAGAGTGGAGACGTGTTCTCTAGAGTGATGAATCACGCTTCTCTGTCTGGCAATCCGATGGACAAGTCTGGGTTTGGAGGTTGCCAGGAGAACGGTACTTGCCTGACTGCATTGTGCCGAGTGTGAAATTTGGTGGAGGAGGAATTATGGTGTGGGGTTGTTTTTCAGGAGTTGGGCTTGGCCCCTTAGTTCCAGTGAAAGGAACTCTTAATGCTTCAGCATACCAAGACATTTTGGACAATTTCATGGTCCCAACTTAGTGGGAACAGTTTGAGGATGGCCCCTTCCTGTTCCAACATGACTGCGCACCAGTGCACAAAGCAAGGTCCATGAAGACATGGATGACAGAGTCTGGTGTGGAGGAACTTGACTGGCCTGCACAGAGTCCTGACCTCAACCCGATAGAACACCTTTGGGATGAATTAGAGCGGAGACTGCGAGCCAGGCCTTCTCGTCCAACATCAGTGCCTGACCTCACAAATGCACTTCTAGAAGAATGGTCAAAAATTCCCATAAACACACCCTAAACCTTGTGGAAAGCCTTCCCAGAAGAGTTGAAGCTATTATTGCTGCAAAGGGCCGACTCCATATTAAACCCTACGGATTAAGAATGGGATGTCATTAAAGCTCATGTGCAAGTAAAGGCAGATGTCCCAAAACTTTTGGCAATATAGTATATATATATATATATATATATATATTTATATATATTTATATATATATAGATAGATAGATAAATATATGACATTACGAAATTAATTTCAGTCAACCCTTACAAAATGAAATACAACTAAGGTTTGCTGGAATAGCCATACAAAACTCACAACACTACACTGTGCTTTTATACACAATACTCTAGAGCCAGAACTTTCAGAGTCATGAAGGTCACAATTTCACCACCACTTTCTACGAAATGTTAAGCATTGAATTCAAGGAACTGAAGCAGAAGAGGAACTACAGTCATAAGACAATCACAAGTTTCTACTCACACCTTCCATTACTGTCCCGACTCTAAACTGGAGCAGAACACGTCCAGAACCACGTCCAGAACCACGTCCAGAACCACGTCAGTACAGTGAAAAGTGATTCGAATACTGATGATGATGTAATACATTTTCATATGGCTTTATAGAGAATTTATTTAAATTTACTCAATTTTAACATTTAAATGTTTGCCTTTAGTCAAGGCAACTGGAAACGGCTGTTAAGATTTTCAGGATTTAAAGCAAAATGTGATTGTGTTGCTTGTTTAAGCGCTTTACACAGATATCTTACACAAATAATGCTGGTAAAATTGTTTAAAAAAATAGGCCTATAGCATCCGCAGTATTAAATGATTAAATATATTTTTCCTACTCACACTTTTAAGTAACATTGTATATTGGATCTAATTAATTTATTTGTTTTTTCTTTATTAGAATTTTTTTTTATAATCATGACTGTAGGCTACAATAAAAGTGCCGTGAAAGCTAAATAATCCTATGGTATTTATTCATTGAAAGAAAAAGAACAATGGAAATAATTGAAATTTTTGTTAATCCTAGAGGTATTTGAACATATAAAACATGTTGATGAGCTGCCATTGAGCTGTTATTCATTCAGTAGAGAAGGGGGCTTAAACTTTTTGCAGCCACAGATCCCTTTACATGCAAAATAAATTCCACTGACCACCTCTATGCTTATTTTTATTAACATAATACAACTACTCAAATATTAGGCTCATTATTTAAATACAACAATATTTAGGCTCCTTAAAGCTTTTTTAAGTTAACGTTATTTATCAGTGACTTGTTTTCAAGCCACTGAGGTTTGGAGTAAAGCCATTCAATTAAAGAGGCCCAGTATAGCTGCAAGCAGCAATTAAGGGGGCCAAGCACTTTCTGTCCCCAGCCCTTGGCGACGAAGGAAGACTAGAAGCCATCAAGACCATCTGCACTTGCTACCAAGAAGATATACCAAATCTGAAGGCAAAGCATCAAGCCTTGTGTAACACTCCTTGATTCTGAGGGAAATGAAGAAACTGGAGGCACAACTCAGAAAAGGCTCTTTATTGTCCGTGACTCTTTTACTCACTTTTCCAGGGGTGGTAGTTTAAGCACATACACACACACACACAGAGTTCTGAACTCGCTCTTTCCCTTCTTTATCCTCATCACCATTCACTGAAACACAGAACATTCCTTACTGTCATTTCCTGCAAGTGCACTCACCTTCTCAGGCTCTGCCCTCTATTCACTAACCGTTGCTCAAACCATTTGTTGAGATATTGCCACACTTCCTGTTTTCAGTAGCCCTCCCAAGTTGTGAAATGAAGTCGAGTCTTGTTTCTTAACGTTAGATTATGTTGCTAAATCTAGATGACTTCCTGTTTGCTGAGCAAGCCACCAAAAGTCATTTACACGTAATGAACAAACATCACATACACACCAAAAATCAGGGAAACTATTTGTTTTGGACTGATCTCATTATACTGTTATCCAAATTTCCTGATGATTTGACAAAATGTGTTTGAGAAGAATCAAAAGACAGTTTTTGTTAAATTTCAAAATGTCCAATATCCTGTTAGGCATATCACAAATCTGTGACATGTACCTTCCAGGGAATCAAGAGAAGGAAGAATCATGATTGCAGGTAAAGTTGTTCAAAAGTTATGAGCACTTTTACGAATTTGTGGATAATAGGGCCCACTAGATGGGATTTAGACAAAACCTCTTGGAGTCCCCTTAGGACAAGACCCATTACTCATTTACAGTTTTGGTGAAAATCCGTCACACTGTTGCTGAGAAACACCCTCACGTCCTGTTTGGTGACTTGAAATTCAAATTCGCAAACTGTCATATCAATATCAAAATCATCATATCAAAAATCAAGTTTTGTTTGAGATGGTCTCCTGATTCTCTCTTCGGAATTTCATGGATATAGGACAACATTTGTGGGAAAAGAAGTGATATGAAATACAGCTTTTATTAAAATTCAAGCTGGCTGACTTCCTGTTCGTGAAATCTCATATTTGTTACATCAATAAAACTCTGTCCTTCAAAGGAATCAAGACAATCAAAAATCTTGATTTGATGTTGAGCAGTTTTAAAGTTATTAACAATTTTATGAAGCTGTGAAGTATAGCGCCACCTAGAGGTGAATTTAGACTAAACTTTTTGGAAGTCCTTAAGGTGAAGTCCTTCAGTTATCTACAAAGTTTGGTCAGAAAACGTCACAGCTTTGCTGAGATATGCTCTCATTTCGTATTTGGTGGATTTGCCGTCAAAGTCCTTTAGAAAATGAGTGCTGTAAGGACAAACCACGCATCATATCAAAAATCTGTGTAAGTTTTATTCAGGTTCATCTCCTAATGCTTGTTTCCAAATGTTTTGGTTATTGGACAAACTTTGTAGGAGAATAAGCAAACAAATAAAGATTTTTATAAAAATTCAAAATGGCTGAAATTTGTGTTTGAAAAATCACAAATTTGTAAAATTATGAACACTCTGAATCTTTGAGGGAAACAAGAATCTTTACTGATTTGTTGTTGAGAGGTTAAAAACAACCTTACAATTTTTTGGGTTTTTTTTTACAAATTTATTAATTATAGTGCCACCTAGAGGTGAAATTAGACAAAGCTTCTTGGAGGATGAGGTCCTTTGGAGACCTACGAAGATTGGTCTAAATAGATTGCTGAGATATGCCTTCGCTTCCTGTTTAGAAGCTTCACCATCAAATTCATTTGCATGTGATTGACAAACTGTCCCTTATATCAAAAGAGAAACAGCTAATTTTCAGGCTGGTCTCATGATGCTGCATGGCCAATTTGGTGATAATTGGACAAACAAGACAAAAAAATATTTTTGAAAAAAATCTAAATGGCAGAAAATCCAACATGACAAGTCTTAACATCATGGTGTCCACTGAACTTGGCTTAACCCAAAGAATCAGAAGAAAGTGGAATTGCATTTCAACAACATTCTATTGCAGAGTTATTATTGTATATATATGTTTTTGCAGAAATTGCTGTTGTCTTACAGCCATCATGCCCTTTCTTCCATTATGGCTCTGTCTGTGCAGCAGTTTCTGACTACAATCAGAGCTTCAGGATCTCTGTCCTGGCAATAGACCCCTCTCATCTGTTCTACCTTGATGAGTGTATTTCTTATAAAGTATGAATCCCTTTTTTTGTGGAACACTAACAGGGCCATTTGGGGGCCATAAGCAACAGCTTACTCAGGAGCCCCAACAACACCAATCATACTATGATTATATTATTTTACATTAGACCTTGAGGAAAATAATTTCTTTGTTGGTTGATCTGAGTTGATGAAAAGGACTGTATGTGTTTGAAGTTTTTCTACCACTTGAACAGTGATTATGCTTAAAGTCAACAGGCTACTTGTGTCATAAAGCAGTAGCAGTAACGAGCTAGCAAATTAATGTGTGCTAGCTTATCACATCTTATCTAGATACTAACTAGCTAGCTAGCCTCTAACTTTTCCATATCATTTACATCATCAAGTGCTAGCAAGAAGCAGAAAAAGTGACTAAATCCAGTTAATTAGCATTAATTTCTTACTGGTGTTTTGGGTCTATTTCTCTTCTTCTGCTTTTATTTGCATATACCTTTTTGCCAAATACTAGTAAGTTGTACTTTTTTGAAGAACTGTTTTAAACATCATTGGGCCCCTGGCACTTATACCACTTTTAGCAAGAAACTGCCCTGAACACTACAGAGCTCTGTTATTTCCACTAGCTTTGAGTCCCTTTGCCTTTATGAGCTACATTAAGCTACATTATTTACGGGGAGGGATCATTCCTGTCTTTACTGACATTTTCTTTAAGCTTGAAGATGAGTTTGCAGAACATGATCATGCAGACTGAGGGAATGCTCATCCAGAATGAAAAAAAAAAACATTTACTGCAGTTGTTATGGAAACAGTTATTTTATCTTTGGCCAAATTTTCCATACACAAAGTAAGGTATCAGTAAGAAATGATAACAATATTAATTCACTGATAATATACTGATTAATAACATTATAATCATCAGACTTGGGTATATTCTGATTGAATCAACAGGCAATGAATCAGGACAGTATTTTATGCTTTTGGTTCTGGACAGTCCATGATCTTTTACTCATATTTGTACATGGTGTGATGTAAGAGATGAAGAGTAGGACCACCGTCAGAACCCAGCTCACGCTTCCACTCCTCCGCTTCCTCCACGCTGACAGGAAGTGATGCCAATGCAGCTATTTTGCTCTGTTTTTCTTCTTTGAACTCAGCGAGAGACTCAAATGTTGACACAATACGGATCATGCTGCGGTTTATGGTCGTAATCTGGGCATCTTTAATTGGTCGATTGCTCTGGTTGAGTTGGTTGATGTCATCTGCGAGTCTCTGCATGTTCCCCAGAGCCTGAAACATACAAAAGGATAATACAGAAATAAACACACTGGGATGTATTCAGAGGATGTTCATAGAACAACAGTTGTATGCACATATGTACAAAAAGGCCTGACGTGCATGCGGTAAGAAGAAGAAAAGAAGAGACAGCTGTGGACAGTGGAATTTTATAGCAAAATACTACATCATATAGTTGCCCCAGGACTTGATTTCGGCACGTGTTTGCACAAACACAAGAAGATATCCAGGTGTTAAAACACCTCACCCCCCACCACGGTGGTTCAGTGGTTAGAAGGTGAAATAGGATCACACACAACTGACTGCATAATTATAAGGAGCTTAATGATATGTTTAATTTCAAGATATTTGAATGTAAATATTTCAAAATTGGAATTACAGATTACCACTGTGAGTTGTTGCAGGAACTTGGCCAGGACTCCTGATTCCAAGGGGACATCAATTCCCTCAAGTTCTACGGAGTCATTCTTGTGGTTCTCCAGCCATGTCGTGATTTCATTCATCTTCTGGTTGAGCGTTTCTAAAATGTTCACAGCTACCTCCAGCTTCCTGTATTTTTCAGCAACTGAAGGATCACTCAAGATTAGTTTTAAAACTTCTTTCGCAGCTCTAAAAATGGCATCGATTGCACACGCTTCTTTTATAAGTTTGCTAAGTTTGGCTACATAGGTCAAAATCTTTGCTGCAATTTGTGCTGCGGTGCTGGAAGCGATCTCCGCTGCTGCTTCGCTTGCTGCCTCGGCTGCACTTTCGCCTGCTGCTTCTGCGGCAGTTTCTGCTGCTGTCTCTGCTGCAGTGGCTGCAGCTTCTCCAGCCTCCACAACAGATTCCACTCCAACCTCTACAAGTGCTGCAGCAGCTTCTGTAGCGGCAGCTTCGGCTACGGCAGCTATTGCCGTCACAACCACCTCAGCGACTACGGCTAGGACGGCTCCCATGTTAGCAGGTAGACCTAAGAGAAAGGAAAAGGGGCATTCATGAGAGACTTAAGATAAAATCCATAAATGCTGCATTCCACCTCCATCATTTTCAACCTCAGTGACCAACTGAGCTTGAGAAAAAAACAAATGATACAGGAGATGGTAGCTGGTGCGTGGGAATTGGTAGATGACAAAATTAAGGAGAAAATGAATGAACTCAGTGGTTAAGGCTTTGAGCTAAAACTCAAAAGGTCATGAGCTCAAATCCAGCAGCACCAAACTGCCATGATTTAAATCCTTGATCAAGACCCTTAACCTCAACTGCTCAACTATATCCTATATACTCAGTCATAATCACTTCAGAAAAAAGAATTTTTGCATTAATGTAAAAAAAAAAAAAATCAGTCCTAAAAATAAATGAATCATGTGGAAATAATAACATGGAAAAAGCAATTTTACCTGTGAAAAGAATTATGAGTAAACTTAGATGTGAAAATAAATAAATGATGTGGAAAAAAAATGTAAAAAAAAAAAAAAATCACATCTGAAAATAAATGAATCATATCAAATAAACCAATCATGTTTTTTTTTAAATCACATAAAAATGATGTGTCAGTAAATTAGTCATTTATGAAAATCATATGAAAATAAATTGAATTATTTTTTATGGCTTAGACCTACACGGCTTAGCTTTAGACCTACATGGCTTAGCTTTAGACCTACATGGCTTAGTTTTAGATCTTCACGGCTTAGTTTTAGATCATCGTGGCTTGGTTTTAGATCTTCACGGCTTAGTTTTAGATCATCGTGGCTTAGTTTTAGATCTTCGTGGCTTAGTTTTAGATCATCGTGGCTTGGTTTTAGATCTTCACGACTTAGTTTTAGATCTTCACGACTTAGTTTTAGATCATCGTGGCTTAGTTTTAGATCATCGTGGCTTAGTTTTAGATCTTCACAGCTTAGTTTTAGATCTTCACAGCTTAGTTTTAGATCATCGTGGCTTGGTTTTAGATCTTCGTGGCTTAGTTTTAGATCATCGTGGCTTGGTTTTAGATCTTCACGACTTAGTTTTAGATCTTCACGACTTAGTTTTAGATCATCGTGGCTTAGTTTTAGATCTTCACAGCTTAGTTTTAGATCATCGTGGCTTGGTTTTAGATCTTCACGACTTAGTTTTAGATCATCGTGGCTTGGTTTTAGATCTTCACAGCTTAGTTTTAGATCATCATGGCTTGGTTTTAGATCTTCACGACTTAGCTTTAGATCATCGTGGCTTGGTCCCTGAACTCCTCCTTTCTGGTTAAAAAGGCAAAACAACGCCTTTATTTTCTGAGGAGACTGAAAAAGGCCCACCTCTGCTCCAAGATACTCGTGAACTTTTACCGCTGTACCATTGAGAGCATCACCACCAACTGCATCTCAGTCTGGTATGGCAACTGCACCGCAACAGACCAGAAAGCTCTTCAGCGGGTGGTGAAAACCGCCCAACGCATCACTGGCACTCAGCTACCCACCATCGAGAGCATTTACAACAAACGCTGCCTGCAGAGGGCGAACGGCATTATCAAAGATGCCTCTCACCCAAATCACGGACTATTTACCCTCCTCCCATCTGGAAGGCGCTACCGGTGCCTTAGCGCCCGCACAAACAGACTGAGAAATAGCTTCTTCCCTGTGGCTGTTTCCACACTGAACAGCTGATCACACTGTACACTGTACACAATGTGTTTTCAGTTACTTACTTCACTGTTCATTCATCTTGCATCTGGCACTACATAAATTATAATGCAATCTTTTGCACTACTGTACCTACATACATGCATATGTGTGTGTGTGTGTATGTATATATTCATTGTATATACTCATTTTTATATCCTGTTCACATTCTTATCATAGTCTTAACATGACTTCACCACTGTACACTGATTGTACATACATATATAGATCATATTTATCCCTATTTATAATACCCACTGCACCTTCTGTACATAAGTCATCCATTTCCCTGTACATATCACCCTCATAGCTGTAGATCCTTATTTGTAATTTATTGTAAATATGCCACTTATGCACTTCTGGTTAGATGCGAACTGCATTTCACTGGCTTAGTACATGTACTCTGAATCTAATCTAATCTAATCTAATCTAATCTAAAGAGACTCTAGGGAATGGGGCAGGCGTACCCTTCTTCCCTGTAGTTTAATTTTCGGTTTCCCTCAGCGCTACACTACAGACAGGTGACAGATTAAAGGGAAAAATACTGGCTCTGTGGTGGTGTGTAGGTGTTTACGCTTTGGCTCCACTTGTTGCTCCAATGAACAACTTTTTTTATCCAGTTTGAAAGGACTGAGAGCTCAGAGAGCAGTAAGATGCTGGACGCAATAACAGATTTCACTGTGTACTTTAATCTGTTTGTGAAGTCTCAGTCAGTGCCTAATATATGTACCTTGCTTTGCAGACATTCTACAATATTAAACAGATTTTAAAAAAAGGCATCATTGTTTAATAAATAAAAAAGGTATAATAGTTGGCTAATTGATGGGGAACAAGAGGCAGAAACACTTGAAATAAAAAATGAAGATTGTAAAGGTCACCTCTGGCTCACTCATTAGGGACACATTCACATATTTACAATTTATTTTGAATCCAGTTATTTCTGTAAAGGTGCTTTGTGACAATGTCCATTGCTAAAAGACTTAAACAAACAAAATTGAACTGAATTGAAGTGAATTATATGTGACCAGAAGACAGCGACATGCCAAAGATCTCACAGTGGTAAAAGTTACCAATAACAGCTAATAGCAGATCAGTGAATACTCGTCACCCTACACCTTTACACCTTACTTAATTAAACCTTACATTTACACTTAATATTAATTAAACTTCTGTAATGTATTTCATACTTACTTCCGTGTGCTAGTAAACAGTCGAGTCCTTGCAGCTCTGCAGGAGACACAGGTTCTGGGTCTGTGTGCAGAATGAAGCTTGTGAGAGCATTCCAGCTCACTTCCTTGAATTCGATTACTCAACTCTAACCAGAAACCTTCATGAAAGACCACATTTTCCTCTTCAGTTACAGAGTTATTTTTCCAGGCTGCCCACATCTATCTCAATTCAGTTCAATTCAGTTTTATTTGTATAACGCTTTTAAAAATCAGTCACAAAGCAGCTTTACAGAAATAAATGGATTCAAAATAAATTGTAAATATGTGAGTTTATCCCAATGAGCAAGGGGGAGGCGACGGTGTTGAGGAAGAAACCTTCCTCATGTCTTCTGAAAAAAGTAGATAAGGGAGTTAAAGAGACTCTAGGGAATGGGACAGGCGTACTCTTCTTCTACCTCTTCATCGAAACTTGTGAGAGCATTCCAGCTCACTTCCTTGAATTCGATTGCTCAACTTTAACCAGAAACTTTCATGAAAGACCACAGTTTCCTCTTCAGCTACAGAGTTATGTCTCCAGTCTGCACACGTCTGGCTCACTTTCCTCACCTACACAGCATCAGTTGATGTTGGCTTTCAATAAACTCTCAGGTGTGGCTTCTGCTTGGTCTGAATGAAAAGCTGCAGCCACACCGGCCCTTTCTGCATAACACAGGACACCCCGGACTATTGTCTGTTTATCTTATCTTCAGGGTTTTTTAAAGAAATAAATGCTAAAGGTCAGCAAAATTATTTGCCAATAAAACAAGACTATTTCATGTTTGAAATTAGTAAGAAGATTCTTTTTAAAAAATTGAAAATCTTATATTTGGTTTACTGTTATTTTATAAAAAGAAGTACTAGCTACATTTGCCTGTGTTCAAAGTATTTGCCCTTTTTGCCGTGTATACATCAATCAGCCATTAAATATGCAAGAAGCTGGTACAGAAATGTTGAAAGTTCACCCACACGTCAATTATTAATCTCCTGAATTAATTCCAAGAAAAACCCAAAGTCTTGAACAACAACTAGACTGAAAAATGGGGGAAGTTCCTCAGTATAGATTCTGGTAGAAAAGCATGTGCAGTAAGTAGACGCCCACATGGTTCACGGATTAAAAGTGCTGATTCTCGAGGCACTCGGCTCACTTGTACACCTCGGAGAAAGAGAGCGGTTTGGAAACAGAGAACAGTGCGTGTAAGTAAACACACACAGCACTTTGGCAGTGAAACATAAAGAAGTATAGGAGAGGAGAACATCCAGCACCAGGTCAGACCCTTGAATCATTTTTCACTGAAGAATCACAGAGACCAAAAATGTTAATGTCATTAATAAAACCTATGACTACATTCAAACAAAATCAGAAAAAAATTCAGAATCAGAAACAGCTTTTTTGGAATTTGTTTCCAGCTTAGGGGTGTTTCCACTACTTACACTGAGTGCAACACACCATGGTGT
>CM040462.1:1370344-1382050 GCA_022758105.1 Pangasianodon gigas | reverse complement strand
ACCCAGCAGCCTTCATTATGTTTTTATCTGAAAAGTGTCTCTTATGGAATCTGCTGCTTTCTTTACTGACATACAAACATTTTTCTGTAACATTTCATTTTGTGCTGGAAAACTAATGTTTGGAATCTAAAATGTTTTTGTACTGAATCAGTAATGTAGAAGTCAGAAAATAAACATCTATAACAAAGTTTGTACTAAAGAAAATAGGGTGCCAAGACTTTTGCACAGTACTTTATATAAATATATATATGATTTTAGGTGGATTAAACCATATACATGTTCAGTAAAGGTCTGAGGTTTTAACGGACCCACCAATTCCAACAGATTCCCTTTTAAAACCTTACATATGATTTAATCCAATTTAACATTATTAAAAAAATAGAGGTTTAAGATGGATAACGACATACTATACTGTATATATAAAAGTTTCTGTCTTATAGGTCAGTTTCGTTATAAGGAAGTGTGTTGATATCTAATACGGTTACAGTAAGGAAGCTGTTTGAGATGACATCACGTCATCATGATCCCAGGTTAAAGATATACTTTAACAGTCAGTAAGTTTGGGACAGGAAAAGGTATTGTTCAGGAAAACAGAGTGAGTGCATTGTGTGACCACACAAATATTTCATTTCTTGTGAAATAAAATATTTTAAAATAATTATAATAACTTATTTGTCCTTATAGCACAGCACTGTTGAGTTCTGGATTGTGATTGGTCAGAAGGTGTTGATTAATTCTCTATAACAGCAGCTCTGACAGTAGTGCAGGAGCACATCACAGGTTTATATTAATGTGTGTTTTATAATAACATTAAAATGTTTCTATAGGAACAGCTCTTTCACAGGGACTTGTATGGTGAAGTTTTCTGTAAGGAGACGTTTATGTAAATTTTATGGAAGGAGTCTCCAGTGTCAGCACTATGAAGTAAAAGTCAGAGGTAAAGCTGGAACTAGGTGTTCAGACTTATCTTCAGGACAGACGAGTTTATGCTTTGAGTTTTCTCAGTAACATGAAAAACGAAAGAGAGACTGTTTAAAGCTGCTATAACGTAACATTTATAACTGCGGATGTCCAACAAGATTAAAGGTGGAAATAAACAGCTAAAAATACATGTTCTTCAGTAATTAATTGTAATCGTTGGCAAATTGATGTGGTATATGAGAAATAAAAACACTCGGGAACGTGCAGTTAGAGGAAAATAATCAGCTTCAGGGTGGTAACAGTAATTCAGTTCATCTGGATGATTTTCCTGTAACAGCACCACCCCAGCATTGTAAAAAAACATTCAATATGGACATGACTCAATGTCCTTGTGCAGTTTTTTTCCCCAATTAATGTATGTGTAATCCCTCAGGAATGAAGCTTCTGATGTTAAAGCTCCTGCTAATAACACGGGCGTGTCCACACCGAGCGCCGGGGCACGGATCTCTGAGGGAGCGGATGCTTCGTTACCTGGCAGCTCTGATGCTTTAGTTGGCATGCAACACACACAAACACACACGTGTCGAGCTAATAAGGCAACACACACACACACACACACACACACAGTGATGGACAGACAGACAAACGAAAGCTTATTATTCTAACGTATAAAAGCACATAAACACATAATCCAGCAGTGTGAATGATGAGTAAACAACATTTCCACAACATTTCCACATTCACCAGGTCATGATTTTCACCACATTTTGGACCAAAGACATCCTGTAAACAGTTCTGATGGTCACTTCTGATGGTCACTTCCGAGTAAGAGATTTAACTGCTCATTTAATTGAACTAAATTATGGTTTGGCTCTTTGTTCCGTACCCACAAACAGACAATGACGCACCTTCTGTTCCTAAATATCTCTGCTCTCTGTCCCATGTTCATATCCATGATGAACTGCACAGACAGAAAGCACAGTGTTTTATTCTGATGAGCAAGCTAGCTCTTTCTGTTCAGCTAATATACTTCAGTAACAGCTCTTCGTTTGTAATGCTAGGTAACTTTCTCAAACATTTTCTTATCTCTTTTGATTTGGCACCGATATAGCTTTGAGATCTTTCTCTTTTTTATTTTTTGCCCGTCTGTTTATGGCTTAGTTAAATTATGTTTGTTTCCTGGTTGCTCTTTGCTTGCTGTTTTGAGGTCAATGGTCACTCTGTAAAAATGTTCATTGTCTAAGGAAGACAGATTTCAGACGTAGAGAGAGCGACAGAGAGAGAGAGAGAGAGAACAGAGGGGGGAGGAAGTGAACTTCAGCATTTGAATCTGATTTGAATTCAGTAGCGAAGGGAAACAAGCCTGATGCAAAACCATTCAGCATCCCGTGTGTCTGTGTTCTTCAATAACTCACACAATCAGTTTATCTCAAAGCCACACAAATCACACTGACTACAAATGTTCTGTTTAAGTCTTCTTCCTGCTCCAGAACCTGCTCCACAGACCAGACAGGATTCCTATCCTGTATTTCCTCCTTCATCAGTTCCTGATTTGTGACATTAGATGACAAGCCCTATGGATTACCTCACGACTTGATCCTAACAAAAAAAAAAATTGTCACTTTTAAGGGTGTGGTGTGATCATGGCTGTGGTCTAAGTCATTGGTTTAAATACATTGTGTTTGGATAAATGTTGAGGCTCTAGACTGCATTGCAGATGGGTCTGACTAGAGATTACATGAAACCAAACACCTTCTAGAGCACCAGCAAGTCCCAAATAAGGCCCTAAAATTCCAGTGAATCCCAAAAAAGGGTGTAGAGCCCCAGCAAATTCCAAACATATTCCAAAGCTCTTTCAAATCCCAAACACAGTGTAGAGCTTCTCCAAATCCCAAACACAGTGTAGAGCTTCTCCAAATCCCAAACACAGTGTAGAGAATCTCCAAATCCCAAACAAAATGTAGAGCTTCTCCAAATCCCAAACACAATGTCGAGCTTCTCCAAATCCCAAACACAATGTCGAGCTTCTCCAAATACCAGACCCTATCCAGAGCCCCAGCAAATCCCAAACACAGTCTAGAGCTTCTGCAAATCCCAAACACAGTCCAGAGCCCCATGAAAGCCCAAACACAGACGACAGCACCAGAAAGTCTTAAACACAGTCTAGAGCCTCATCGAGGCCAAACACAATCCAGAGCCCCATCAAGACACAAACACCGACAAACACCAGTAAGTCCCACACATTATATAAAGAATGAATCCCAAACATAGAGTATAGAGACCCAATGCATCCTAAACACAGAACCTAGAACCACAATGTCTCCCAAACAAACTCCAGACCCTCAGCACTCTCCAAACACAGACTCGAGAGAGCCGACATGTTTTCAATCGGTTGAGATGTGTTCAATGTTCAAATTTTCTTTCTAAATTTGAACTAAATCTAAGAGTCTAACAAGCAATGGTAGCTTATGACAAACTAATTAGCCTCATGTTTATTTTCTTGCTAAAAATGATCATTTTTTGGCATTTAAAATTTTATATATATAAATTAAATTAAGTGATTCTGGATGCAAAACTGTGGGCTGTTATAGTTTCTAGTTATGTGAAGTAGATTTATTTATATTTGTAGTCAATCTAACCCAGAGTTTAACTAGTGTGTGATGAAGTTCCCTTTAAAGAAGCCATGAAGCAGTCTCGGCGATTTAGACTCAACATTAGAGAGAGTTCTTCTGAGAAATTTCACATAAACACAGCCATCAGTGCATTTCACTGTACTGCCTCTCTGAAGAACCTGTTCCACTGGCAGAGAACAGATCACATTACACTGAGCAACCGATCAGAGAACAGAGAGCGCGAGAGAGCGAGAGGGAGAGAGAAAGAGAGAGAGAGAGAGAGAGACAGTAGAGTGAGAGAGAGACTGACAGATACAGAGAGAAAACAAATAAAAATAAAATAAGAATAAAAAACTAAGTAAAAAAATACACTACACACACACACACACACACATACATATATATATATATATATGTGTGTGTGTGTGTGTGTAATGTATTTTTTTTACTTAGTTTTTTATTATATAAGAAAAAAAAGGACCATGTGTTTGTATTTCAGATTATTGATGCTGATTGATATAAATGATGTTATACATTTATGTAACACTTTGGTGCAACAGAAATAAATAATATTATTAGAATAATGAAAGAAAAAAGAAAGTGATAAAAGAATGTACTGTCTTGTGTATAAATGTGTGTTTGTTCTCTATGGAACAGGGAGTGTAATGTTTGCCTGTGTGTGTGTTTACTCCTCCAAAACTGACAAAATAGCGGTTAACTAGCGAGTCATATGAGTAATATGATCTCCACTGTCTCACTCAGACTGCAGAACGCGGCCTTTAACTTCGGAACGCGGCCTTTAACGCCGGAACGCGGCCTTTAACGCCGGAACGCGGCCTTTAACGCCGGAACGCGGCCTTTAACCTCGGAACGCGGCCTTTAACCTCGGAACGCGGCCTTTAACGCCGGAACGCGGCCTTTAACGCCAGAACGCAGGCTTTAACGCCAGAACGCAGGCTTTAACGCCAGAACGCGGCTTTAACTTCAGAACGCGGCTTTAACTTCAGAACGCGGCCTTTAACTTCAGAACGCGGCTTTAACTTCAGAACGCGGCTTTAACTTCAGAACGCAGGCTTTAACGCCAGAACGCGGCTTTAACTTCAGAACGCGGCTTTAACTTCAGAACGCGGCTTTAACTTCAGAACGCAGGCTTTAACGCCAGAATGTCGCTTTAACTTCAGAACGCGGCTTTAACTTCAGAACGCGGCTTTAACTTCAGAACGCGGCTTTAACTTCAGAACGCAGGCTTTAACGCCAGAACGTCGCTTTAACGCCAGAACGCGGCCTTTAACGCCAGAACGCGGCTTTAACTTCAGAACACGGCTTTAACGCCAGAACGCGGCTTTAACTTCAGAACGCGGCTTTAACGGCAGAGCGCGCCTTTAACGTTGTTGATCAGCTGCATCAGTGCAACCCTTTAATACCCAAAGGCTTAGTGTTTGGAGTGTTTCTGGATGTGTTTGGATCTCTTGCCTCTGGTTTTGAGTATCACAGAGTGGAGACACGATGTTTCAAGATGTTTTATGATGTTTTATGATGATCAGTACTAACACCCACAATACCTGTTAGCTTTGTGTTTAATTATTTTTTAAGCCTTTAGATTAGAAACACTATTAATAATGGATTTAAAATAATCTATATTTGTATCTGACTCCAAGTTTTTCATGAATCCATAGTGGAATCTTGACCACAATTATATCTGATTGTCTGATTAATAATATAAATCTCTAGCGGCCTAGTTAATGTCCGATTAGTCTTAGGAAACACGTCTGTGCTGTTTAATGCTCGACATTTGATACACTTATCTAATACCTGACCTCACTCTGTTAAACTCTAATCTTATAAAACACAGACGCAGCATTTCCATGTAGGAATGTGGCATTTAGTTTTGTTTGCAAATCTAACATCTGTTTTTGTCATTTAATATCTGAGCTCAGTGTTAACATGCTCTGCAGATTCTAGTGTGCTGCTCCTCTTTATCCCACACAGCTGCTGAATTCTGGATTGTGATTGGTCAGAAGGTGTTGATTAATTCTCTATAACAGCAGCTCTGACAGTAGTGCAGCTGCACATCACTGGTTTACATTAATGCACTCGTTCTAATACGTTATCGTTTCTATAGTAACAGCTCATTCACAGGGACTCGTACGCTGGATGCTTAAAACACTTGTAACTGTTGATATGTTGACGTTTTCTGTAAAGAGTTGTTTATTTAACATTTATGGAAGGAGTCTCCAGTGTCAGAGGCAGAGCTGTAACTTTAAGTTTTGTGAAATCTTCAGGACAGAGGAGTTCACGCTGCGCACTTTCTCGTTAACAAGCCGAGTTTTTTTTTTTTTTTTACTTTGAGGGACATGACGCAGTGAGAACAGGAACTAACGTCTTTCACTGATGTTCCACAACTTTAAATGTAACTATAAACAGATAAAATGTGTGACATATCCATCACACCACCCCATCATGTTTTATTCCTTACACAACACACACTACCACACTCACATGCTCCACTTAACCTCATGAAATACGGGTTAATGATTTAGTGAAGTCACTACTGCCTCCACTCTTCTACTTTTAACTAAGATTTTGACACAGTTCACAACTCATGACAGAATGTTGATGTTTGTCACTACATTGGAACACATAAGAAGTTACATTAGTGGCCGGTGCTAAGTGTAATTGCAGTCACATATATGGAGTCATTTTGCAGTAATTTACCAACACATCTGAGGGAAATATTGATGCTCCTGCTTCACTGTACTGACTCTTTACACTGTCTATATAAGACTTAACTGCTGTGTCCTAACTAGCTAAATTTCTGAGATCTTTTTTTTGGTGTCCATATTTCCCAGCTTCCTAGCAGCAGTGTTTTCCCAACTCTAACTACTTGAACTCTCGACCTTACCCATTTGGTCAATTTGAATGTGCCATTAACCTCATAATTTATCTACATTGCTCTGAAATATGAGAGTCTATGAAGTATGCAAAATATGAGAATGGCTATATCTGATATAGAGGAGACACACACACACACACACACACACACACACACAAAGCCATGCTGTCCTGTTCTCAAACTCACTATGGGCTATTGTTAAAAAGCCACAGCAGTCTAAAGGTTGAGGCCTGAGTCAGAATGAGAAAAGGTTCCTGTGGTTAATAATCAAAAACACTGCACTAAATTCCTTTGCTCTAAACACTCTCCTAGTGCATGCACATGCACGCACACACACACACACACACACACACGGCATGTCGTTATCACACTGAAAATGTATTTTTCATGCATGTGGTTATGGTTGGATACTGAATTGTTTGGGTCTTGAGGTTTTTTTTGTCAGTACAGTATTTCCCTTCTTTCCTGCCCTCTACATACTGGTTTTAAACACATTTTCCCCTGGAGAGCCATTTAATCTGCACTTGGTTTAACACGAAAGCCTGGCTATAGTTCACATGCTGGTTTTATTTACTGCTGTTTTAACATTTGAAGTGTGAAACAGGTTATAACCTCTTCTCTGTCAAATAATGGTATTATGTCACACTTAAAACCATACAGAAAAAAAACCTAAATATTTTGTCTCACTTTACCGCTACCAACCGTAAAACCCAACACCTACCAAACAGTGTCTAGAAACCCGACGTCTACCAAACACAGAGTCTAGAAACCCCGAAGCCTACCAAACGCAGAGCCTAGAAACCTGACGCCTACCAAACGCAGAGTCTAGAAACCCGAAGCCTACCAAACGCAGAGTCTAGAAACCCGACGCCTACCAAACGCAGAGTCTAGAAACCCCGACGCCTACCAAACAGTGTCTAGAAACCCAACATCTACCAAACGCAGAGTCTAGAATCCCAAATCCTTCCAAACAGAGTCTAGAAACCTGGCACCTACCAAAGGCAGAGTCTCGAAACATGATGCCTACCAAACACAGAGTCTAGAAACCTGATGCCTACCAAACACAGGGTCTGGAAACGCCAAAAACTACCAAACACAGAGTCTAGAAACCCAGCACCTACCAAACGCAGAGTCTAGAAACCCGAAGCCTACCAAACACAGAGTCTAGAAACCCCGACGCCTACCAAACGGTCTAGAAACCCCAACGCCTATCAAATGCAGAAGCTAGAAATCTAATGTGCCACAGCAGTCTACAATGCAATGCTAACCAAAGACACAGTCTAGAAACCCAGTGCCTACCAAGCACAAAAACTAGCAACTCAACATCAGCCAAAAAAGATAAACTACTGTAAGATTGATCTATAATAACTATTCTTCTGTTGGGAAAAATAAGGAAGCTAAGATAGTTACTGTGATATTACACTAGGGGAAAGTTGAAAAACACCCTGTCTTAAGCACTAAGCACAAAGTCCTCCAGTTCCTGTGTTTTTTATTTTTTTTTTATAGCTCTTTCACTAACCTTCACACTTCCTTCTGATTTTATTTGATGTTTATGGCTGGTTTCTACACAATGCTGTAAACCTCTGAAAGGCGCCATTCCCATTACAGGAAGTACTGCATAAGTAAAAACGAGATTTTGGACTTGACCTATGTTACAAGAATAGAGTAGTGACGTCATCACTGCAGGCCTGATCTAATGAGCCGTGTCAGCGAGAGCAGTTCCATTACGTCCATTAGGATACATGGGGGAAAAAACTGCTTATTATCAATTAAATAAATGTGTCACAATATTACACTATCTACTTCCTGCTTCTGTGGACCTCAGATACTGTATCTATGGTCCAGTAGGGTTCGAGTGATGATTAACGTGTCCTACTTATCTCATTCACCAGCACTGTTTTCATATTTACTAATGTTAATCTGCAAGACTGGGATACTACTTTAAAAAAGTAGTTTTCCTCATAAAAAGAGAATTGTAAGGAGTATAAAATAAAGGCTTTTTATACCCTGTATAGTGCACTATATTATTATTATTATTATTATAAGATAATGGCTAGAATACAGTATGTAGTGCACTGGATCAGATATGAAATGGGGGATTCTACACCCTAGATTAGGTATTAAATGAATTCTACTCTTCTTATGTGTTGAATAAATGAGCCATTTAATCTTCAGTTCCTTATTCACTATTGTATAAGTGTACTGTGTAGTGTATATAACAGCTTTTACACCCTTTCTAGTGCACAAATAAGGAGAATCAGTTCCTTACTCACTATATAATGGCACTATGCAGTATATATAATAATAACTTCTACACATTATGTAGCACTTTATATATTAGGTATGAAACACTCTATCTAGTGGCCTATATTGGATATAATAATGGCCAGTAAACAATAAAAAGTTCACTAGATCTGGTATAAAACAAGTGATTCTACACTCTAGATCAGGTATTACATTTATTCTACTCCCTTTCTAGTGCACTATGTGACAAAATAACGCTATTTTATGTTCACTATATAAGTACACTGTGTCGTGTATATAATCACTTACACACTATCTAGTGCATTAAATGTCAGATAAGGAGGCATTTAGGATTGAGTTGAGTATAAGTGTATGTAGTGTATATTACAATACCTTCTGCACTATTTCTAGTGCATCAACAACAAGTGATGTTTATATCAGTATTATCAGTATTATCAGTATTATTGCACACTACATAGTGAAAAAAAAATCTAGTGGACTATAAAATGGATAAAAGTTAGGGATGGTTTTCTTTTTTTATTCCAAAGATGAAACCATAAAGATGATTTTAAATAACACAGAGGAGAAGTTACATGACTGCATGACAAATGACGGTATAGTGAGATGTTCCTCTCTCTCTCTCTCTCTCTCTCTCTCTCACACACACACACACACACACACACACTCAGATTAAAAGTGTTAGCTCACCATATTCAGACTTCTGCTGTTGTTTATCCTCTGTCTTCTTCCCCATGCTGATGGTTCTCTGTGGAACCCACACTGAAGTTAGAAACTTCCAACACCAACACAAATCTCTTCTTCCTTCTCTCTCTCTCTGTCTGTCTCTCTCTCTCTGTCTCTCGGTAGCGGGTTACCAAGCAGTGACGTCACGGCGCACCTGCTGCTCACCTGGCCCTTTAGCGATAACGCCCCGCCCACTTAATGACGCGTTCCAGAAGCGCCCTCTGGCGGCCGAAAGAAGGAAAACAAGGAAACGATGGCAAGAAGAAAGATAAAATCGCTCATAAAGATCTATTTGTGAAATTGTTGTTATACTGTTCAAAATTTCCGCCTTATAAAAGAGTGAAAAGATCTACAACACTGAAAAGATGATGAAAACTCGCTATTATTTTATATATAGTTACTTATACTGATTTAGTTCATGTTTTATTTTGTAGTGATTATTCTGTAAGATTATTCTGATAGGAATCTCAGATGGTTCCATATCTGTGATGGTGTTGTGTAGTTGTGTAGAATGAAGTACTTCACACTCTGTGTAGTGCAGTTTACAACATTTACACATTTATACAGATTCTATAGCTTCTTCTTCTTATTATTCATTCTAAACTATTACTCCTCCTATTTACCAGGTATCTGAGGTATTTTATTTACCTTTAAGGACCTTTAATTTTCTTTACTTTTTCTTTGTTAGTGCATCAGCAGGCTACTTTGTACAGCTTGTGCAAACAATGGCCACGCCCACTAAACACACACACACACACACACCCTGTCTCTCACGGCTGGAATAACACAAGATATTATGAGAAGGAATAAGACACCACAAGGCTTTCTTTCATGCCTTTAGGACATTAAAGTGCAGGATGAATGTGCGTCAGAGCCACTCAGTTCACACGCCCTGCAGCAGCACGTACAGGTACAAGCACAAGTACAGGTACGAGCACAGGTACAGGTCCAGGCACAGGTACAAGCACAGGTAAAGGTACAAGCACAGGTATAGGTACAGGTACAGGTCCAGGTACAAGCACAGGTACAGGTACAAGAACAGGTAGAAGCACAGTTACAGGTCTCGGTCCAGGTCCAGGTCCAAGCACAGGTACAGGTAGAGGTCCAAGCACAGGTCCTGGTCCAGGTTCAGGTGAGGAGGTGGAGTTTAGGGAGGAAGGATGCTGAGAAACAAGCATCAAACAATGAGTTATAATGTAACAAGCAACTAAATAAAAGCAAAAAAACCCTGAAAGCAAAAGCAAAAGAAAGAAAAATAAGTAAGAGATTAAAAAATAAAAGAAAAATTAATAAAAGCAATTAAATAATAATAAATATTTTTTTTAAAAAAGGCACAGTGTGTATGTGGAAGAACAACAGAGGAGTGAATAAATGACTCACACTTTACTGTTGTATCAAATATTTATTCAAACTACATAACAGTAACAAAAAACCAGTTGTGTCACTTTCAGGAAACTCATAAAGTCCAAAGTTCATAAAAAACCATAAAACAAACAAACAAACAAACAAACAAACAAACCCTAATGGAAGATTCCCTACATTATACACTCGACAGTGCACTCTACAGAGTGCACTCGCCAACATAAACACATTTCACACTGCTTCTAACGCACCCTCGTCCACTTACCGTCTCGATCACCGATGAAGTGTGTGTCACTATGTCAAACGAATGTTCAGCACAGGAAGTTAGTGTGCAGTGGAGCAACGGAACGACTAAGTGTGTTCGTTGTACTGAGTCACGCCAGGCTAGATAGCTATCTGACCTGCTTCCTGGATGGTCCGCTAAGTGGCTAAGTGTTAAAGTCTTAAGAACTTGCTAGCAAGACTACAGCAATACCTTCTGGGAAAGTTCTGCCTCAAACACTCGTGAGCTGATACACTTACAACCTCGAACAGTGAAGGTGAAGGGGATGAGGGCGCATTAGGAACAGTGTTAGAACCGAGCCGTTCATTGAGTTACTGAGAGCAGACCTTCTGTCCTTATCATAAATCTATACAAACTGAGTAGATCATCATGGATCAAATAGAAAAAATTCATTGGCTTAAATGTGGTTCACAGCCAACACAGCTGTACAGTGCTGACAACTCCCATAATGCATTGTGTCACTGGGTCTGGAGAGGAGTTTAGGAGTTTCCTGGTGTGGTGAACCCGGGTTCGGGGGCTGGTTCTGGGAAGTCGAGGCGTGCCTGCCTGCTGTGCTCCAGAGCGATGGCCTCTGCTGAGTGTTTACACTTCTCCGAGCCACACTGACACGTGAAGTACTTACTCTTAATGTCCCAGAAACGGTCTCC
>CM040462.1:1334683-1350505 GCA_022758105.1 Pangasianodon gigas | reverse complement strand
GAGCCCCAAAACCCAAGTCAAGGTCCAAGTAAAGACAGTCGAGCCCCAAATCCCGAGTCAAGGTCCAAGTAAAGACAGTCGAGCCCCACATCCTCAGGGTCCAAGTAAAGAAGGACCGAGTCAAGTCCTAAGAAAAGTCGTACAGGTTCTGAGTCCCAGATGAAATTCCAAGTACAGAGTCAAGGCTTGAATCAAATTCCAATTAAAGACAGTCAAGTTCTAAGACCTAGATGAAGTTCCAATTAAAGACAATCAGGTCCCAAGTCATTTGAATCTCTAGTTAAGGTCTTAAAAATGATAAAATTAAGTATGTTAAGACAATAGTGGTGAAAAAATTTAAATTATATCAGTTTGAATTTCTAAGTGTGATATAAATATTATCTAATACCTTGATAGTCCACCTTTTATAACTGACACTCTTTCACATCCTCTGAACAGCTTTTGGATCTTCTTAATTGTAATGAAAATTGATATAAAAGCATCACAAAAATAAGCTGATTAAACTTGAAACTCAAAAATCATGTTCATAGCTTTTAGTGTAATATCACGTCTGCTTTAAAAAGCTCTTATTCTAGCATTTTCCCTGGTTAGCTGATGCAGATCAAACACACTTATATTGTTATATTTGGTTAACTACTAATTTAGTCCTTTATGGTTAAGGTCTCTTTATTTAACTTGATTAACATGGTCACTTATACCTTTTATAGATTATAAACATTTTGTTTGGACGTGGCATATCGGTTATCATTTTATGTGTGTTTTGTAGATGTACATTGCTCTGATATCGCTCCACGCTCTCATCATGGCGGGGTTCCATTTCATCTTCTGCTTTGAGCAGGACTGGGCAAGTAAGAACAACGTGATACCTCTCCGAAAATATTCCCATAGACACTATGATTATCATTAAATTTGACTAGCGCCACCTGGAGCACTGGAGGTCTTGTGGCTTTGTCAGATGGTTTTGTCACTTCTGCATTATGTAGGCTGATGCTTTAATGTTAAAAGAAGGTTGATGTTTTATTAGGCACATCCTGCCTGACGTGTTATTGTAGTTATTCTTAGGCAGGTTTCATGCTAACAGCTGTTGTACTGCAGTAACTCGGACACTGCAACACATTAATAACAGGTGGCAGTGTGCTAGGATCAAAGCTAAACCCATTCAGTAGATAAGAGGTCCTGTTTTCAGCCGATGCTGATTTACCCCTTGACCCCTAATCACTACCCTGACGTTCCTTCACGAGGAAGCCGTCTATGTAAGCAGTGTTTTTGGATAGTACATGATTAAACTCAGCAGACTAGCATTACCTCACTCTGTTTAATTAGCCTCGTTGTGTTTGAAGCTAACTATAACCCACTCCGTCACTCCGTTCCTGTCCTGACATGCCTTTGACCTTCCATTCACTGATCTGTGCCTTCATCACTCCATCCCTGTATTCCTTCTTTGCTACATCCATCTATCCATCTATTCCTCATCCCCATTCCTCATCACCATCCCTTAATCATTCAATCCCTCCTTTGTGGCATCGCTTCATCATTCAATCCCTCCATACTCCATCCCTGGATTCCTTTGTTGCTCCGTCCCTCTATCCCTCCATTCCTCATCACCATCCCTTGATTCTGCCATTCCTTTATCATTCCAACCCAATTCCCTCCACCCTCCATCCATGGATCCTGCCATTGCTCTCTCTATCCCTGTATTTCTTGTTCCATTCTTCTAACACGTTATCACTCCATCCTTGCATCTTTCCACTGCTTTGTCCCTGTAACCCTTCCTCCCACAACTCAATCCCTCTATCCTGCTCCCCTCTATTGCTACATCCCTCCATCTTTGCATCTCTCTGTCACCTCCCATATCCCATTGCTCCATCCCTGTATCCCTCTGTTCTCTGATCACTCTATCTCTGCACTCCTGCCTACATCCTGCAATCCCTCCATCCTTGATTGCTCCATTGTTGATTGCTCAAACCTTGCATCCTTTATCCTCCCATCCCTGCATCCCTCCCTCCATCCATCTATCATTCCATGCCTGTGTTCCTTCATTACACCATCCCCCACATTCCTGCATCCCTCTCTGCTTTCCCTCCTCAGAGTGCAGCAGTTTTTCCCCCCCAACCACGGTGATCCTGTTGATCCTACTGTGTTTCGAGGGACTCCTCTTCTTCATCTTCACCGCCGTCATGTTCGGTACCCAGGTTCACTCCATCTGCACCGACGAGACTGTGAGTTGCACCCTAATCCCTGACTGCTGATATCGCCTTCACGTCTGATGTTACATCCTGTCATGTTACATGCCTTTTTTTGTTTCATTTTGTGGCTTGTGCACTGCAGAGTGATGAAATAAAACTCTGAGCTTGAGACACGCTGCTTTATTCAAGCATTTAAACATAACTTGGTCTTATTTTAACAGTCACTGTTTTTTTTCAAAATCCTTACAGAAATTGAAAAGTAGAAAATTTCTGATTCAAATGATCATTTCAAGTATCATTCAGTTTGAGGAGTATGAGTATCATTACATTTACAGCATTTAGCATTACATGTTTTTGGTACATGAAATACATGAAATGAGTAACATACTTAGTATTAATCAATCAGGGACATCACAGAACATGTTATTTATTCTTCATGTTCTTTGTCTGTTTTCCTGATTTAAATAGTGGCAATGAGAAAAAAGAAAACTTTCATGCACATGGCTACTACGCTCGTTCTTCCTAAAGTTAGCAAGTTTATTTTAAATAAAATGCATTAGCTAGCTACATTAGTTAGCTTGGATGGAGTAGGGTTGCAGTGGAGATGTGGGTTTTGAATAGCACTTCTGTTGAATAGCAATCCTTTGATGTAGGGCTGGGGACGATATATCGATGTAATATCAATATCGTGATAAATGATTACGCAGTATGCTTTTCTGAGATATCGTTGGAATGGTGATGTATCTGTTACATTTTTAATAATTACAAATTAAATGGTACTGAATGGATGCTGTAGATTTGACGTAAAAATACGTAATCATCTTTGGCTTTGTAGGCATTCAAGAAAAGTATCATCAAACTCTAATGGATTTTAGTTTATTTTACTACTCTTCTGCGGACAATTTGTTAGCTAAACTATATATCGTTATATCGTAGCAATCTCCTCAAGTATCGTTATATGATATTTTTGTCATATCAACCATCCCTACTTTGTTGTCATGTCAGATGATTTAGAAGAACAATATACTGAGTAAGAGCTGTTATTTTCACTCACCTAGCATCATCTGTAGACATTTTTTCTCACCTAGACAGCGTTTTCTCCCAGCTATTAACTCCTTGTGCTGACTTATGGTATTTGTTTTAGAGTTTTATCACTATTGTAGGAAGATGCTGTAGTTCCTCTTCTTGATATTTTCACAGAGGAGCCTGCTTTGATCATTAATCATGACATAAGATACCAAACTCCCCCCTGAGAAGGCAGCTTAGGTGGACGCGTTTGTCTTGTTCATAAAGCAGCTTGAGGCCAACTCTTGTGTGTCCTTCATGGAGAACACAAGATCCATCAAAGTTTGAGAAACAATATCAAAATTTGTAGTGCTGTCATTTGTAAGTATAATATCGTGCTACTCCTCGTACATGGCTCCTGTTTTGTTACTGTGTTGTAGGGTATAGAGCAGCTGAAGAAAGAAGAGCGACGATGGGCCAAGAAGTCCAAGTGGATGAACCTGAAGGTCGTCTTTGGCCACCCGTTCTCTATAGCATGGCTTAATCCACTCGCCGTGCCCGAACACGGAAAATCGGACCTGTTCCAATACATCGTCTGACTCGGACTGTGTCCTAATCCTGTATAAGAACTGCACTAAGATGGCCTTATTTTCAATTTTCATTTATTTTATTTTTCATGGTGTGATTCAGGGCGCGTCCTAATCTTATATAAGAAGTGCATTTTTTCTGTTTTAATTTTTTTTCTACTTAGATTATATTTTCACACTGTATGGTGTGATTGATTTTATATATATATCCTAATATAGATCTATAAAATGGATGACGTGTTCTCATAAGAACACTAACTAACTAGACATTTGGGACAAAGCCAGTCTCATCCACCATCCTGTTGTGAATTTTAATTTCAAGATAAAATGAGGTCCAGTGAGTGAGGAAAAGGTTCACATTTCTCAGTACAAGAAACATTGCCTTAAATATATTACTTTTTTGTTTGTTTGTTTGTTTACTGTTATCAAATAATGTATTTTAAAATGGGATGTACCATCTCATGGGGATGGAATGGGTTGATATTAGTCATACACTGACATACAGTTCACTTTTTTGTTCTTTTTCATTGTTTTTTTTTCCTTTTAATGACTTTATCTTGAAATAACGCTTTATAAAAATGTTGATTTAGTTTTTAACCGAACATTGATAAGGACCTAGAGTTTTGAAGAACATTTCCTCCAATGAAGGTTTATAAGAGAGGTGCACATTTCAGATGTCCTAAAATCAGGATCCAGTACACTTTACGTAATATCTATATCTTATCGCCTTCCCAATCAGAAGCAGCAGCTAATCCTATTAATAGATCTCAGTCTGGTCCAGTATACTGAACGTGAGATGGACGACCGTTAGTATCTGAACTATTTCACAATCTTGACCCATAGGAACAAGGATGTACCTGTGTGTACATTATGGGATCAAAATCAAAACTTATATTTTCTTTGGCTTTTAATTGTTCACTTGAGCTTCTGGAGTAATTCCACAGAATCAAACCATTTCATTAAGTCAAAAGCCAGCTAGAAAATAAACGATGCCTCAGTCTCTGCCAAAAACATTCATCTTGGCCACTGTACCACTGTGAAATGACTCTTCCAGAACATAGCCATGAGTCACGAGAAAGACCAAGAAGTCTACAAACCTACAGTCTTGCCACCTTTTAGTCTAAACCTGAACCACAGCTGTAAAGAAGAAGGACGTCTTTAGAGCAAGAATGACATAGTGGATTTATTTGTACACAAACACAAACTTAACACCATTTATTTTGATCTGAGACACCCTCCTGTCTGCAGCTGGTCCAATATTATCACAGAGTTACTTGAATCACTGGATGGAGAGGCGTTTAATTGATTTCAACTATATTTGTTTGCAGTGATGGAAGAAGTACCATGAATCAGTTTGAGGGAAAACCTACTTCTGCATCTCTTACCCAAGCTCACTGCCTCTTCAAAACCATTCTACCTAATCAATGGAAAAAAGGTTTTTGTTTATTATTTGTAAACCGCATTTTCTCTTCTATGGCCATTTGCCAGTTCTCAGAGCTTTCCTCCGTCACACAACAGCTACCAGTCAGGATGGGTGAAGGCCAGCAAGTGCTTCCTCTGAGACACGCTTTTGATCTGCCGCTCATCCTGAACACTTGAAAATGCTAACTGCCATCTTTCACATGCATAAACAATCAATCCCAATGACGGCGTCAGCACTTTTCTTTTGTGCAACTCGGGAGCTCATGTATTAATGTACTCATGTATTAAGAACATGGTTAAGGGAAAACTCTAACATGCCACCTAATTCTCAATTTCTGACACACTTTTTTTTTTTTTTCTTTTGTTGCATTTCGTTGTTTATTGATTCTTTATTTGATGTCTCAATCCAATCTCACACTCATTCTTCTCCCCGTATTGGTGAAGTGTGTCCTGGAGAGATGTACACCAGTTTTGAGTATACTGCATGTTCAGAGAGAGTTCCTGCTATCCTTAAATATAGTATTTGGCATTTGGACCATTTTTGGCACAGATTGCAAACACTATAAACACCTTAAATATGGTTGCTTACAATCGGACCACTTCTGGTGCACAACACACACTTTGGCCGTAATCCAACTAGGTGTCCTGGATTTATCTGCTATTTGGCAATAATTGTTAAACCAGCAAGAAGTTTGAAGGATTCACCAGCTTGATTCTCCTGGCTTTGGCTTGGCTGTGTATGAAGTATAATATATCAAAAAGCCATGGGCTGGAGATCTGGCAACCCCTTATATATATATGCGTATTGGCCACTCTATTTGATTGACTGCACACCATTATATATGCCTGCTGATGTAGGACCAGAAGAATGTGAAGAGACTACAGCAGTTTTAATTTTCCCAGAGTGCCAATGTTGATCTCTCTTCAGTCAAGATACAGAACCAAAAGTTCACAGGGTGGAGATGGACCTTATCCAGCTCCTCCTGTAAGCATAACCCTAACCAGCACAACACTGAACAATATGAAACAATGCAGTTAAGACCCTTATCCAGCCTGAAACACACTGAGATGTTTCTACCTGCTGAACCTCTGATTTGGCGCTGCCCAGGAGGAGCTAGATCAGATCCGACTCCACCCTGTGGACTTTCTGTTCTGCAGCGATGAGTACTTGTAGTTCAATTTGTGCCTTTGGGTCTTGTGATATGAGAAAAGAAAAGGGGGTCTCTGTGGTCAGTATCTTTCTTTTAATCCCCTTTTTTTGTCTTCTGGGTTTCATGGGTTTTGTTCCAGCTGCTTTCACTCCAATGTTTTATGGTAAATGCAATAAATTTGAATGTTCTTTATATTTAAATGTCACACTCACTTAGAGTTTCATTCTTCATGGCAGATTTGTAGTAATATTACTGAGTAATAGCTTACACCACAGCACTGTTGAATTCTGGATTGTGATTGGTCAGAAGGTGTTGATTAATTCTCTATAACAGCAGCTCTGACAGTAGTGCAGCTGCAAATCACAGGTTTATATTAATGCACTCGTTCTAATACGCTATCGTTTCTATAGTAACAGCTCATTCACAGGGACGCTGCACATAAATGGATTTAAACGTATGTAGTCAATGATATGGTGAGGTTTACTGTAAGGGGATGTTTAAGTAAAATTTATTGAAGGAATCTCCAGTGTCTGCACTTTGTAACAGTCTGAAGTTAAGCTTTACGTTTCCCGACATCTTCAGGACAGAGAAGTTTACGCTTCTTTGCGGTTTCTTGATAAAATGACAAGCTGCGTTTTTTTTTGTCTTATTAACTTCAAGAGAGAGAAAAAGGAGAAGCTGGTGAGGGAACGACTGTTTATAGTTGCTATGACGTAAGTGACAACAGGAACTCACTTGTTTTTACGAGGCTCCGCAATATTAAATGTAACTATAAACAGATATAAAGTACAAGTATGTTCTTTATTAAATAGAAAATTATAAGTGCTGACAAACTGCTGTGGTATAAGAGGAATAAAAATCTTCAGAATGTGCAGTTATAGGAAAATAACCACCTGCTATTTAACTTTTTCTTCGCACCTTTCTCACACTCAGGGAGTACACTGAAAAAGTTTGTTTCTTTTTTTTATTCTTACATACACATATTCCACATATTTACAGAAGAAGGTTAGTTCATCTTATACAGGCGATATGTGGCAAATAGGCATGTCCTGATAATACATTTTCACACTGAATTAAAACAAACAACTCAGCTTTTTTTTCCTCTTGTAGCAAAGAGCAAGCTAAATTATATAGCTAGTAGGTTAATGCTACATACAGTCTCCTCCAAAAGTATTGGAACAGCAAGATCAATTCTTTTGTTTTTGCTATACACTGAAGACATTTGGGTTTGAGATCCAAAGATGAATATGAAATGATAGATCAGAATTTCAGCTTTCATTTCCTGATATTTACATCTAGATGTGTTAAACAACTTAGAACATGGCATCTTTTGTTTGAGCCCACTCATTTTTTCAAGTGATCAAAAATATTGGAACATGTGACTGACAGGTGTTTCTTGTTGCCCAGGTGTGTCCTGTTAGATTGATTGTTTAAACAATTACTAGCTCTGAATGTCTAGTCTTGGTTTGAGTCCTAGGTTTCACCTGTGTTATGACTGCATCTGTTGTTAAAAAGGATAAACCAACATGAAGACCAGAGAGCTGTCTCTGGGAGAAAAGCAAGCCATTTTGAAGCTGGGAAAAGAGGGAAAATCAATCAGAGCCACTGCACAAGCATTGGTCAAAGCCAATACAACAATTTGGAATGTCCTGAAAAAGAAAGAAACCACTGGTGTACTGAGTAACAGACACTGAATGGGTCGGTCAAGGAAAACAACAACAGCTGATGACAGAAACATTGTGAGAGCTGTGAAGAAAAACCCAAAAACAGCAGTCAGTGACATCACCAACAACCTCCACAGGGGAGAGGTGAAGGTACCACAATCCACCATTCGAAGAAGACTTCAAGTGCAGAAATTTAGAGGCCATACCACAAGGTGCAAACCTCTCATCAGCAGTAAGAGTCAGAAGGCCAGACTGGAATTCACAGAGAAATACAGAGATGAGCCACAAAAGTTCTGAAACCAAGATTAACCTCTACCAAAGTGATGGAAAGGCCAAAGTGTGGAGAAAGAAAGGATCTGCTCATGATCCAAAACATACGAGCTCATGGGTCAAGCATGGTGGAGGTAGTGTCATGGCTTGGGCTTTCATGGCTGCTTCTGGATCAGACTCACTAATCTTTATTGATGATGGAACTCATGGTGGTTGCAGCAGAATGAATTCAGAAGTCTACAGAAACATTCTGTCTGCAAATTTACAGAGAAATGCATCCAATCTAATTGCAAGGAACTTCATCATGCAGCAAGACAACGACCCAAAACACACTGCAACACAACAAAGCACTTCATCAGGGGGAAAAGTGGAAGGTTTTAGACTGGCCAAGTCAATCACCAGACCTTAACCAACTGAGCAGCATTTCACCTCCTGAAGAGGAGACTGAAGGGAGAAACCCCCCAAAACTAACAACAACTGAAAGAAGCTGCGCTACAAGCCTGGAAAAGCATCACAAAAGAAGAATGCAACAGTTTGGTGATGTCAGTAGGTCACCGGCTTGGTGCAGTTATTGCAAGCAAGAGATATGCAACCAAATATTAATGTTCCAATACTTTTGATCACTTGAAAATTGGGCGGTCTGCTACCAAAGGTGCCATGTTCTAAGTTGTTTAACATTCACATTTATGGCATACGCCCTTATCCAGAGCGACTTAATTTATCTCATTTATACAACAGAGCAGCTGAGGGTTAAGGGCCTAGCAGTGGCATCTTGGTGGTGCTGGGATGTGAACTCATGACCCTCTGATCAGTAGTCCAACATTTAGATACGTCATCATGTAACATCTAGATTTAACACATCTAGACATAAATATCAGTAAATGAAAGCTGAAATTCTCATCTATCATCTCATATTCATCTTCTGATCTCAAACCCAAATGTCTTCTGTATAGCAAAAACAAAATAACGGGCCTTGCCGTTCCAATACTTTCGGAGGAGGCCGTATGCTACTCAGCCTCCTTTCAGATGGAATCCAACAACATTTTCAAATGTCCAATAAAACTACTTTAATATATTAAAAATTGCAGTATATTGTATAACCAGCACATGCCTAATTTAAATTTAATACATGACACTGAGCTGAACATCAGTATAAAAAAACAGACACATTAAACTGTGTGTCAAGTCACTGGATAAATATGAATAAACCTCATGCTAAATGCTCATTTCTACATTAGGATTCTTAGCTAATCTATTCACGTCATATATATCTTTTTATCGCATACCTATAGCATTAACACGATAAAGATAACGCAGTATAACTAGCCATGTAACGATTTGACAATAAATCTTTGCCAGTGGTATACCACTGCAAAATTAACTTCGGGAACTGGTGTTTTTCCCCGTAACGTTAGCTGTTCCTGCAGCTGCCGATGTTTAACGTCCGTAATTTTAGCTCAAGACGGTGAAAAACAACAGAAATAACAAACATCAGCATCTCAGATTGAAGTAACGTTAATAGAAATAACTCACATTGCCAGGGACTTGCATGGAAAACTATAAACGTACACATGACTTTGGATTTGGTGATTAAAAACAAAAAAATCAAAAATAAGGCATCCAGTATGGATTTCCCAGATAGTCAGTTCCAATCGTTTATTCTCCTCTGAGAATTCCAATAAACTGGACGTAGGAAGCACTGGAGATTCACAGCAAGTGTAAACGCATTGTGTTTGAGTTTTGCTACATGAGATAATAAAAGCTGCAGAGAAGAAAGTTCATCCGTGAAATGACCAACTAGCAAACTTACACGCTAATCTAGCAGTTAGCATAGTCGCTTTATCTACCATTCACTGTTAGCGAATCGCTGCTAGGACACATGGGCAATTCAAACAGGAATAGCAGCAATGCTAACATTTAGCTGTTAGCAATTTGATTGAATTTGACTTTTAAATATAATATCAGGTTTTACAGATTATACTTATTCCTAATTTAATTAATGTTTGCAAAAAAAAAATTCAAGTTATTTTCTCTCACTAGTCTTTAGCATCTTATTAGCATGTTGCATTCTATTCCTGCAACCATTAAACTCTTCTTTTTTTTGACCAAAAGAAAACTAAAGACGCTATAATGCTAATCCTTCCTGTTATTTTTTCCTTCACTGTCAATTGTTAGCTTATTTGCAGAATGTTTAATTAAGTCTACTAACTACTCATTATTCTCTACTAAGAAAAAAGTTATTTTCTATCTGTAAGTCTTCACTGTACATCCAATAAAGGATGAGTTAGCTAAGCAAAAAAACAAAAACAGTTTGCTGAAATGCTAATCCTGGGAATTAGCATGGTCATTGCTAGATAGCATTGCTATCTTCAATTCATTGAGAGTTACATTAGCAATTTTATTATATCTGAAGTTTTACAAACGCTGCATTCTGCACTTTTAGTAGCTTGTAGGTAAAATCTGAGCAGTTAGCATGTTCCTGGCTTGCCGCCATCTTCTTTTTGTTGTTAGCCATATGCAATAGCAGTTAGCATTGGCAATTTTGGCTATTTGACCATGCTAATCCTGGCAATGGTTGCACCTTGCTATCTTCCATTTTGAATTCTGAATTTTGAAGGATTTCTTTAAATGAGATTATGTTTTATAAATTCTTTACTTTTTGTCGCTAGCGAGTGAGCAGTTCACATGGTTCTGGCTTGCTATCTTTCATTTCTTGTTAGCATTAACACTTTTACGTTATCTATGTATACTGTCTATGTCTAGGTTTTGGAAGTTCTGGATTTGGTTGTTTAGGTACAAATTGTGCACTTTGTCGCTACATTCCTGAAAGCACTTTTTCAGGATTTTCCGTTTCTATCCGAGCGACGTCAGATATCAGCGACGGAAGGCGCACAATGTGAAACGGCTTTGTGCAGAGATTAAGCTTGATGTTGTGCTAGCTGTTATTGCATCAGTGCGGCTCTCTGATCACAGTGACGTGTCTGCGGAAGAGATGAAGAAGAGACTCAGCGTTCATCACATGATACTCTGCGCTGTTATTATACAGCCGAAAAAAGGCATCTAATCCCTCTACAGCTGTTTCTAGGTCACAATTTCCTACTGTGGATAAAGGCAGAGGAGGTGCAACGGATCTCAGCGTGATGACATCATGCACATGTGGGTGGAGAAAATAATATCGTAATAACATCATGGACAGTTTCACTTCCACCTTCTCCAACCAAGAATCATCACTGAGTGAAAATCCTGAACCTGTTTCACTCAGAAAATACGTCACGCGTTACAGAAAAAGGAAATGATCCATGATTCCATCATTAAAAGCGATTAAATATCTAAATATCTATTACAAATGCTGTTTATGTTTAACACGTTGTTGTTTTTTTTTTTTTAAATAAACTTTATACTGTTTAAATGATTTCTAATTGAAGTGGGAAACTTTCCCTGTGAAACACACCGACACTGATTGTGATGATGTCACAATCGGCTGACCAATCAGCAGCTTCGATTCTTCTCTCTTACCCCAAGTTCAAAGTAGCTAGCGTGTTTGTTTATTTATTTTCCACGTCTGTGCGTGACACACAGCCGTGATTTCATCAACAAAGCAATATTTAAATAGAGATTCTCTCAATTCTACGCAAATTAGCTACGACGCTGTAAAGAAGCGACAAATCCGAACAATTCGCACGAAGAATTCCTAGGATCAGTCCTATGGTGCGCGTTGTTCGATGTTTCTTACGTTCCCTGCTCACAACTTTAGTTCTTATCTGCAATTAGTTCCCTTTTACAGTTTGATGCAAAATTAAGGAAAAATCTCATCTTATCCTGTCATATATGACATTATGAAGAAAAATAAAGCTTGGAAGGAAGTAGCAGAGATTATTGGTGCTTCTGGTGAGTGTACATAGCTAGTACAGTATGATTTGATGATAATTTGTGTTTAACTAGCTTACGTTTAGCTTTGTGTTTAGCTTTAGATGCTATATACTAAAGCTACTTTCGTTTCTATTTGGAACTAAATCAAAACAACGCTGAGCAGACATGAACGTAGTGTCATCTTCTCTTCTTTCTTTGCTTTCCTCCATTAATCTTGAATCTGTTTTAAGACTTTAGTTTTCATTGCTCCATCATCCCACACCAGAAGGTCCAGCATTTAAGTCTTTGGTATGACCCAATACTCACACAAGCTCCTGTCATGGAGATATCGTGAGGATACTCACTCTACAACGAGGTGTTTATAATGGATAATAATAAAAAAAAAAAAACTCTGGAAGGATCTGTGATGGTTGAGAAGTCGCACATCAGGACATCTTCCTGCTCCATCCTCCAAAATAATCCCAAGCGTCCATAAGCACGGGGAACTTCCTGTGCTTCTTGTTCATAAATATATCCACAAAGGCTGAGAGAACTCAAGATGGCCGTTCTGTAAACCACGTCCTCGAACAGGATTATGGTGTTACTTTCTCCAAGAAGGACACAGATGATGCTCCTTTAAACATGTCCTAGATAAGGACCCTACATAGCCAACCGCTTCTGGGCTAGTGATTATATTTTAAAAAAAAAACACTGTCTGCATTAAATATGGTGACATTTTATATAACTAATGATTAGCACATGGCTAGATTTCAGGTTGCCCTTGTTACAATAACTAGCCACAATACTAACGTGACAAGCTAGCAGGCAGGATCCATGCAAGAAATTTCATTCGTTGTTAGCAATATCAGCAACTTCACTGAGGATTATGCCTTTAAATCATCACATCACAAATAAACCAAGAGTAATTAATGGAGCTATGAGTAATTCCTTTGCTAGTTTTAAACCATAGCAAAGTTTCTAAATTCTACTTTAGACTTTTTTCTAAATTCTTTTTGTGCTTTGTCATCTTCACTTTTTTTTTTTTTGCTAGCCACATTAGTATTTTTGGCTGAATTGTTTTTAGCTCGCATATCTAGTTTGATTACTTTTGGTCACAGCACTTTAAATCTTTGAAAGCGGCTGCTGCTCGTCGTGACGCGTGTGTCTTCAGTTCACGTCATCTCATTCGTCCTTTTTAGAGGTCTCGGAGTATGTATTGGTGGAGGAAGAGCGTTGTAGCACCAGGAGACCCGAGAGTGTGAGCGAGACCCCGACCCACCACAGAGCGACAAGGCTGTCCCCAAAGATCAGCTGCCCAAGGAGCGCCTGAGGAACAGAACAGATAGCGTGTCGTCATGTAACTAGAACTCAATGTCACGTGCGGTTAGTTCACTGCCAAAAATCACTTCAATATCACCAAGGGGTGACAGATGCTTTTAGAGTTTTCCATAAATCCTATTCAGTCATTAAATAATCTATAATAAGAGGTCAAACAAGGTCATCATGGAACCACAATCACACCGTTAACATCATGCGTGACACTAAATTGAGCTTCCAGCAACAGAGACTAGCATCATCTGAATGTTCTCAACTGTATGCAAATTTATGATGTAATAAAATGTATAAACCCAAATGATTGGCTCCGGCAAATTCCTCTTGTGTATAAATCCTAAAATAAACCGAATACATTTCCCTGTCCTAGTTTAAAACCTGCCGGATGGGAGGCCACGCCCATAACCTACTGATGGAAATAATGAAAATACATATAGGTTGCGTTTGAATAACTTGGAAATTCTGACCTCCAACTAGGAATCCACTTAGAATTCCAACTTGGAGAGTCAGGAAGGTGTCCTTGACCCTGAGGTCAGCATGTGATGTCATGTCAACATGGCCACCCACTCCGCCAACAATAAATACACGTCACTATTTAAACGAGTATATAGTTGTACTTTAAATTGACACAGACACATTAGTTGGCTAAATCTATAACAGTTAAAAGGTAGCTGTTTTGTGAAAGTAAATACATCATGATCACTAATGTTAGCTGGCTAGCTTGTTGCTAACAAAACACACACTTAGCATATTAGCTGGCTAGCTTGTTGCTAACAAAACAAACACGTCCATGTTTTTTTTTTTTTCTCCGCTTTGTAGCTCGAATGTGCCAAGCGTGAAATTTAGGTAATTCCGAGTTCAGACTTCCCATTTCTCTACACAGCAATAGAGACAAGGCGGAGGTGGTTTAACTTCAAGGCTAGGGGTTGCGTTTCGAATAAATTAAGGTTTAAAATAAAAGTTAGTGGTTGATTCACTCTCAAGAAGAAGAAAGAAAAAAGAGTACTAAACTATGCCTTTCCTCGCATGCTGAGGTTTTACCTTTAAGCGTACACCTTTTGTACCTTTAATATGTAGCTTTTACCTGGAAAGGTGAATATAGTGGACCTTTAAAAAGGAGATTTGAGGTACATACATAGATTGTGATTAGTTTTTTCTTTTATTTAGTAAAAATTTAAACGTGTACTACAGTTTTTACCCTTTTTTCCGAGAGAGTACACAGGGGAAATCTGGGGTTTGGGGGTTCAGGGTCTAGGGCAGGGGTTATTAACCTTTTTTTAGCCTGTTTAAGGGTTCAAAAATCCCATGACACCTCACCACTTTTTTGTTTTAAATAAATTTTTTGAGCAGCTCTGCAGTTATCGGCCGACTACACTGAAAATCCACCATCTGTTACTGTAAGGAAGTGCACAGGAAAGTTGTTCTAATTTTTCTAAGTTATTTACGACATCCAGATGTGAATATCAGGAAATGAAAGTTGAAATTCTGATCTATTGTCTCATATTCATCTTCTGATCTCAAACCCAAATGTCTTCAGTCTATAGCAAAAACAAAAGAGTTGGTCTTGCCGTTCCAATATTTTCGGAGGAGGCCGTATGCTACTCTAAGTTAGCATAACTTAATAATAAGTTATTCTAAGATATTTACGACATCCAGATGTGAATATGAGGAAATGAAAGCTGAAATTCTGATCTATCGTCTCATATTCATCTTCTGATCTCAAGCCTAACTGTCTTCAGTGTGTAGCAAAAACAACAGAGTTGGTCTCGCCGTTCCAATACTTTCGGAGGGGATTATACAGCGTGTCCCAAATGTTTCCATACATCAGAGGGAAATTAACACTTTTTAGCAAAATGTCTTCCAAAATTTTTCATACTTAGTTTATATTTTATATATATATATTTTCAGACAGCCTTTAAGAACGCATTTGAGAAAAGAAGAAGGTATTGAAATCATTCTTATGGCTGGATCGGGAAGATGTCGAAAGGTTGCTATGGAGATTCAGTTATATTCATAACCAGGTGTGTTAACACGAGTTCATCATGAGCGAGAGAGACGACTCCTAGTCATTCTTTACAAAGAAATGGTGATCTTGTAGCAAAGTCCCTGTAGAATCATTGATGTGGTGAAGCTTTCTGTTAGGAGATGTTTATTTAACATTTACGGAAGGAGTCTCCAGTATCAGCGCTTTGTAACAAGCTGCACTTTTGTCTTTTTAACTTCAAGACAGGGGAAAAATAAGAGAGGCTAGTGAGGGAACGATTGTTTGTAGCTGCTGTAATGTAAGTGAGAACCTGTTTTTTTTAATAAACGGGTAAGACGTATGACATGTTGTTTAATTAAAAAAAAAAAAAAA
>CM040462.1:1304428-1319694 GCA_022758105.1 Pangasianodon gigas | reverse complement strand
TGTGTGTGTGTGTGTGTTACAAACACCGCCAGCTATGCCACTCTCTCTCTGGTTACAGAAGTCACTGAAAGCACAGAGAAACACATATAAGTAGCCTAACGGTAATAAAGCACAGGTGAGAATCATCACGTGTTACCTGCCGGTTCAACCCGCCTCCTCTCCGTCCACAGCCAACACTCGACCACGCCCCCGCAGGCACAGATACTTTTTTTGGAAGTTGTGATTTAATTTTAACTGTGTATAGCTGCAACACCACAGACTTAGCTTCTAGACACCTTTGTTATCATTCACTAGCTACCTCGCCTTAACCAAAACAACAGCTTCTATTTTACAACATAGTAAGTGTAATTTGCAAAAGTTAAACTTAATACAACATTGTGTAGATGAGCAACCGGATCAGTGTATACACCAATCTACCTCTGAATCATGAAACAGTTGTTTGATCAAAAAGAGTGGTGATTTAAATACAGTTGATGAGTCAGCTTCAGGTGCTTAGACGCTAGGTCAGATTTGTGTATCAAAATGAATAATGGATGAAGTCAGATTTAATTGAAAGTTTATTTAATAACTTTATTTAAAACTGTAGATGAGCCAAGTTTCCATCCTGACCAAATAAACATGCTTATTTCATATAAACAAAATCATGAAAGAAATCAATCCAGACAAAATCATTAAATTTACATCTTGTTTGTTTGGTGTTGTTTAGCTTAAAAAAGACAGGAAAATGCCATTACAGGTTTAAGGAGCGTATGGGAGGGTGTAATAATATTACCAGCTGTGCGGTCAGGAACTGCACTAGTGTTAGATTTGATAATTCATTGTATGAATATTTAATCTTTTTTAGGTCAAAATTGTCAGCTCAAAACTCAAAGTGCCTTTTAGTGATTATATTAGTGGCATCCATAATAAATATAGTTAAGTGATGTTAACTATATACTTGTCTAATGTTAGCTATAGCTCTTCCAGGTCTGGTAATATAATATAATCAGAGTAAATGTCACTGAATTTTGAGTTAGTATAACATTGTGGGAAAACCATTATATCTATATTCCATAAGCCTAAATTGTGTTTAAGGTTCCTGCATGTGCAATAGTGATTATTAATGTTATTTGACTTTGATACTACTTGTACTCTAATTACTATATTTGCTATAATTATTGATGTTTCTGATATTGATGTTGACTATTTAGCTGCAAATCGAGTATTTTTCAAATTGTTAAAGCATTATGCTCAAATTTACACTCAACATGTAGATATGACACATGATTTCGCTAGTATAGTGAAATAGTTATTTTGCTAATGATACATAATTAACTCTATTAAAGGGGTTTTCTAGTTGAAAAATTATCTTAAAAGTGTATTGTTACCTCCATCCTGGGGTCGTTCACTGTAATAATCAGGAAATCTTTAGTTCTCTCTTGTGTTAAACCAAGTTCTTGAGACGTGTCCCTCTCTCCCAAGGAAGGTATATCCAGCTTTGGAAAATGAAAGGAATAATATGATATCTAAACATATCACATGGTGCCATGTAATTCCAAGCCACTGGATTATATTACATTACAATATTAACAGATTCACCCCATGAGTCGCTGGACGCTGCAGGTGAGACCTTGAAAAATGGGCCTCAAGACCTGTCCTAACATGATATCCATATACTGTACATTATATACATGGGTTCAGAAAGTATTCAAACCCCTTTGGCTGTTAATCTACACACAATAATCCATAATGATAAAGCAAAAACATGTTTTTAAAATTTTTTCCTAATTTATTAAAAACCAAAAATGGAAATCTCTCATTTACACTTGACTGGACTGGAGTCCACCTGTAGCAAATTCAATTCATTGGACATGACTTTGAAAGGTACACACTCATGTGTATCAGGTTCAAAAATTCACAGTGCATATCAGACCAAAATCCAAACCATGAGTCCAAAGAACTCGCCGTAGACTTCCGCAATCAAATTATGTGGAGACATAGATCTGGAGAAAGGGTATAAAACCATTTCTAAAGCTTTGGATGTTCCCAGGAATGCAGTGGGCTTCATCATCGAGATAGGGAAGAAGATTGGAACCACCAGGACTCTTCCTAGAGCTGGCCAAACTCAGTCAACAGGCTAGAAGGTCCTTCCTCAGGGAGGTGACTAAGAACCCAATAGCCACTTGAACAGAGCTTCAGAATGAGTGGGAGAACCTACCAGAAGGACAACTATCTCAGAAATAGTCCATCAATCAGGCCTTTAGGGTAGAGCGGGTAGATGGAAGCCACTCTTGAGTGAAAGGTATATGGCAAGCACTTAAAGGACACTGAGAGCATGAGGGAAAGGATTCTATGGTCTGATGTGAAATTTGCTAACTCTGTCATTATGGGTTCTGAATACTTTCCAAACACATTATATACACCCATTGCTAACAGGTGCATAAAATCAAGCACATAGCCATGCGATCTCCATAGACAAACATGGGCAGTACAATGGGTCTTACTGAAGAGCTCAGTGACTTCAAACATCTCTCCAATGTCAAGCATTTTAACTACATTTTAGGGGAAGCCTGGCTTCCCGTGTAGTCTTAAAGCAATCACACTTGATACAGTATATAAACACTAACTGGCCAATGGTTTCTGACCATCACACCCACAGCCAAGTTCCAAAATCTAGTGGAAAGCCTTTCCAGAAGAGTGGAGCTTATTATAATAGCAAAGGGAGACTAAATATGAGTGTTATGATCAGGTGTGCACAAACCAGCCTAGGCTAACTAGAACATTCCTAAAATCAGATGTAAAGAAATACAGCTTTCATTTTTGTTAAATCAATAATATTGATTAATAATATTGATTAATATTAATATTAGCATTTGTGTATGTAGTCATTTAGTCAAAATTATATTAAGTAGTCCACTGTAATCTTAAGAATATCCATTTTAATTTAGGTCTTCACTAGCTGGCTTGCTATAGTACACTTTAGATTTTTGAATGGTACATGTTGTTGAGACGTAGGACTTTTTTTCTGTCTCATTTTTGTATTACTGTACTGTGAGAGTTCATTCAGCCAGTTATAGATGTATTCCAACTGGTACAGCAACATATGAAAATATGGACATTAGATATTTTTAAAATGTCTTTTCTTTAAAAAATATTTTTTTAAAGAAAAGATGTCTACTTCTAAATTAGGTAGGACCTTTTGCGTTCTCTCTCTCTCTCTCTCTCTGTCCCTCTGTGTGTGTGTGTGTGTACCTTGTGGGTTTTTTTTGTGAGGAGAATATACTAATGCACAATTTCAATGTTTTAAATATGCAGTCTTTATTACAAAACAAATTTTAATTTCAAGAATACAATGTAGACCAACCATGTAGAAATGTGATTGTCACTATAAGAGCACATAAGTTAGCTAACCTAGATAAGTTGTGTATGAGTGTCTATGTCCGTACAAAGAATTGTGATTTGGATGTAATCATTATAATCATAATCATTTGCACCATAATCACTGACTTTAACTGACAACAGACATATGTCTGGAAATCTGTCTGGATAGTACTGAAGTCAAAGTCACGATGCTCGTAAGCCAGATGCTTAGCTGAGTTGCTTTTGTCACTGTTTCGTAGTGGACAATTTATAATGTTTTTTTACTTAATGGTGCTGTTGTGTCTGTTAATTTTCATCAACAGCATGAGAAAAAATATACCCAAGTCTCACTTCCTGAGGCTGCTTTGTTTTTTTGTTTTTTTTTCAAACATTGAGGACATGAAATTTGTTTTCTTTAGTTTATTATCCTCATCTCGCCTATCCAAGTAACAGATATTATATAGAATACAAAATCAAATCAGTATTGGTCTATTGCCAATGCTAATTAGTACTGGAGCATTGAAAGTATCAAATAATATAAAGTATCAAATATAATATCAAATAATAATATATTATTTGAAATGTTTATCGAGTTGTTGTATTGAAAATGTATTGAAATTGAAATGATACCAAGTACAACTCTACTCATAACTACTAGAACCCAAAAGCACCTTTAAAAAATACCATACTTCACCACCAGAGAGCTCTGGACAGTCACTTATACCACCTAATGGATGTGCTGGCCCTGCTATTTAGATTTAATATTTATGGTATAACCTACTGATGACATCCTTACTGCCACATATAACTTCAGGAACCTGTAGACGAGGTCCAAATGTGGATGATGGGCAGGTTTCACATGTAACATTATCCTCCTTCAGGATTTTATTAGAGAAGCCCATTTTCACTGAGTACTGTGTGTTTTGCCCAACATAAGGAGAAGCCAGTATACAGTTCACTGCATTCATTTAATTAAAATACTTACTTTAAATTTTAAAGGATATAAAATCTCACCCAGTCCTGCAGGTAGCAGTCTGTGTAGTAGATTCTGATCAGTGAGGTGGGATGGAGTTCCACATGACTTCACTCCTGCAGCAGCTGTTTGAGGGAAACCAGAGGCTTGTCATTTAAATGAACAAACAAGTAGAGTAACGTGCAAGTGGTTAACCTATATGTCGTTATTTTCTTACAGTAAAGTGTCAGACACTTGTAGCTCTGTGATGATTGGAGATAAGATGATTGGTCTGTTGGGGCCATGCATGGACAGAGTGGGGACGGTGTTAGAGCATGCAGGGGTGAGGTGCAGATGGCGTTGCAGTGCTGTGGGTATGGAGTGGGGATGGTATTGGGGCCACGCAAGGATGAGGTGGGGGTGCCGTTATGGCACACCGAGATAGGGTGCTGGGGTTCTGTGGGAATGTGGGGTGGTGATAGATAGATAGATAGATAGATAGAGTACTTTACTGATACCTGAGGGAAATGGTTTTGTCACAGCAGCAGACAATTACAGACATTACACGTGTTAGGACAGGTCATTACACATGACATTATAGACACCTAATACTAACAAGACACACTTTATCTATAAGTCAGTGTAAGGTAGATGCATACAAAGTCATGTGAAATAAAGTGACAGTGAGTTAAAGATAAATGGAAACTATCTGAGGTAGGCAGATAATGTATAAAGTATAAAGGTGTGTTGGTGGTATTGTACATGAGTAAATTGTATGGAGGTGTGTCTGTTTGTCTTCAATCATAGAAAACACCTAGAGGATGAGCTATAGAGACTGATGGCAGCAGGTATGGAGGACCTCCTGTACCGCTCTTTGCTGCAGTGTGCTGGATTAGTCTTGGGCTGAAGGTGCTCTGCTGACTGGTTCGATAATCATGGAGGGGGTGAGAAGCTTTGTCCAGCATCCTCTTCAGAACAATCAGTTCCAGGGAGTCCAGGTTGGTCCCAGTGACCTGCCCAGCTTTCCTGGTCAGTTTGTTCAGTCTGCTGGCATCTTCTGCCTTAATGGCACTCCCTCAACACACTGCTGCATAAAGGATGGTGCTGGACACAACAGATCAATAGAACATGTGTAGCATAATGCTGCAAATGTTAAAAGACCTGAGCTTTCTCAAGAAGTAGAGTCTGTTCTGTCCCTTCCTGTAGACTGCCTCGGTGTAACATGTCCAGTCCAGTTTGTTGTCCAGATGTACACTCAGATATTTGTAGGTCTCCACCACTTCCACTTCCTCTCTCAGGATGGAGCCAGGGGTTAGCAGGGTCTTCTTCCTCCTGAAGTCCACCACAATCTCTTTGGTGTTGGCCACATTAAACTGAAGGTTGTTCATCCCACATCACTCAATGAAGCTGTCAGTCATGGTCCTGTTCTCTGTCTCCTGCCCATGACTGTCACATCCAACAACCGCAGTTGTTGTCAGAGAATTTCTACAGGTGACACATTGCTGAGTTGTACTTAAAGCCTGAGAAATGGAGACAGGACTTTCCTTTGTGGATCTCCTGTGCTGCACACCACCTGGTCTACAGTTCTGTAGACACACAAACTGAGGTCTGGATGGCAGGTAGTCTGTGATCCAGCAGATGATGGTAGTCCGCATGCAAACTACTTAGATTTTTGCCAAGTGGCGAGGGCTGAATTGTGTTGAATGCACAGAAGAAATCAAAGAACATGACCCTCACAGTGCTCCCTGCCTTGTCCAGGTGTGAATGGGCCCTCTGCAGTAGGTAGATTATTGCATCATCAACACCTATATGGTGCCAATAAGCAAACTGCAGGGGGGTCTAGTGATGCGCCAAGTCTGAGGTGAGCTAGAGCTAGACTTTCCAGGGTCTTTCTTCATGTAGAATGTTAGTGCCACTGAGCTGAAGTCATTAGCGGCAGTTGGACCCCCTTTCTTGGGTACTTGAACAATTCATGAGGTCTTCTACAGCTTGGAAACCTAACCTTTTCTCAGGCTCAGGTTAAAAAGGTGCCGCATCACTCCACAAAGCTGGTCAGTGCAGGTTTTAAGTACTTTGGGGCTAACACCATCTGGCCCTGCTGCCTTGCCATGGTGGAGTCTCAGCAGCTCCTTCTTTACATGATCCACCGTAAAGGTGAGCCCAGGGTGTGCAGTAGGAGGTCTATCCCTGCTTGTGGAGCTTTTCGGACTGTAGGGCATCTGTGATGTGCTCGTCGTGACCATGCTGGATGCCTGACAGAGCCCAGAGTTGAGAGGGTGAGGGGTAGGATCTACAGATGTGGGATGGACAGGGGAGGGGGAGTGCAGCTGTGGGTGTTGTAGTGAAATGTGAAGTAGATCAATATGTGGTGCAGGAACAGTTATGGACCCAGTGAAGACCTTGCCACCATCAGTAGGTTCATTGCTGATCTTGAAAATGGTCATCTGTTTCATGTCATTCCACACATCTCTAATGTTGTTCTGCTGCAGCTTGTTTCCCAGCTTCCTTTTGTATGAATCTTTGCTCTTCCTTATTTTAACCTTCAGCTCTCTCTGTACCTGCCTTGCTTCCTCCTTAGCTCCAGCACTGAAGGCTATTTTCTTCCTGTTAAGAAGCGTCTTCAGCTCACTGGATATCCAGGGTTTGTTATTTGGATTGCAGAGGACTTCTTTGGTGGGAATAATGCTTTCCAGACAGAAATTGATGTACCCTGTGATGCAGTCGGTCATACTGTTGATCTCCTCGCCATGTGGGTCAAGCAGTGCCTTCCATTCTGTGCTTTCCAAGCTTAGTATCTTAGTATTTCATGGCGATTTCCTAACAGTTCTTGTGATTGGTAGTTGTTGGCGGACAGTCAGGGTATAGCATGGGGTAAGCAGTATAAGATTGTGGACTGATCTGCCAAGTGGGGAAAAAGCAGTAGAGTTGTATGCATTCTTAATGTTCGCATACATCAAGTCCAATGGTCTGTTGTCTCTTGTTGCGCAATTTACGATCTGGTGAAAAGTGGGAAGTGTGGATGAGATTGAAACATGATTAACGTCTCCGGATATAGCCAGAAAAGCATTCTGGTGCTTTCAGTAGTTTAGTGGTGACGGAGTGGATGACATCACAGGCTGCATGTGGCACCGTGGAGGGAGGAATGTAAACAACAACAATGGCCCTGTGTGGACAGGGTGGGGAGGGTTTGAAGGCCCTGCAGGGATGATGTGGGAACAATTTGGGGCCCTGCGGGGACATGGTGTGTATGGTGTTGTATTAGTGATTGTCAGTGTACTGTGTACTCTGTATTAGTGTGTGTTAGTGTGTGTTGGTGAGTGTTAGTGAGTAACCTTTAGTGAGTGCCCTTACCAAGGTCACTATATACAGTAATGCACAAGAATGCCTCTTAATCTGTCACCTTGTCTTCAAGTCATAATAATGCATATACGCAATTTAACACACACACACACACACACACACACAGGAAAAACGCTAAGCTGTGCAGAACAGAGAACTAAATTAGCAAGACGAGAAAACACTGACAAAATAGAAAAGTCCTGAAAGCAAAATTAATCTTGAAGGTGAACTCAGTATTTTCTCATCCTGTTCATTTACATAATTCTCTGTTTTGTACAGCTTAGTGTTTTTCCTACTTATACTCACTTACTAACTCCTGCACACATTCTCACACTAACACACCCATATTAACCTTACGAATGGCACCTGAATTAGCCAGTGAATTCAGCGTATTCACTGCATAATCAGTATCAACTATTATCGAAATTATTATAGTCATTATATTTATATTTAGCTGTTGTTTATATTAGCATAGAATTTTGTTTATTTCATGCATTTTTTTCTAGAAAGAAGCAAAATTATCTGCCAATAGAATAAAAAAATAACTTAGTCAAGAAATTAGTCAAAAGGTCGAGACATAGGTTTAATAATCTTATATTTGTTTTATCATAATCTGAAAAATATTACATAAATTCACCTATGTTAAATATTTTCGCTGGACAATTCGTGCAGTTTACATGGGTTAGATCTGAATCTCAGTAACTTAATATAAGTATAAATGATGTTAAATCCAACTGCAGTGAAAAGTTAAAAAATAAAAAGAAACAAATAAACAAACAAATAAATATAAAAAACAACTCTTAATGGCTTCAATAAATATGATCGAACATTTTTATCTGATGTGCCTGAATATTTCAATACAGACTTAACATGAATGATTTTCTTCTTTGAGCAGAGAATTGAAGCTTTTATAGTCGTTTAGTCGTTTAGTCATTTTTATTCAATTTTAAGTTAAACAGTACTTCCTGTTTGCCCTAATTCTTCTCTGGTACACTCTGCAAATCACCTGATGATGTTAAAACATGAGTTGGAACACAGCTTTTAAATTTAGACAAGATTTAGAAGCAGGTCTTACCTATGAGAAGGTACAGATCGGTGTGTTGATTTGGAGAAAATTCAACAGACTTTCACTGTCGCAGTCAAACGCAACCTGTGATTCTTTTCCATCTGTTTCTTTCTGCCGTCCTGTGGAGGAATATCAGGCAGTATTTTTCATTAGCAAGTCAAATTCATTAACAAGTACGCTTGATTGACTACACGTTAAATCCGAGTTTTCTTATTTAATAATTAATAATTATTTTCCCTTTGCTGTAGTTACCATCATTCACACTTCTGTATTCACTCTAAATTTATTCCTCACCCAGTTCTCCATCCAGCTCTGCTGACCAGAGGAGACGCGTTTTTCCAGAAGTTACCTCAGAGTTGGATGTTGAAGATAGTGAGATTGGACCTGGATTAGATGGTTTTAGATGAGTTAACACGATTGCTAGAATTATCCAGCTCATCATGTCCTGCATATGGAGATGTGCCTAATGTGCTTGACAGTCTAATATTGTTCTTTATACAACGTTGGTGTGATGTATATGATAAAGAGATCTGAGAAGCAAAAGACACAAACACATGAGGTTTATCTACTGGAACACTTCGTCCAGTACGGAGTAGCTTACTGATGTTCCTGTCCAAACACCACAACAATGAAACATAAAGCCTAGAGTTATTAATGCCTACAGTTAATAATGCAACTTTTACTGTTAATAATGCTAATTTTATCTGAGGTGAATCTTCTGCCTTGTGCCCAGTGTTGCCAGGATGGGCTCTGGATCCACCTCAACCCTGACCAGGATAAAGCAGTTACTGAAGAGAAATGGATATAACTTTTATAGTTAATAATTTAATTTCCACTCTTCATATTTTAAAAGAATATTATCAATTTTACAGTTAATAAAGTAGCTTTTACAGTAATGTCACATTTACAGTTCATTATGTCATTGTTACAGCTAATAAAATAATATTTATGATTATAATTATGCAATATTTACAGTTGTAACATTGTTAACAATATAATCTTTACAGATAATAATGTAATGTTTATGGCTACTAATATTAATTTTAACATTTAATAAAGTTACTAACATTTAATGGAACTTTGACAGTAAAAGATGTAATTTGTGAAGTTAATAATTTTAATTCTACAGTTAATTATTTAAATTGAAAATAATAATATTTTAATAATGAATCATATGTTAGACAGCTGTCATTTGAATATACAATATCAATTAAAAATAATATTTCAGTTAATAAAATAACATTTACAGTTAATAATTTATTACATTTAATAATTTAACATGGACTGTTAATAAGATATGAGCTTGTATATGTGCTGGTGCGACTCTAGTCCTACTCTATCCTGAGATTAAGAGTCTCATGCTCTACTGACTGAGCTAGTTCAGTTCCAGGACATATACAGGCTCACTGGAGGAACACCAGGCCATCACTTGAGCTGATGAGGTTTTTTATAGTTTACCCACATGGTGTCGCGGCCCATTTCTACTCAGCAGGGAAATGAACACACAATAACACCTCAAGCAGTTCTAAAAGAAACCCTGTTGGTCCTGTACGTAATTGTAGAACCACGGTCATATGCATAACTTTCTGATCAACACTGCACCAAACACTGAGAATACGCAGTTTTAACGTTATACCCATGAAAAAATTGCTGGGGAGGGTGTCACTTCATTGTTAGCTGCTGTTAGTGTGGTTTCTCTTTCAGTTGCGGTTATGCTTGGTTCAGGAGGTAAAGTAGATCAAGCAGTGGTGTACTAGGTTTAGCCGCTGTAGTGGTGCATTTGGTACTGTTGTTCGTGTTAAAGGTCTTGTGGGGTAAAGTGCTGTAACGGCGCTTATTACAGTATTAGCTGTTGAAGTTTTTGCAACAGGAGTAGAAGGAAATTCAAGGAATGAGGTTGTATTTGATGGGGTTCCTGCTGGTTTGTTTGTTATTTTACTTTCATTGATAGAAACCTCAGTACATGTGCTGTACAAGTCCTGCGTAAATTCCTAAAGAAATTGTAAATATAGTTTTATCTGTTACAGGGTTCACAACTGGTGTAGTAGGAGATTCAGGTACCGAGGTTGTCTTTATAGGGCTTGAAACCTCAGTACTTGTGCTGTTGAAGTTGTAGTTGTAGTTGCTACTGTAGTGATCTTCACAACTGCAGTTTCAGCTTCAGTTGTGGCAATTTTAGCTAACGTAGTAGTCTTTCAGGAGTAGATGCAGTGATTGTGGATGTTTCTAGTGTGGTTCCTGCTTCAGTTGTTGCAGCTGTTGTATATTTTCATGCAGAGGTGGTTGGTTCAGCTGGAAAAGAGTTTGCAGCAGTGTTGATACCAGTTTTAGCTAGTTAGAACTCAAAGCAGTGGCTGCTACAGTGGTTGTTACCGTTGTCGTAAATCTTTCTGGATGACCATCAAAATACTGCAGTTTCATTAGAAGTAAAATGACTGAAGAATCAGGAGACCAAGAGCCATGTTATAATAAAAGAGATGGTTTATTGCATGCAACCTGTGCGTTCGATAGTCTAAACAACAGCTGGACACAGCCGGCTTTTATACTGATGTCTGTGTGCAAGAGGACACGCGCTAGACCCTATAGATAATGCTCAAGGCTAAGATAAGAGAGAAACATGAGCAAGGACAGAACATCACGACCCAAGAAAGAGACACATGTACATCATGAGTGAACAAAGACAGTTACAGAAATCACATTAACTTGAATTGAGCTTAAAATGAACAAATCATGTATCCATTAACAAATAATCATGGAATAATAGAAAATAATCCCACATTGTTGACATGGTGGAAACTTCTGTAGCTGTTGTTAATGCAATAGTTGTTTTATCAGTTGGAGTTGTTGCACCAACAATAGTAGCTGCAGGTACAGAGGATGTTCATGTAAAGATGATGTGTGCCAAATTTGCTGTTAACTGGACATAATTTGCAAAAAAAATCCAAAATGGCAGAAACTCTAATTAGGTGGAAATTGACATCATAGGGTGCGTTGAACTCATCTCAACCCATGGATTTTAAATTTTGGACACATGGTTCAAACGTTATGACCATAAATGTATTTCCAAATTAGGCCCAAATTTGACCCAATGGTGGCACTAGAGCGTGGCAGCACTTGGCCCAAATTTGGCTAGAATGTTCCTTAGACCCTCCGCAATCAGTACGCCAAATTTCATAACATTTTACCAGATGGTTCTATGGGCTGCTATAGACACCCTAGCCATAAGAAGAAGAAGAAGAAGAAGAAGAAGAAGAAGAAGAAAAGGCAGAATAGCAATAGGGTGCCTACGCATCTTCGGTGCTTGGCTCCCTAATAATAATAATAACCTTCCACTTTTTCCCCTGATGAAGTGCTTTGTTGTGTTGGCAGTGTGTTTTGGGTCATTGTCACGCTGCATGATGAAGTTCCTCCCAATTAGATTGGATGCATTTCTGTGTAAATTAGCAGACAGAATGTTTCTGTAGACTTCTGAATTCATTCTGCTGCTACCATCATGAGTTCCATCATCAATAAAGATTAATGAACCTGTTCCAGAAGCAGCCATGCAAGCCCAAGCCATGACACTACCTCCACCATACTTGACTGATGAGCTTGTATGTTTTGGATCATGAGCAGATCCTTTCTTTCTCCACACTTTAGTCTTTCCATCACTTTGGTAGAGGTTAATCTTGGTTTCAGAACTTTTGTGGCTCATCTCTGTATTTCTCTGTGAATTCCAGTCTGGTCTTCTGACTCTTACTGCTGATGAGAGGTTTGCATCTTGTGGTATGGACTATATGAAGTCTTCTTCGAATGGTGGATTGTGATACCTTCACCTCTGCCCTGTGGTGGTTGTTGGTGATGTCACTGACTGTTGTTTTGGGGTTTTTCTTCACAGCCCTCACAGTGTTTCTGTCATCAACTGCTTGTTTTCCTTGATCTCAAACCCAAATGTCTTCATTGTACAGCAAAAACAAAAGAATTGGCCTCGTGTTCCAGTACCTTCATAGAGAACTGTACATCTTACTGCTAATGTAACCTTTTTAGTTACTTATTTATTTACTTTTATTCATTACTTACTTTTACAGTTAATAGTTTTTACACTTAATAATGGTAATTAATACATTTCATTTTTACAATTAATAATAACATTTACAGTTAATAATATAACCTGTAAATAATCATTTATCTTTTACAGCTGGCAATGTAACTTTTACAGCTAATTTTGATGAACAAAGCAAGGAACATTTAGTAATCTAACACCTTTATTTAATTATTTAACTATTTAATTATTTCACTTTCACAGCCATTAACTCACAAGTGCAGGAAACAACATGATACCAAAACAACACACACACACACACACACACGCTTTGTATTTAGGACACAAGAAAACAGAAAACTCACAGAAGAGGATATTTTTCATAATAAATTTACACAGCTTTATTTCAGTCAGATGATAATCACTGATACACTCCATAAAATCATTAAAATCAGAAACAGCTTTGTGTTTACGCGTCAGAGTTTAGGTCACGTTGTATTTCCACTTCACTTATAGGCGTTAGCTTTGTGTTTGGGCAGGAAGCTAAAGTTCTTCGGCACGGGACCCAGCAACATCTCACTGATGGTAAATAAATAAATAAATAAATAAATAAATAGCTGAACAAAATAAACCAGATAAACAAGTTTATTTACAAAGCCACAAAAACCGTAGACTTAATGAAGAACTAAGAACCCCAATGTGGTGTATGTGTGTGTGTGTGTGTATGTGTGTGTGTGTGTGTGCATATGTGTGTGTGTGTGTCCCTCACCTGATCCTGATCCAGTCATCCACATGCTGACTTGCCATCAGAGTCTCCAGATAATCACGACCCAGATAATACGGAGGACGTTCATTAATCTTCTGTACACGCTCCAGCAGTCCCACCGGGATGTACCTGTGTGTATGCACACACACACACACACACACACACCATAAATAGCAATAACAACTACAATCCAGTTTCACTGAATAATCTCAACTAATTTAAACACTGCTTTTAAACCAATAAAAATAGTAAATGACATTTTGCCCCAGTTTCACCTCCAACATTTACCCTAAACCCTAAACCCAAACCTTAATCTCAAAGCCCTAATCGTTTATCCCTGAACCCTAATCACCTGCAGGTGAAGGAGAGCCACTCGAGCAGGAAGGTGCGTGTTTTCTCCACCCCCTGTGTGTCCGAGCCCCAGTGCTCCAATCCAAAGTGTGTGAAATCCTGAAGGATCTGGAGACGCTCTGACGATGAGATGTCCCAATGTCGCTGCTCCTTAATCTCAGTGAAGAGCCACGGCTTAATGAGAGCACCTCTGATACACACACACACACACACACACACACACACCCCAGACCCCCAGTGAGACAGTAAGACATGCTATTAAAAGATGACATCAAGGCTGTCTACTGCAGATACACACCTCGCTAGCATGATTCCAGACACTCCTGTCTCTCTGGCCCTCATAGCGTCTTCGTACGATAGAATATCACCATTACCTACAGAGAGAGCGAGCGAGAGAGAGAGAGAGAGAGAGGCAGACAGTAAAAGTAAAAAAGCAAGTAAAACATGAAGAGAAAGTAATGTAGTAATAATTTAAGTGTGTGTTACCGAACAGGGGAACAGGATCGGCGAGTTTTGAGCAGGTGTCGATGTAACTCCAGTCGGCTAGTTTGGTGTAACGTTGCTCTCGGGATCGACCGTGTAACTGATAAACAATAAACAATAAAGTATAAACAAAAACACGCCCCCATCTAGGTAATCTATGTAATTCCCCATCTAGGTAACCTTCCATCTAGGTAACCTTCCATCTAAGTAACCTTCCATCTAGGTAACCTTCCATCTATGTAAGTTCCTGTTTAGGTAACCTTCCATCTAGGTAACAGTCCCTCTAGGTAACCTTCCATCTATGTAAGTTCCCGTCTAGGTAACCTTCCATCTATGTAACTCCCCATCTAGGTAACCTTCCATCTATGTAACTCCCCATCTAGGTAACCTTCCATCCAGGAAATGCCCCCGTCTTGGTAACCTTCCATCTAGGTAACACTCCCGTCTAGGTAACCTTCTATCTAGGTAACAGTCCCTCTAGGTAACCTTCCATCTAGGTAACAGTCCCTCTAGGTAACCTTCCATCTATGTAATTCCCCGTCTAGGTAACACTCCCATCTAAGTAACCTTCCATCTATGTAACTCCCCATCTAGGTAACCTTCCATCCAGGAAATGCCCCCGTCTTGGTAACCTTCCGTCTAGGTAACACTCCCGTCTAGGTAACCTTCTATCTAGGTAACCCCTCCTTCTGGGAATCCTTCCCTCTAGGTAATGCCCCATCTAGGAACATGTCTCGGCAACCTCCCTGTCTAAGTTCAATTCAATTCAATTCAATTTTATTTGTATAGCGCTTTTAACAATGGACATTGTCACAAAGCAGCTTTACAGAAATAAATGGATTCACAAAAATATATTGTAAATATTTAAATTTATCACTGTGAATTTATCCCTAATGAGCAAGCCAGTGGCGACGGTGGCAAGGAAAAACTCCCCGAGATGATATGAGGA
>CM040462.1:1226910-1238808 GCA_022758105.1 Pangasianodon gigas | reverse complement strand
GCTTGTTTATCTAAACTGAAGGATCAGTCACTTGTTTATCTAAACTGAAAGATCAGTGGTTTGTTTATTTAAAGCGAAAGATTACTGAACCTTTCCTTCCATGGAGTTGGATTAGTCTCTTAGGGCTTAGGGCCATGAAAGATGTTGGTAGACATTCACATCCACTAAATAAAAAATACCCACAAAACTGCACTCAGGTGAAACAGAAAGGAACAAGTGACTTATTTTCGGTTTAAACAAACAAGCAACTGATCTTATTGAAACTAAAAGGTCAGTCGCTTGTTTACATAAAATGAAAAAGAGCAGATCAGTTGCTTGTTTATCTAAAGCAAAAGATCAGTCGCTTGTTTATTTAAACTAAAAGGTCAGTCGCTTGTTTATCTAAACTGAAAGGTTAGTCGCTTGTTTATCTAAACTGAAAGATCAGTGGCTTGTTTATCTAAAGTGAAAAAGAGCAGATCAGTGGCTTGTTTATTGAAACTGAAAGATCAGTGGTTTGTTTATCTAAACTGAAAGATCAGTCGCTTGTTTATTTAAAGCGAAAGATCAGTCGCTTGTTTATCTAAACTGAAAGATCAGTTGCTTGTTTATCTAAAGTGAAAGATCAGTGGCTTGTTTATCTAAACTGAAAGATCAGTTGCTTGTTTATCTAAAGTGAAGGATCAGTTGCTTGTTTATCTAAAGTGAAAAAGAGCAGATCAGTCGCTTGTTTATTGAAACCGAAAGATTAGTGGTTTGTTTATCTAAACTGAAGGATCAGTCACTTGTTTATTTAAAGCGAAAGATCAGTCGCTTGTTTATCTAAACTGAAAGATCAGTCGCTTGTTTATCTAAACTGAAAGATCAGTCGCTTGTTTATTGAAACCGAAAGATTAGTGGTTTGTTTATTTAAAGTGAAAGATCAGTCACTTGTTTATTTAAAGCGAAAGATCAGTCGCTTGTTTATCTAAACTGAAGGATCAGTCGCTTGTTTATCTAAAGTGATAGATCAGTCGCTTGTTTATCTAAACTGAAGGATCAGTCGCTTGTTTATCTAAACTGAAAGATCAGTGGTTTGTTTATTTAAAGCGAAAGATCAGTCGCTTGTTTATCTAAAGTGAAAGATCAGTGGTTTGTTTATTTAAAGCGAAAGATTACTGAACCTTTCCTTCCATGGAGTTGGATTAGTCTCTTGTGTGTCTGACTTCACTGGCTTAACACAAGCCCTGATTGGTCTGTTCCACGTTGGCAACCTGTGAGTAGGTTTTACTCTCTGTGGCACGATGGTTAAGGCTCTGGGTTACTGATCAGAAGATCAGGGGTTTAAACCCCACCACCACCAAGCTGCCACTTTTGGGCCCTTGAGCAAGGCCGTTAACCCTCTCTGCTTCAGGGGCAGTGTATCCCGGCTGATCCTGTGCTCTGACCTGAACTTCCTAACAATCAGGGATATCTGAAGAAAAGAATTTCCCTGTGCTGTAATGTATACGTGACAAATAAAAGCTTCTTTAACTTTCTGGTCCCATACAAAGAAAGCTACCTTGCTTAATGAAATTATTTGCGAGAAAGACCTCTTTTTTCTTTGTGAATTTGAATACATTCTCACCTTCTGTTTACAAATACCTTGCTAAGCCCAGGGAGCCTTGCAGTTATTTTACAACAAAACCTATCAGAAGCTACTTGCTAGAAGTAATGTCGGTAGCTAGCCCTCAAGAATTTACATCTTCTGAATTTTTAGTAATTAAGCTTCTTAGCAATGTTCCAGTTTGAATTTTTCTGATTTATCAACCACCCAAGTCCTTACAAACCTTCTTCTGAGTTTAATGATCTCCTCACCCTAGCTTTTACTATCTGTTCGAAAAGTCTTCTAAATGGAGAGGACCTAAATGTTCATATACTGTAGATTCTCTTCTCTGCCTTATGACTGCTGAGTTTTTATCAACATGTACAGATGTGGCCTTTAAGAATGCGTGTTTTTTCATGTGGTTTCACGCGACTCGTCACGCGTGATCATGCGGCACCCTGCAGGTACGCTCTTAGAATTTAAATTCATTTGTTGTGCTTCACACGATATCCATCAGGTGGTGCCTGGAACAGGATACTGTAGCTCAACACACATAGGCTCGACGATGTTTAATGTGCTCTGCTGCTTCTGAGAGAGGTTCACAGATCCGCTGGCCAGATCATGGGCTTCAGTACAAGAAACAGCACCATTTGGTTGGAAAAACAGTATGTGCTCTATACGGTATACATCCTGGCAGAACTACTGTATCCACTAACAAGCCGTGTTTGTTCAAATGAAACATGACTGCCCCCTACTGGTCTTGTCTTTCCTGCGCACGCAGCATGCGCGTGATCCTGCGTGATATCGCATGAAATCGAAGGATCCCTTTTCCTTTGAGGCTCATTCTCAATGGCCACATCTGTAGACTTCCCTACATGGACACATGGGTACACACTTGATATTGTTTGTACTCATGGCTTAGACATTGCTCATCTGTCTGGTTCTGTCCTGCTTGATCACAAGTTCATAGAATTTACTCTTGAAGTTCCCGTACTGCAACATTACATAAACACCAACACGTCATATCAGAAACTTAGATCCGTTAGCACCTCCTCATTCTGAAATGCTCTTAAGTTTCCTTCCTTTTCTACTACATTCTCTTGTACTGACTTAGATCTTAACTTCAGTCTCATTTCTAACACTCTTGATACATTTATTCCACAGATAACTGGAGATGTTCCTCTCCTCAGTACATCCCTGAGCTTAGGGCCATGAAAGCTGTTGGTAGACGTTCACTCAGATATTCAGATTCTGGTCTTCTTCTCCACAGCTGGAGTTCAGTGCCACAGCCCCCAGCTCTGGTATGGACTTCCTCAGTATCTCAGAGACTGCACAAACCTTGCCTTATTCAAATCAAAACTCAAAAGTTTCCTTTAACCACACGTAACTAACTCAATTCCTCTTCTCTGATGCCTGTGATTTCTTCAAACCACTCCTTCTAGACTAGCTATGTTTCTCACTGAACTCTGTTTCACACATATCACCTTTATCTTGTATAGTATTTCATTTGATCTTTTATTTTATTTCTTGTTTTTCATTAATTTTATTGCTGTTTAAAGCAACATTGGGTATTTGAAAGTTGCTGTATACACTCACTGTCTACTTTATTAGGAACACCTGTACATTCATGCAGTTATCTAATCAGCCAATCATGTGGCAGCAGCACAGTGAATAAAATCATGCAGATACAGATCAAGAGCTTCAGGTAATGTTCATGTCAAACATCAGAGTGGGGAAAAAGTGACTTTAACCGTGGCGTGGTTGTTGGTGCCAGTATTTCAGAAACTGCTGATCTCCTGGAATTTCACACACAACAGTCTCTAGAGTTTACACTGCCGCCACATGATTGGCTGGTTAGATAACTGCATGAATGAGCAGGTGTACAGGTGTTCCTATTAAAGTGGAGAGTGAGTGTAAATAAAACTATTATTATTATTATTATTATTATTATTATTATTATTATTATTATCTAAACCAAAAGATGCTCAGTCATATCAGCTCATTGTTTCATTAACCCAAAAGACGGTTAAGCTGAAATAAGATCCGCTGCTCATTTTGTTAAACTGAAAGACATTTTAGCAGATTGTTTCACTAAACCAAACGAAGATCAGTCGAATCGTCTTGTTGAACTGAAATAAGATCAGTTTACCTGTAGCGAAAATGAGCTTTTCGTTACACTCCTCTTGGCTGCAGGAGCAGATGTAGAAATCGGGCCCGAGCTGTTTGTAATGCTTCATCACACACTCCGTGTTGTTGAAGTCTTTCAGGATCACGCCGTGAAACGGCTCCAATGGGTTATGACACACTGTTTCCACGGTTATGTTCTCGCCATCTCTGCGCCTTAATAATAATAATAATAATAATAATAATAATAATAATAATAATAGATTGATGTATATAGAAGCTGTTACATTTAATACAATGCATCCAGACATTGAGGACATTAGAATCAGCCATCAAAGTGTTAGTCTTTTCAAAATAACAATTCAGATTATAGAGTCTTTTTTCATCTGTGAAGTGACCAGTGTGTGTGTGTGTGTGTGTGTGTGTGTGTGTGTGTTTGCGTACCATGCACTAGCGCAGACCTCATTACTGTGCTCACAGATGGAAGTGATGTCGCAGTGGACCATGCAGTGGGCCTCAGTGGCGTTACACTCACTCGGCCTGACATCACAAAACTTACACAGATTGCGCAGAACGAATGGAGTCTGAGAGATGGGACTCGCTGCGGGACAGAGACAGAGTGAGAGGGAAATTAAGATGTAATAAAAATAAAATTAAGATATAAAAATAATGTTTATAACACACTGCTGCTGAATTCTGGATTGTGATTGGTCAGAAGGTGTTGATTAATTCTCTATAACAGCAGCTCTGACAGTAGTGCAGCTGCAAATCACAGGTTTATATTAATGCACTTGTTCTAATACGTTATCGTTTCCATAGTAACGGCTCATCCACAGGGACTTCCACATAAACAGATTTAAAAAATCTTTCTTAAAGTTTTCTTAAAGTAAGGAAACGTTGATGTAACATTTATGGAAGGAGTCTCCAGTGTCAGCGCTTTGTAACAGTCAGAGGTAAAGCTGTAACTTTAAGTTTATGCTTCTTTGCGGAAAACTGATTTAAAAACGTGTTGTTTAACAAAGTAAAATGTGTAATCGTTGATACGGTGAAGTTTTCTGTACGGAGGCATTTTTTTTTTTAACGTTTATGGAAGGAGTCTCCAGTGTCAGCGCTTTGTAACAGTCAGAGGTAAAGCTGTAACTTTAAGTTTTCTGACATCTTCAGGACAGAGGAGTTTACACTTCTTTGTGGTTTCTCGGTAACATGACAAGCTGCGTTTTTTTGTCTTATTAACTTCAAGAGAGAGAGAATAAAGAGAGGCTGGTGAGGGAACGAGTGTTTATAGCTGCTATAACGTAAGCGACAACAGGAACAAACTTGATTCCATAATATTAAAAGTAATGATAAACTGATAGAAAGTACAAATGGATAGAACAGAGATAACTTGTTTCATGGACATTAAATCCAACTATAAACAGATAAAAAGTATGATGTGTCATTCTTTAATAAATAAAAAACTAATAGTTGTCAAATTGCTGTTGTATAAGAGGAACAAAACACTGTTATTGAAAAATCAGCTTTAAACTTTAAAATTTCATATCTATAAATCTAACTTGGTGAATCTCTGCCTGTCGATTATCAAACGCATTTTTTAGAACCATGATAAAATTTTTGAACGGACACATATGTATTTCGAAATAAAACAAACAAACAAACAAACAAACAAACAAACAAAAAAAACCCCACCTACAGGTCAATTAGAAACAAGTACTTTTACATGAACACTGGAATTGCCCCAGATACTTCATTTTTTACATTTTAACACAATACTATTATACATTATTATACATTATCATATGTGGTTCATTATAATATGCTGTAAAATTTGAAACGCGTATATTGTATAACGTTATTGCGAATGTAAGGAAGTGTGTATTACTCACCGTGAAGGCCTGTAAAAAAGGAAGTGCAGACGAGCAGCAGTGCGCAGCTCAACACAGATAGACCGAGTCGCTCCATTAGCACTCCTCTAAACTGATTATTACACATCTCGAACCAACAGCCATCATCATCACCTCCATCTAAACACACTTATATACCCACTACTGATCAGGTTCTTCATCCATCTCCACCCCCCTGCTTCACACAACACACACACACACACACACAAAACACACACACGTTCACTGAGAAAGAGAAAGAAGGAAGAAGTTTGATGCTATGAGTCAGAGCCTGACAACAGACAGGAAATCTGAAAAAAAGCTGTCTCTCTCTCTCTCTCTCTCTCTCTCTCTCTCTCTCTCTCTCTGTGTGTGTTTATGGTAAGTGCTGGTTGTGCAACCTCTCATTTTCAGATCTGTATCACACACTGTGTGCCACAGACGAGTCTAAACACATAAGCTACAAAAGGTCACTACGCCACAAAACACACACACACACACACACACACACCTTCTTTAAAACCAATAACTGTTGGGCCTAAAAGCAGTTCTACACACAGTAGAGCAATGTGAGTGCTGCTGCTGTCCCCAGTGGCCTCACTATGGTATTACATTCTACCCAGGAATATGCATTCATCCGTTATAATGCGTTTCTGTTGTTGATTATAAAAATCCACACTGATAATTTTCTATATTCCACATTAATGATTATTTGGACTAATCATTCCAGCTCTAATATATACAAACACCATAGGCCAGGTCACCGGGACACTCCTATACCAGTACACTCACTCGTATTCAGTATTCAGACCCCTTCGTTTTTTTCCCACATTTTGTTGCAGCCTTATGCTAAAATTAAAATTACTTTCAAATTTTTTCCCATCAATCTACACTCCATACTCGATAATGACAAATCAAAAATCAGATTTGTGATAACTTTGCAAATTTATTAAAAAGAAAAAAACAAAATATCACATTTGCGTAAGTATTCAGACCCTTTGCCTTTTATGACACTTGGAATTTAGCTCAGGTGCATCGCATTTCTCTGGATCATCTTTGAGATGTTTCTACACTTTTACTGGAGTCCAGTCCTGTGACAAATTCAATTGATTAGACGTGATTTGGAAAGGCACACACCTGTCTGTATAAAGTCTAACAGCTGAAAATGAATATCAGAGCAAAACCCAAGCCATGAGGTGAAAGGAACTGGATGCAGAGCTCAGAGTCAGGATTGTGTTGAAGCACAGATCTGGGGAAGGCTACAAAACATTTTGGCTGCATTGAAGGTTCCTAAGAGCACATTGGCCTCTATAGTTCTTAACTGGAAGACGTTTGGAACAACCAGGACTCTTCCCAGCGTGGCCAAACTGAGTAATTTGGGGGAGAAGGGTCTTGGTAAGAGAGGTGACCAAGAACCCGATGGTCACTCTGGTTGAGCTCCAGAGATTATGTGTGGAGATGGGAGAAACTTGCAGAAGGTCAACCATCACTGCAACACTCAAAAAATATATTTTTTCTCCGTCTCTCTCCATGTGTCTCCAACGAGTGCTTACACCACAAAAATGCACACATGGTGTGTAAGAGTTAACTTCTTTGAAAGTCAGGGAGTGTGCCTGTGTGTCTGCCTGAGTGTCTGACTGTCTGCATATCATACACATTCCGTAGTTCTTCTGGTAAATGGAGGGTATGAAGTTAAAGAGAACATTTTGTTTGTAACTTGCAAAAGATCAACCATCACTGCAACATTCCACTGATCTGGGCTTTATGGCAGAGTGGCCAGAATGGAAGCCTCTGCTCAGTGCAAGACACATGAAAGCCTGCTTGGAATTTGCAAAAAAGCACCTAAAGGACTCTCAGACTGAGAAATAAGATTCTCTGGTCTGATGAAATGAAGATTGAGCTTTCCAATTCCAATCATCATGTCTGGAGGAAACCAGCCACTGCTCATCACTTGTGCAATACCATCCCAACGGTGAAGCATGGTGGTGGTAGCATCATGCTGTGGGGGTGTTTTTGAGTGGCAGGGACTGGGGCACTGGTCAGGGTAGAAGGAAAGCTGAACACAGCAAAATACAGAGATATCCTTAATGAAAACCTGTTCCTGAGTGCTCAGGACCCTAAGCACACAGCCAAGTCAATGCAAGAGTGGCTTAGGGACAACGCTGTGAAGGTCCTTGAGTACTTCAGCCAAAACCTGGATTTCAACCCAATTGAACATCTCTAGAGACCTGAAAATGGCTGTCCACCGACGGTCCCCATACAACCTGATGGAGCTTGAGAGGATCTGCAGAGAAGAACGGCAGAAAATCCTCAAATCCAGACATTCAAAGCTTGTTGCATCATACCCAAAAAGCCTGGAGGCTGTAATCGCTGCCAAAGGTGCTTCAACTAACCACTGAGTTAGGGGTCTGAATACTTACATCACTGTGATATTTCAGTTTTTTCTTTTTAATAAATTAGCAAAGTTATCACAAACCTGGTTTTTGCTTTGTCATTATGGGGTGTGGAGTGTAGATTGATGCGAAAAAACAATTATCCACGCGCCGATACACTCTGTACACTAACACACACACGCACCGATACGCTCGTACACTAACACCCACGCACCGATACACTCTGTACACTAACACACCCACACACCGATACACTCTGTACACCAACACACCCACGCGCCGATACACTCTGTACACTAACGCACCCACGCGCCGATACACTCTGTACACTAACACACCCACGCGCCGATACACTCGTACACCAACACACTCACGTGCCGATACACTCGTACACCAACACACTCACGTGCCGATACACTCGTACACTAACACACGCACGCGCCGATACACTCTGTACACTAACACACCCACGCACTGATACACTCGTACACTAACACACACATGCGCCGATACACTCTGTACACTAACACACACATGCACCGATACACTCATACACTAACACACCCACGTGCCAATACACTCGTACCAGTACGTATGTACACTTGTTCATCTGTATACTCCTACACCAGTATACTCATATACCAATAAAATACATTTATACTCCAATCCACTCACGTTTATCATTACACTCGTTTACGCTACACTTACACTCATACACTTGTGCACTCTTTGAGGCCATGTTTACCAAATCTGTGATTACGATCTCTCATATTCCCCAACGCTGATTACGCTTCAGTCCAGCTAATGTGCCTTTCCTGTATTCCAGTACCATTGTAACATACACTTGTTTTTATTTAATTGATGTCTGGCACTCCACTTCCCCTTGGCCTTGTTTACTTTACTGTAAACGTTTTGCTACAGCTTAATGAAGTTTCTTTTAAATAGAAATGTTAATTTGTTTTTTTTGTTGTAGAAAGTGTTTTATGCATCATGTTCATGCTTCATAATGATGAATCAAAATCAAAATTCCAGAGCTTTTAAAGAACTGATATTCAGGTTTTTTTTTTTTTTTTTTTTTTTTTTAAGGATGACAACAGAGATTCACCAAACAACATCTCAGTTTCCATCCAGACTGAAATAAATTATAAATTAATAAAAAAATAAATTATGCTAGTGTCTCAGGGTCAATTTTTCAGTTTTATGCATAAAACCAGTTTTTATCAGCACTAAAATACTTCATATTTCAAAATGTGTAACATTTGTGTTCAGATTATATTTTACGTTACGTACCCTTTCATCGTAAAGAAAAGTATCAGTTCCAGTTTATCCGTTTCAGTGGTAATTTCTTACCTTTATTCAGCATTTCAACATGCAACGTGTAACCAAGTTAAGCTAAATGTTAGGAAGACACTAAAATACATCAGGCTAGCTAATTAGCTAACATTAACAGTGTTCAAAGACCTCTTAATATTTTTTCACCATTTCAATCTGGATTTAGGCCGAATTACTCAACAACTAGTGCTCTTCTAAAGTTAACTAATGATGTATTTTCAGCTTTAGATAGTGGTGACCTTACAGGCGCTATTCTTATCGATCTTAAGAAGGCCTTTGATCTAGTTGATCATTACCTATTATTAGATAAATTGTATGCAGTTGGTTTTTCTCAAAATTCTTTATTGTGGTTTAATTCTTATTTACATAACAGAAAACAATGTGTGCTTATCCAAGGGAAACAATCTGATTTATTTACTCAAGAAAGAGGGGTACCACAGGGCTCAATATTGGGTCCTCTTCTTTTTTCTATTTTTATTAATGATCTTCCCTTAGTTCTTTCGCATTGTTCTGTTCATCTGCATGCAGATGATACTGTCATTTATTTTTCAAATCCTCATTTAATTCAAATTCAAAATATGCTTCAATCAGATTTTAATGCTTTACAACAGTGGCTCCATTCTAACAATTGACTTCTTAACAAAGGTAAATCTCATACCATGGTCTTTGGTACAAAGCGTATGTTTAAATTAAACTCTAATAATAGAAAAATAATGCGTAATGATGGCACTTACTTGCACAGAGTGGATCAAATTAAATATCTGGGCTTATGGCTGGATCCTGAACTTTGTTTTAATCCTCACATTGATTATATACTTCGTAAGATTAATTTTGGAACCAGTGTACTGTATCGATCAAAAAATTGTTTTTCTTTTAATGTTCGAAAAAAACTTGCTTTGCAACTTATATTACCGTTCTTTGACTATGCTGATGTAGTTTATCAGAACACAACTAAAAGTAATCTTTTACTACACTATCTTTTGCCTCTTACTACAGCCTATAATAAATTGTGTAGATTTGTTATTGGATGTTCATATGATACACACCGCTGTATTATGTATGATTTACTTAAATGGTTTCCACTCAATGTCAGAAGGCATATTCACTGGTTGCAATTTATTTTCAAATGTATACATTTTAATTATTCTAATTACTTGCGTCAATATTTGATATTATATTCTTCTTCATATCACTTAAGACACGCTGTTAATTATTTTTGTTTTACTCCTTTAGTTAAGAAAGTGTTTGGGAAAAAGGCATTTAGGTATAAGGCTCCAGCAGATTGGAATAATTTACCTTTAAATGTACGATCTTTGACTTCATTTTATATATTCAAAAAAAGGTTTGTTTTCTTGTTTTGAAACTTCTTGTAATTGTTTTAGATGAAATATCTGTGTTTATATTTATATGTGCTAGGTAATTATAAATATAAATAATATAAATATAATTCTTAATACTTCATGTGTTAATATTGTAGTAGGGTGTGTTGTTTTGTTGTTTGGACTGTTGTGATTGTTGTTGTTGTTTGTTTTGTGTTATGTTTTTTGGGTTAGTCAACAGGTGAAACATGACTAACCAGCATCTAGTGTCAGTGCCAAATTGCTACAGCACACACACACACACACACACACGTAAAAAAAAATTAAAAAATTATTGTCTGTGTCTCTCGCCATGTGTCTCCAGCGAGTGCTTACACCACAAAAATGCACAGATGTTGTGTAAGAGTTAACTTCTCTGGAAGTCAGGGAGTGTGCCTGTGTGTCTGCCTGAGTGTCTGACTGTCTGCATATCATACATATTCCGTAGCTCTTCTGGTAAATGGAGGTTAGGAAGTTAAACTGATTAATTGACAGGAAACCAATATTTTACAGTCCAACAATATTGACCAGTATTTTGATCAAGCTTATTTCACTGTATATATTTACATACAGAGCTTAGGGCTAATGGATCTGCTCATTATTACACAAATCACAATATTTTAAAGTCAGGGGTCATAAAGTAGGGTCCATGACACACAGCAAATTTTTAAATTTACTGACACCACCATCAGCGTTACTCTATTTCATACTGACTTCCTAGAGTTATTAACCTGTTTGTTTAGTCATTTGAATTAAATGCATTGTTACCCATATCCCAAATCAAATACTATCAAAGACTATTTTTTAATACAAATGTGTTCTGTTGCTGGAAGGTTCAGGAATATACAGTTCTGTGCATAAATCTTAGGCACATGCAAAGAAATGCTGTAGAGCAAAGATGCCTTCAAAAATACTGAAATTAAATGTTTCTACATTTTAAAAAATCCTATAAAAAGCAGTAAACAGTAATAAATGAAACACAGTCAATATTTGGTATGACGATCCTTCACTTTAAAATAAATAGTATTCTCAGGTGCAGTGTGTGCAGTTTTATAAGGAAATGAGCTGGAAGTGTTACTGAGCATCTTGCAGAAGCAGCCACAGTTCTTCTGGAGACTTTGACTGTCGACTCGCTTCTTATTTCTGCAGTGAAACCCAGCAGCCTTCATTATGTTTTTATCTGAAAAGTGTCTCTTATGGAATCTGCTGCTTTCTTTACTGACATACAAACATTTTTCTGTAACATTTCATTTTGTGCTGGAAAACTA
>CM040462.1:1210588-1221493 GCA_022758105.1 Pangasianodon gigas | reverse complement strand
AACCCCACTGAACACCTTTGGGATGAACTGGAACACCGACTGCACCCCAGACCTCCTCGACATCCCAACATCAGCGCCTGACCTCACTAATGCTCTTGTAGCTGAATGAACACAAATCCCCACAGCCACGCTCCAACATCTAGTGGAAAGCTTCCCAGAAGAGTGGAGCTTATTATAACAGCAAAGGGAGAATAAATCTTGAATGGGATGTTCAACAAGCACATATGATTGTAATGGTCAGGTGTCCCAATACTTTTGTCCGTATAGTGTATGTTAGTATGCTAGAGTATTAGCTGTCAGAGAACAGCACGCTTACTGAAAGCATGTATTTTTAAAATTCTTGTTGTGGAGAAAGATGTTACTTTTTCAGAGGAAGGAGTGTGGGATTTAAAAGTTTATTACACCTCAAGAAATATAAGGAGTATTTTATAATTAACAGCCTACTGTATTATGCAGCCTGTTGAAGGCATTGTTCAATATACAGAAATATCAGTTCAAGAGCCTCACATCGAATGACAGAACAAGATAGAGAAGAAGACTAGAATAACATGCACATGCTTAATTAAAATGTGGCTTGTTTCAACGCAACTCCCAGTAACATTTCTTCCCAGTTAGAGAAATATTCATAATGTTAATTTGTAAAATAACTGAATTAAACAAAAGAGGAGATTGTGCCGACCCCATTTGTAGATTAAGTGACCTCACGTGGAGTCGAGTGTGGATCGAATGAATGGTAGTGATGTGCTGCTCGTACAGCGGCTCATGATCATAGATTTAATTTACACACATTCATGTTTAAGGATAACATTAATAAATGTTAATGTTAAATTACTAAATAAATCTACTTAATTTTGTTCAAGGCCATCACATTTGACTGATGCTATAGGCTGCTATCTAGTGATTTGTAGAGTAACAGTGTAAGGCAGTTAAGAGTCGACAACATGCAGTCATCCAGTGTACAGACTAGCAGCTTCGTGCCTTTGTCTGGCTGTGTTCCAGGTAATATTATTAACCAGGCTTGACAAGTTTCAGCAAAATTTCCAGACCAACTACATCTTAAAAACCACAAAAGCCTTGAAACCAGTCCAAAAAAACAACAACAAAAAACACGACACTGGAAAAGGGTGACGCATATTTCTTCTTTTCCATGGAGTGTGAAATATTTGCTTCCCACGCATTTCTGATGTACAGACATTATTCACAATCCCCTTTCCCCTCTCCCAATATATCTCACAACAGAAATGATTGTGTCTGTGATGTACAGAACATCTGCACCGTTTAAGTCCATGTACCACTATAAGCTCACTTGCTCTTTTTTATTTCGAAACAAAAACCCAGGAAGAAACTGGGTTACTGTTGTTTTATTGAAGTTATGCATGACCAGATATTTTTCTACAATCCAGTAACAATACTTGGTGAGTATTGATAAAAATGATAACATTAAGAGATTAATAAAACAAGCCAAACTGTAAATGATGTTTTTTTCCCTCATATTTAAGAGTATTAGTTTGTATTTGGAAAGCTGGCTTTCATGAGCAGCTGGAGCTAGTGTTGGACACACACAGATGAAATAGGATAATAAGCATGGATAAAAAGTGTTAATGACCAAAACAAATCAAAACATTTTCAATTCTTTTTTGTAGAGAGAAACATATTTATCAGTTTATTATTGTAGTATGATATTTTTGGTGTTTGTCTGAGGTGGGATGAAAAGGAAGTCAAAAGCTTTAAAGTGGAGTAATTAATTGTTTTATAATTATTTGTTGTACCAACAATAAAAACGACCCAAATTGCACAGCAAGATGTATTTTGTTCCTCTTTCGGCTGCTCCCGTTAGGGGTCACCACAGCAGATCACTGGTCCGTGTATTTGATTTGGCACAGTTTTTACACCGGATGTCCTTCCTGGTGCAACCCTCCCCGATTTTATCCAGGCTTGGGACCGGCCCTGAGAGTGCACTGTTGCATGTGACCACAGTGGCTGGGAATTGAACCCGGGCCACAGCAGTGAGAGCACTGTGGCCTAACCACTAGTCCTCCAGGGATCCTTGGAGGCTTAAATTTATAAGGGGATAACTTTATAAGAAATTACTGCGGTAAGTATCCTATTTCTCACCATCATTTCCTAAAAAAGGTCCACTTCCCCAGATGCTGATGTAACAGACCTATAAAAATTCTTATCGAACTTAACCGCATGTCTATTTTAATTCTAGGCACAAAATGGGTAGGCAGATGAAAAATCATAGAGACTGCCCGAAAATGGAGGTGTGCAGCGAGTTTCATGCAGGAGGTGTCAAAATCTTGTCTTACTGGCAAGGAAACATGGCATTGACAGGAAGGCCCTGAGACAGAGTGAAAGAGTCAAGACTTATGCTCAGCCAGGGAAAAGAAAGTGTCTTGATGCAGCAACAGAAAGAGAGATTGCAGGCTGTCTTAGGAACTACTTTACTTACACAAGTAGCTCAAGAACAGGTTAGAGAGACAAGTGCAACAAAAACTCCAAATAATATTAGTTTCAGTAAAAAGATAATAATTGTAGCAGTGTTTAAAAAATTATTTTAAGGCCCTAAGCTCTGTCCAGTAACAGTCTGATTTTACTGAATTCATTCTCAACTTTTAGGTTCTGTCTCAAAGGGGGATTACAACAATAACAAAGGAGGATTTGCTGGATCTTCTACAAGGAAAACATCTTGGACAAGAAAATCAGGAGTCCTTTTGTGGAAGAAAGACCTGGACGAAAATGGTACATGATTTATCTGAGACCATTTGGAGTTGGCAAAGTGCAAATCAGATAACTTACTCAGGTTAGGGCAAAGGTGACATCAGATGTGTCCACATTTGATGACTGGTTGGAAGTTCTGTTAATGAATATAAGTGGAAATGGCCTTGCAAAGACACCTCAGAACATTTTCAATGTTGATGAAACAAGGTTCCTCAGGGACCTTGCTTCAGACAAGGCCCTTAGTGAAAAAGGGACACAGTCTACCAGACAACAGGTTGAAGTGGAAGAGAGAAAATTACAGGGAATGCAGCTGGCCAAGGTTCTCCCCCATTCATTGTTCACAAAGGCAAGCACCTCTACAGTGCATGGTACCAAAGTGGGCCTGAGATACTTACTATGTGGAGAAACATTTTCAGCAGTACTTAGAGAGGATGTTTTTGTCCGAGTCAGCCAAGATTTGTGATATGGAGCTGCCAAGAGTTTTAATTTTTGATGCCCACGTATGTCCCTTGCACTTGCAACCAAGGTTGGACAAAATGAATTTGTGCTCCTTTGACTACCTTCTGACCTCTCCCACCTTCTCCAGCCTCTGGACAAGACAGTGCCTGGTGAGGTCAAAGGTGGTGGAGGAAAAAAAACAACGCTGTCATTCTCGTGTTAGCAAGGACAAGGAGGACTTCCCTAAAAAAGCTAAGTGATGTGCTTTCCACAGCTCTCAAGCCAGAGAACATCAGTGGTTTTGAGAGCACTGGACTTTTCCCTGAGAACCAGAGATGGGTGAATCACATTCACACACCTCCCTACAACCAAAGGTCTTGGCCACAACCCCAGAAAACAGCAGTCCAGCTGAGCAAAGTGCAACAAGTCAATACAATTCAAATGAGTCTCAGATCACATCATCATCAGTGTTGAGGCAATTCCAAGCTCTAGTGTGTTGAACATCAAGAGACCCTCAGAATGTGTCCTTCAATCCATCTCCTGTATTAGGTGACCACCAGCCCATCTCAGAGGATCAAGGTGGATGGCCAAACGGGAATCCAGGATTACTTCCTGAAACATTATGCCACAAAAGCAAGAGTGTGCAAATCAGAAGATGAACATCATATGGGAAGTCTCTGACAACTGATGAGGCCATTGTTCATCTCACAGAAAAAGAAAAGAAGCAGGCAGAAAGAAACAGAAGCAAGAAGCAAACAGTCAATAAAAGGGGAAAGGAGACCCAGACAATCAGAGCAAAAAGATAAACAATGGAACTGGGGAAAGCAAAAGGAAACGAAGGAATAGAAAAGATCTGCAGGAGAACATCTTCAAGTAGGCGTACCAGAAATGATAATGGACAAAGGCGTGTACTGTGCAGTAAGGTTCACACACTCAGCAGCCTATTACACTGGCAGACCACTCAATGATACACCTCCACCAGAGGGATGAGATGTTATCATGAAATTCTTGAGTAGAGGGCCAGAAAAAGTGTACTACCTGCCATCGCAAGACAGAATTGAAAATGTGAAAGGGAAGTTTTTTTGTTTTTTTTGTAAGACAGACCTTCTTGGTGCAGGGCCATTCCATCTTCTCAACCATGAGGGAAGTGGTGTGCTTTTACTGAAACATTTTAACAGAAAAGCAATGAAAAGTTGTAACCAAAGTAATAAAAAAAATAATAGATGAAAAAAATACAAAAAAATTAAATGAAAACAAAGTTAAATGAAATTGAATTTACACCAATAAGAATTAGTCGATAATGTGTTACTGTTTTTAGCCAGTTATATTTTCAGTGGTTCTTTTGCATCTTGGTAATTGGTTGTGTTCTTAGTTTTACAACATGAAAGAGTGTATTTTTGTTGTATTTCTTCATCTTCATCATGGGCTTGTTTGGAACAAACGCAAGGTTACACGGTGCACGTGTTCTTTATAAGCCCACTCTGGCCTTTTCACATTTACAGATGAATTAAATAATAAAAAGTATTACATGTACAATGAAAGTTACCACAAATGTTTATATGAGAGATTCATCCTTCATTTATAACCAAGTTTATTATTTATATGAAAACATGTAAAACTTAGATATGAGTGGGCTTTAATAGGTCACTTTCCCTACACTTTGCTTGTTTCGTGAAAATGAATTAGCTTTAATTCTCATTGTTTGCTATAAAACAAAAATCTTGGAGTAAGCAGAGTATCTGGCAACCCTGTCATTATCCATAAAGTACAGAGCTGTGAATGAGGACTTTATGAAGATTAATATTTGTTAAACAGCTGATATAAATGGTGGGGCTTTGCCCTGACCCACTGCTTAGCAACCTTTCAGCACTCAGTTATAATCTGACTGAAGAATCTATGAAGTATTTTATTTAGGAATCGGATTTTTATCTCAAAAATGTTATCCTCTTTTTATTATGGATTAGGACTAAAAGACAGGGAGGGCTATTTTGGCTAAATTAACACTTTCAGATGATGTAACTCTAGAAGATCCTTAAGGCTCAGTGTCCCGTCAGTGGCTAAATGATGCTAGAACACATATACATATCTCTTAGAAACTCTGAGCATTTATACTAGCAAGAAATGGAAGGAATACTAGTCTCTCGATTTCTACAACTTTGTTGTTTGTGGGCACATTCAGGACGTAATGTTTTACGATGACAGCACGACTTCGTGGCACTGAAAGCCGAGACGCTGCCCAAACAGATGCCAGAAACTCATTTGTAAGCCGAACAAAGTTAGCTAGCTAAACGTGTCCATTATAGGCAACTTGACCTAGCTATCTAGCATTAGGTAGCTAGTTTCCTAATGTAGGTGAGCTATGTAGGTTTGTTAAAGCAATATAAATTAGGCATGTTTGCTAACTAGCAAGCTAAACCCGTTAAATTCTTAGTTAGCATGCCAGATTCATTGACGTGATAGTTAGCTACTTAGCTAAGATGAAATGGGTGCCTCAAAGATGGAGCTTCTCGCACCAATGATCCCTCCTAATTGCCTGTAACCACAATCATCTTCTGTTGGCTTGGAAAGGTGTCGGAGTCAATAACATGTGGTAAAAGCACTTTTCTGATTTGGACACCCAACAGCACAACGCAACAATTCAGAAAACAAGTTCTGGCTTAATCTTAAAAAAATAAATAACTCACTACAGCCTCAGAGTGTCGTGTCTCACTCACGGGGGTCTGTAGCTCTGTTTGTTGAAAAGGTCACTAGAGAGTTCATGGCCTTCTTCATTGTCTGCTGGATCCTTTAGGATGGTGTGTGTCATGTTTAACAGCCGTTAACTGCAGGTAGACACCCTACCTGGTGTGTTGCCATAGTAACCGATCTTGACTTTTCTACTCGAGAACTCAGAGTTAACAGATCTGGGTTTGTTTCTGAACCTGCTTTCTGGAATATCGACCTGTTCTTTGGTATGTGTGTACTCTTAGTGATGCAGATAACTTTAACAAACGCAAAAACATCTTCACACACACCGATGCTAACCCATGGTCATAGTGTGGCTGGAACTTAGCAGCAGTGCAGAGACAGAAAACAAACACTTTTCCATTTCCTCAAAATCACAGTGTCTCCTCGTCTGGAGACACAAGCTGGTGATTCAGCAGTTACGTTCAGATCTGTCTCCTGTCTGAGGTTCTTCCTCATAACAGTTTCTTAAGTCAACGTGCTACAGAAATGACATGAAGGTGAATGAACACCAGTCATACTGAAGGACACATATGGTATATGAAATATTATCCAAAGTGCCTAACTTTAAAAACCCCTGATGACCAACATCTCCTGATTAGATCATCTGGAGATCCTCCTGTTCACTAATGTTAGCTATAAAAGCAAACATCCACTGTGCTAGCTAACTAAACATCACTATGTTAGCAAATGAGTTTTAAAAAATGAGCGATGTAAGCTTATTAAACTGCCTCGCCTTTAGGCCGTTTGTATTCATGCGATGTTACAAATCTTTGCAAATATCCGAAGGCACTTCCTTGACCTTTTGTTCGCTAAGAAACCTGTTTTCTAATCTGTTTCTCCTCGAAGCTCAGAACATTAGCCACCGTTACCTCAGGAAAGTCCTCGGAGCTTGGCAAGCGGCAAATTCGGCACGGGGTGTTACGGGGTTAGAACTGTTTCATATTTCCATATAAATAAATTACGACCCACAAATAAATGTAGAGAGATTCACAAAAATTAAACAAATTCACAAATAAATAGAAAGAAATCCACAAATATATGTTAGGAGTTTCACAAAAATGGTTTAAATTAAAAAAATAAAAATAAAATAAGATTTGCAAATAAAAATATATATATTTACAAATATGTTTTTATGTTACAAACACAACTCTGTGGATTGCTGTGTGCGTTTGTGGCTCTCTGGGTTAAATAATATAATTAATGTACTGAGTCTCATCAGTCTAACAGCAAATTTACGAATCCAAGAAAGAAGTAAAACGTCTTAGCTGACTGTTCAAGCAGGGGTAAATGCAGACCAAACTATTAGGGGCAAAACAAAATACTCAATAAAGCTCAAGCTGTTTGTAAGAAAAGTCAGTATTTGCAGGCTGAAGTTAAATATATAACATGCTCTTAATGAGAAACAGGTGTAAGTGAATTGGAAAGCCATAAGGGACATAACTGGGTGAGACCATTTACTATTCTCAGGAGGGGGAGCTTTGCAATATTCACAAAATATTAAACACTCTGTGCATCCGAAATCACATACTGTGAAGTACCTACTCCATTTGATTCAGTACCTACTGCAGTCGATTCAGAACCTACTGCATTCGATTCAGAACCTACTGCATTCGATTCAGTACCTACTGCAGTCGATTCAGAACCTACTGCATTCGATTCAGAACCTACTGCATTCGATTCAGTACCTACTGCAGTCGATTCAGTACCTACTCCATTTGATTCAGTACCTACTGCAGTCGATTCAGTACCTACTGCAATCGATTCAGTACCTACTCCATTTGATTCAGTACCTACTGCAGTCGATTCAGTACCTACTGCAATCGATTCAGTACCTACTCCATTTGATTCAGTACCTACTGCAGTCGATTCAGTACCTACTCCATTCTATTCAGTACCTACTGCAGTTGATTCAGTACCTACTCCATTTGATTCAGTACCTACTGCAGTCGATTCAGTACCTACTGTATTTGATTCAGTACCTACTCCATTTGATTCAGTACCTACTGCAGTTGATTCAGTACCTACTCCATTTGATTCAGAACCTACTGCATTCGATTCAGTACCTACTGCTTGGCCGTTGATACAGTACGTACTGATTGGTATATGTGTGCAGTATAAATACAATCCGGACATACTACATCCACTATGGCATTGTCATGTGACCTACGAAGTCATAGTAACCGCAAAAACTTAAAGAGCCGCCAGATTGTAAGCCGCAACTGTTTTTTTCTTGTTTAAACCTTCAGCATGTTAACAGTTTACTCAGGCGGTATTAAACAAGTACAGTTTAACCACAAGGAACAACGTTTAATACCTACAGCACTTAGACTTAGAAAGAGCCGATGCCCTGCCTTCCACCATTTTTCATTCTGACAGCTCTTCTGCACCAGCCCAGGTGCCTTATGGGATAGCGTAGATCATCCAGGTGTTTCTCACCTACTGGTTTATGAATTTATGAATACTGAGACAGACTGCTGCTTTGGCGTACTGCTTTTCACCTGCTGTATAGGAGGGTAGTAGGGACATTCGGACGAAGATACTGTGTATATTTTATTCCTCTTATACTACAGGAATTTTTCCATGGCTTTTTTTTTTTTTTGACGTCAGATTTACATCATGTTTATATTTACTGTGAATGAGCTGTTACTATAGAAACGATAATGTATTAGAACCAGTGCATTAATATAAACCTGTGATCTTCAGCTGCACTACTATCAGAGCTGCTGTTATAGAAAACTAATCAACACCTTCAAAACGTTTCTGATTTTTTTACTGATCACTTCTGCTCCATGCCTTAAAATTCTTAGAGCATTTTCACACTTACACCACCAGATGGCAACTCTGCACCATGGAAACTTATATTATTCACCAGGTACAGGATAGAAACCGAATTTCACTTCATGCATCATATATGACACAAAAAATATCAAAATATACAAAATATAAATATAAAGAAGATGTCCACAGTTAAACTTTAATTAATTAATTAATTAATTAATTAATTTCAAGGTTCAAGGTTCAAGGCTCTTTATCTGTCACATACATATTACATACATGTGAAGTAATGTAGTGAAATATTTTTCCTTAGTTCCACGTCCCACACAGCAACAATGAACAGAACAACAACAAACTAGATATACACACTCATAATAAAAACAGAATATAATAAAATCTAGTAGACTATATGACAAAAAAAAATTAGCAGCCTATAGAGGAATGTAATGTATAGAATATGAATATGCATAAATAAAAATGTTTAAAAAAGCCACTATACAGAGCTGTACAGTGTATAGAGTTACTATGTAGTGTGTGTGTGTGTGTGTGTGTGAGAGGTAGGAATATGCAGACTCTCTCAAGTGTCGTCGTTCAGTAGACAGATTGCCTGAGGGTAGAAACTCCTCCTGAGTCTCTCTGTGTTGGTCCTCAGGATCTGGTAGCTCTTTCCTGATGGGAGCGCTGAGAAGAGACTGTGTCCCGGGTGAAGAAAGTCTTATTTATTTATTTATTTATTTATTTATTTATTTACATGATTATAAACAAATTGAACCTTTATTATACAGCTACTGTACTCCCTACCTAAAAAAGCAAGAGAACTGAAATTAAAGAAATCACTCACTTTACACACTTTATATATTGGTGATGTTTTATTTGGGGTTATTACAAAATAACCCTAAATTTCAATTATATAAAGTTTTTTTTTTTAGATTACCTAACTTTTTGTAATTTTATATATAATTTTAATATAATATGATAATTATATATACATAATATGAATTTATTATACATTAAATAATAATAATAATAATAATAATAATAATAATAATAATGGCATTTAATTGAAAGTTCTTCCTCTGTTTTTGTTTTACCTTTATTTTAAAAAGCTATGATTTTTTTAACAATTATATTTCATTCAATTCTACATTTTTCTATTTTTTTGTAATAATAATAATAATAATAATAATTATTATTATTGTAAACATTGTTCATAGGGCACTTTTCATACATCAGCTCAAAGATGAATAAAATGTGCAAGGTTAAAATAAAAGATGAAATAAAAATACACAAACCGATTGTAAAGAAATACAAAAAAAAAAAAAATACAAACATGTAGAATTGAATGAAATATAATTTTTTTAAAAATCATAGAATGTTATAATTATCTACTACATGAAAGACTGTCTAGCCCGAGAGGAAAGGTATTATATTATTCATCATGGATGATCTTATTCATCATGAGAGCACTAACACAGGAAGTAAGAATCTAGCAGCAGGTTAGCACTTGTGTGGCAGTGATACTGGATGCTACAGTAGCAGCGAAGCGGCTGTGGTATTGTTGGTCTGAGACTGTGCTGTGGGCTTTCCTCACACTGCACGTGTTGCACATCTTTCACACTCAGCTCGCTCACAGCAAATCTTATCTTCAGCCACGACTCATGAGGAGAGAGCAGAGTAGTATCAGGTAAAGTTTGATCAGCAGGTTACAGTGAACAGTAATACAGTTACAGGACAGGAAGGGAGTGTGAGGTGAATCTGCTTAGCACATGGGGAGAGAGTAGAGGCTTATTTTTATTAACTAGTGTAGTGTGTGATGGAGAGTGTTGGTGTGTGATGGTGAGTGTTGGTGTGTGATGGTGAGTGTTGGTGTTTGCTGGAAAATGTTGGTGTTTAATGGAGAATGTTGGTGTGTGATGGTGAGTGTAGGTGTTTGATGGAGAATGTTGGTGTGTGATGGTGAGTGTAGGTGTTTGATGGTGAGTGTATGAGTTTGATGGAGAATGTTGGTGTTTGATGGAGAATGTTGGTGTGTGATGGTGAGTATGATGGTGAGTGTGATGGTGAGTGTTGGTGTGTGATGGTGAGTGGTCGTGTTTGATGGAGAATGTTAGTTTTTGATGGTGAATATTGATGTATATTGGTGAGTGTAGGTGTTTGATGGAGAATGTTGGTGTGTGATGGTGAGTGTAGGTGTTTGATGGTGAGTGTAGGTGTTTGATGGAGAATGTTGGTGTTTGATGGTGA
>CM040462.1:1192404-1210488 GCA_022758105.1 Pangasianodon gigas | reverse complement strand
TGATGGTGAGTGTAGGTGTTTGATGGTGAGTGTTGGTGTGTGATGGTGAGTGTTGGCGTACATTTAATGATGTGTATTAGCGAGTGTTTGGTCAGTGTAATCCTGGTCTTAAACTAACCTTCTTCTTCCTCTATCAGTACGATGAAGTTAATTGATGGTGTAATTACCAACGCTTTTAATTGAAAGTATAAAGTTTTATTGTCCATGGCCTTAAAGCTGATTTTCCTGCAGAGTTCCTTTAACACATCCTTAAACACATACTTCTCCAAGAGCCAATTAAAACAAGCACACGAGACTTCACACGATGTGGCAGCAGAAGGAATGAAGCATCTGGAGTTTCGGCCCAGCATGAAGCTCCTGCGTCTTAGGCACTTAACACCATCACACCAGCTAACCGCTAACCGCTCAGGAAGTCTTACCTGAGCCAGAAAGGAATAAAGAACGACAGAAAAGTAAGTAAGGGTGCATAAAAAATAACTACAAAATCCTGCACCTCTCACACCTGCTTTGAAAAAGTGCCTACGGAGAAATGTGAGGACATCTGATGAAAGAAGTTTAAAAGATAGATAGATAGATAGATAGATAGATAGATAGATAGACTGTACTCATAAGGAGGAGTGACATTTCTTTTTAAAACTGGTCAGAGAGTCAGACTGAGAAAAAAAATGCTGACTAAAAGAGTTAAAATAAACAGCGGCAGAAATAGAAAAAAGAAGGGAAAACTGTGAAGACTGGCTTCAAAAACTGGTTAGAGAGAGAGATAGAAAGAACAGATCGATAAAAGACTGATAGACACCAAATGTAAAACTGCTGAGCACTGAAAGTTGCATATAAATTGTTTATAGGAAGAGACTGAAGAGAGAGAGAGATCAAAAGAAAATATAGAGAATTTATGGGATAAAGAACGAGGGAGAGAGAATAAAAGTGCAAGGACAACTGGTCACAAACAGAGACAAAGAAAGAATGAAGCCAAAATGATAAACAGAACGGTCTATTCCAAGAAGATATATTTCAGAAATAGAAATAAATAGAACTACTGAAAAAGACGGATAATTAAAAAATGTAAAGATAACTTCTAAAAAAAGACAATAAAGAAGAGAATAAAGAGAGAGAGACAGAACAATGATTAAAGAAATTGAAGTGGAAAAAAATTGAAAAATTGAACAGAGAATTGAAAAGAGAAAAAAATATACCATATCGAGCGAGTGAGACCAACAGAAAGAGAAAAGATGAGAGGAAAATGAACGAAAGCTGAACTGGGAATAAATTAAAAGAGAGGCAAATGGAGAAACAAAAAAACCCTGATGAATGAATGATTGTTTCAGAAATGGGATGCAGAGAAAGACAGAGAAGAAAATCAGAGAGTGAGATGAAAAGAAAGAGAAGAAAAGTAAGAGGGATGAAAGAGAAATATCATCGTACAGGCTTAAAAAATGACAGAATATCACGCTCCATTTTAAAATTCCATCCCTGAGATTTTCCCGCTGGTTTTCCTCAGACGTATCGACAGCTCTTCACATTACACTAACAGATCACGATCAGGCTCTGTACCTGCTGAGCAGGAGCTGATGTAAGAACGTAGTGACGTGATTAATGTACGACTTCAACCTGTCAGAAAACCGCTGTGGGCTTTAATAAATGTGGGCTTTAATAAATGTGGGCTTTATTTAATCTGAATAAAAGCCGTGTTAAGCAGAGAAAGGAGTCTAGAGTTATTTAAAAAAAAATGATTTAAATCCTGAATTATTTGAGCCCAACATTGTCCATAAAAATGTAACCACTCAAAGATATCTGACTCTGGCTTAAAGATAAGGAAAAACAAAATATGATAAAAAAAAATACAAAGAAACAATAAACTCAAATGAAAAAAAAAGATAGATCTAAAGAAAGTGTGGAAGTCAAAAATAAATGGAAAGTAAAGTCGATAAAAAAAAAAAATTGAGAACAGTGAGACCCAAAGAAAAAGAAAAGAAAAGAGAAAAAAGATGGAAATGAAAGAGGGAGAAAAAATAAGACAGAGAAAGAGACAGAAAAAAGAGATTAAATGATAAACTGAAAGATTTTTTTAATTTACGTGGCATTTTGTTTTTTTTCTCTGTTCTTTCTGTGTCTAAGATTCAGCTTTCAATACCAAATGCTAAAAAGATAGATAGATAGATAGATAGATAGATAGATAGATAGATAGATGTGAAACAGAACAGATAGATATTGAAAATTTCCTCCAAGAGACTGAAAGAGAGACAGAAAGACAAAAAGATGAGGACATCTGTGTCAAAAACAGAGAGAGAGACTGAAAGAGAGACAGATTGAGGTGGGCCGTCATCCTCTGCTGTCTAACACTCCTACAGTACGACCTGCAGCAGCACCAGTGTAAACACGTCTCCGTGTGTGTGTGTGTGTGTGTGAGAGAGAGTGTGTGTGTGTGTGTGTCTGGGTATGTGTGTGCGTCTGCAGCCTGTTCCCCACAGACCCTCGGCGGAGGCGTCACATGTGCGCTAAACGGATCCAGGACGCAACAACTGCTGCCACATTTGGTGCTCAGGACGGGCCAAGATGGCCGCCGCGTCCAACTCTCAAACACGGGCTGTGTTTAATTTCAACAAGGAGCAAGGGCGCATGCTCATGTGGGGCCTCAATCGGCCCTCTACGCAGATGTTTAGGGGCCTTTGTTATCTGGAGAGCACCGTTAATTGTTTCGCTCCTGGACAGGATAACGGATGGGGGTGCCAACGTGTGTGTGTGTGTGTGTGTGTGTGTTTGGGGTAGGGTCCAGAAATCTGAGTCTGCTATCACAGACTGTTTTTATATACGTTATATACTGACAGTGTGTATTTAATTCAAACACTAACACTAACACACTCCGTATGAACGTCTGGTGTATTGATCTTCTTGTTAATTGCTGCTGTTGTGTGAGAATCTTAAAAAATGCTATAAAAATAAACGTTAAACATCTCAGGTCCAACATGAGTCATCATCATTTTTAAAAAAAAGGCAAACATTTAATGGATAAGAAAAACATTTTGGCTAAGACAAATGATCTCGGAATAAATGCATATCATTTAAGACCTTATTTTCACGCAAGTCTTAAAGGGACGGTTGCCAGGTCCATGGTTTTCCCTCTGATTTGCTGGTGTGAGCTTCTTTTATCCATTTATTTTAATGCAGACATAAAATTCAGAGATTATTATTATTATTATTTTTATTATTATTATTATTATTATTGCACATGGCTTTGGGGTCTGATTACAGTGCCAGGCATTAACAGGAAGGTAAAACAGGAAGTAAGGAACAGCTTTGGGTTTAATAGGCAAGGCAAGTTTATTTATATAACGCATTTCTCACACAGACACAATTTAATGCGCTTTATATAGGGAAAGGCAAACTGAAAGATATAGAGGAAATAAAAGACATTAAATAGATATGCAAGAGTCAAATGAAAACCATTGATTGAGTGATTGATTGATTATTTGCATTGTTTATTGCAGATAAGTGCCACACAAGTGTATCAGGTTTAAGGTTTCAGTAGAAGGAGCTACTGAGAGCAATGGACCAGTAGTACATTTATACTTTTCCAACTACAAATGTAATGTTTCTCTAATTTATGTTGCACTCTTAAGGTTTTCATTTGACTCACTCTCATATAAGTAACTAAAAGAAATAAAGGAAATAAAGGAAAGGTTTTGAATTTTAGAATTAGATTGGTTCAAATTACTTGGCTACCTAAAGAACCCTTGATGTAAAGAACCCTTGATGTAAAGAACCCTTGACGTAAAGAACCCTTGATGTAAAGAACCCTTGATGTAAAGAACCCTTGATGTAAAGAACCCTTGACGTACGCTAAACTCCAAAACTGTGACTATCATTAATACAAACCGAGGAGTCGGAGACCCCACTGAAACCCTGAGATTTTTATTTTAAACTGGAAATAGACCGAAAGATTTAGAATTTAAAATAAATTAAAACAAAGAAAGGAAATGTTCAATATCTTAAATGTTCAAACTGGAAGATTCTGCACTAGTTCTAGGTCATGATTTAAATTGAAGCAGATTTGATCATGTTTTTATACAGAAGGTCAGATTTTCCTTGAGTTTTATCTCTTCCACTGAAGCACGTGTTCAGACACTCAAAGTATTAATACACAAAGTATTAAATTTAGAGTATTAAATTAGAAAACAGAAACATTTTCACTAGTGCTCTGTGTATACTGTAATATTTATAAAGTCATGTTACACTTTTGCTAAACCTTTCGTTTATGAAAAATTCATTCTGAATAAACACAAATCATTTAAAGCTTTATTTTCACATCAGTCTTAAAGCGATGGTTGGCAGGTCCGTGGTTTTCTTTTGATGCAGACATTAAATTCAGGGATTATTATTTCTGTATAATTTAATTAAATATAAATAAAAGTATAATTATTATAATTATAATTATAATTTTTAAACAAAAATAAAATCTAAAAATTTAAAGAAATATATTTACTGGAATGCTTTTTGTTCTCAAATGATGATATTATTAATTAGGAGGTTTCTCAATGGTTTTTGTGTGTGTGTGTGTGTGTGTGTGTGTATTAACTCCCTTTGTGTGTTAACACTTCTTCTGTTGTAGGGCTCTACATAAAAAACCCTGATTACTACAGTAGTATTATGCTGTACTCCATGTAGTTAGCGTATACAATGAACTATTTGCGATTCAGCATCTGAAACCGGTGGATATTTTTGTGTAAGAATGTAAAATCAATCAAAATATCAACGACAAGAACATATTATATTAAAGTTTATAATAAACTGATTTTCTTTGCTTACAAAAGTGGCAAAATGTTCGCCTTCTGCGGTTCATGTGATATGAACACACACACACACACACACAATGCTAATGTCTACTCTGTCTGTGGCAGTGTAATATCACAAAATCTTAATGAATTCATTAATTAAAAGTCAAATCTGAATGTAAAGAGATTCTGCAGCTAGTGGACAGGGTGGTAAGATAAAGCGCAGGGGGTAAAATAATGACTTCACCCTATGTAGTGCACTCCATGTCCAATTATAAGCCATTTAGTATGTAGGCCTATACTCCTTATGCTGACTGCGTGTGCGTGTGTGTGTGTGTGTGTGTGTGTGTGTGAAAGAGAAAAAGAGATTGCATTCCAATTATTCCAATTAACACGTCCAGACGGCTCATACAGCTCAACATTCATCATTAAACTCTCGAAACACCCGCTGCAGTGACACACACTCACCAGTAGAGGGCACTTTCTCACTTCATTTAGTCAAAAAGTGAGGACCTACAGTCAGACAAAGAAATGAAAAAAAAGTTCATCTTTAATTAAATAAAATTTAAAAAGGATCATCAGAGTTTATGAGAGATGCAAACTAGATGTCCTCTTTTGTTTTATTCATTTATTTTAAAAATTATTATTGGTAAAAGCGTTACTCTACACCTGTGATGCTTTTGTGTGCTACTAAATACAGAGAGTTACATTCCAGCTAGCCACATTTAAACAAAGAGCGAACATGCGTAAGTATTTTTCGCTATTCTGACTCGCTGACTAGCGTAGCAAAAGAGTAGAGTTTTAGAGTTTAGCAAAAAAAAAACAAAAATGGACAAATTTCTCCATCCATCGACCTCTGCTAGTTCATCAGCTCTAACTCAGTGGAACAATAGAAGTCAAGAAAACAAACATAAAAATATACGAAAACTTTTATTCAGTATGGCTTTAGTGACCGTAAATAACAAGGAGAAACTAAAATACAAAGACTTTGGATCTTTGAAAATAAATAATAACGAGCTGGGAGTTGTTGGTCCAAAAACACATGATCTTCACACTGAACAGAAAATATTGGGTGTTTATTTTAGGAATAATTTATATTTTGCTCAACATGTTAGAAAAAAAAGTTTGAAGCTACCTCTTTTTTCTATTTTAAATTTCATTAAAAAAAAACAACACAGCTCTGAAATCACTGGATTCTGGTTCGTAAGGTACGCTAGAGACGGCGCTCATGACCGTGATCGCTATTAAACCACCGACTCGCAGACAGACACACTGGAGGATTCTTCTGTACCACTCAACTGGCTTCATATTCGCTCTCAGTTTTAAAACACAAACCTGACGTACAGTTTACGTTCATTACGATGTACTGCTTTTAGTTATAGCGCATCATCATCATCATGGACCAGCTTACAGAAAGATCGAAAACTCTGCAATTAATCTGATTTTAAGATTTTAACCTTTTTATAAAGCAATTTGCTTCTGTACAACCGCTTATGTTTTTAATTGTTTCGCAGTGCTGTTATAAGTGTTGTTTCTTATGTAGTGTTTCTGAATGTTGTGTAGATTTTTGTCACTACGCTGGTTAAATAAAGGTTAAATATATATTTATTTACATTTAGGAATAATTCAATTAAAATCCAAAATAATTACATGTATACCATACACACAATTAATTATTTAGTGCTGAGTCTGAGCACATTTTTTGTGAGAACCTAAAGGAGAACCTGAAGGAGAACCTGGAGGAGAACGTGGAGGAGAACCTGGAGAACTATTAGTTATGTAGTGAAATTTGCAGAATTTGTCCAACATGTCTCACATTCAGATCATTTAGCAGATGGTAGGTATTATGTGAAGCGTTAGTTATGGAGACATGAGGATGAAGCTCATTCCAGCACTAAAGCATGATCAGATCTCAGAGAAGAACACATCAGGAACCCTGAGGTTGAAGACCTGAGATGGCAAGCTGGTGTGTAGTTCATGATTCAGAATAGAAGCTTTGCTTTAAATTTAAATAATCCGGCTTTATGAATAAAATTATTTCTTTAATTGTTTTCTATACTGTACTCTATTATTACTAGATTTTATTAACCCACAGATACACGGACATGAAGTGATAAGGGGATTCATGTAAGCAGGTTACAGAATGCAATTTTCAATTTTTCCGCAGCATAGGTGATGAAATTATAAGAAAAAAAACTTAAATACACATTTAGAAAATTTTTCAGTTGTCCTTTTAAGGGAACGTTTAAATGTTCTATGTAGAACCCTGCTGTCATGAATTCCCAGTTTGGCCACTGCTGCTTGTGCTTATTCTCTTATTCTTTTATTCTGTTTCTGTTTTAGTCATGTCTCCACCTCGCTGTCCTGTCATTGGCATGCTACCTGATTGTGTTCACCTGTTCCGTGTTAAATCCTAAATTAGTTTATCTATGTATACGCTGCTGTTTCTTTGTCTCGCTGGCTACATTTACATGCACATCAATATTTCTGTATTAATCAGACTTTGGTGATATTTTAATTAGTATTGAGTCATGCATCTAAACGCCGCAATCCGATTGCCCGATTCAGATTAAGACAATATTCTGATTCCCCAAATTCCGATTCCCGTCCCTGGAATACGCCTGTTTTTTAATCGGAAATGTGTTTCCTGTAAACACCTTATTCAGAAAATCCACTGAAATGAGATATATTCCGATGCCTGTACGCATATAAACATCGTATTCGGAATACGGCTGCAACCCAAATATAGACCTTAAACGGAATTTGATGTGTGTGTAAACGCAGCCAGTGAGAAGTCATGGATTTGTTGTCTTGTTAAGTCCAAGCCGTATTCCAAACCTTCCTGGTTTTCCCCATCTTACGATTATGGATTATCCTGGTTTAAAGTTGTCTGTGCGCCGACCCCCACTATGGATAAACAAATCTAACACCAAGTTTACACACTTGCATTCTGCTTTCACTAACCATACGTTACACCTGCAGCAGAGCGTTTCCCTGTCAGCAAGGGTTCCAAGCAAAACTAATTTAGGAGGCTAAGAACAGTTAAAGAACTATTTTACTCTAAGAATGCACCAAGAAGATAAATATTAAACATCTAACAGGTTCTAGGTATTAAGAAGAACTTAATAAGTAATAATTTGGAGTTTGTAGCGCACACTTTCCCAGTTAATACACACACTCTTAGGAAAAAAGAAGGTTCTTTAGGGGTTCTTTGGATAATTAAGCTTCTGCAAAAGGTTCGAATTGAAAACCTTCTCTGATCTTCTCCTGGTCCTGAGAATGACAACTGAAGAACCATCAAGTGTTCTAATTTTCTAAAGAGTGGACATCTATCTACAGCTTTCAGTGTTTATGTGAGAATCTCACTAACTAAGGCTGTTTTTGAATCGAGTTCATTATGATGTTTTTTAAAAAGATGATCAATGCTTTTTTGTTTGATTTTTGTTTTTGCACCCTGACACTATCATCATCCAAATTTTGCAATACGTGAAAGAAAACCTCCTTAGATAGATAGATAGATAGATAGATAGATAGATAATGCTTGTTATCTTACTTGATATATCAGGCTTAGAGGTTTGCCATTCGCTATCATTTCAGATAATCTGATAATGCACTGTAGCACCATACCATACGTGTAGAACTGGACCAGCATTTGTCTGCTGGAGTTTGAAGTTCTTCTGCTGCTGTCAGATGAACATTAGCTCTTGATGTTTTTTAGGTTCTGGGGCCAGGAACCGAAGTGATACTGTTTAAGACTGTTTTGTTGCTCCTTGTGCCACTTTGACTTCGACTTTCCTGCACTAAAGAATCTTAGAGACTTGCATTGCATCCCACTTTCTGAGAAGAAGATGGGTTCCCTCTTGAGCCTGGTTTTGCTCAAGCGGTATACAAATGAAGTTGACTCACTAAGAATTATGGGAAGTTGTTGCTCCATGTTGCTAGTTGTTCCACCTCTGGCTTGTAAATGGACTCATCCTTGGTGTAGTGGTGTCACTGGATGTCTTGAGGAGCTAGAGACCAGGCCAGGTGAGGGCCCCAGAAGATCCGTAGATCATAGGGTGAAGAGTATTAAGCCTTGAGGTATACCTTGAGGTGTTCCACAATCCACCAGCATAAAATCTGAGTGAGGTTCTTGTCCAGGAGCTTTAGACTGATTTAAAATCAGACCTGAGGTCCATCAGTACATTTCAGGCAGTGGTGCAAGTTCAGACTTATTTCTTTTGTGTGCTTGATGGACCTGTTGGTTGTAAATGGAGTCCTTTGTGCCATTTTGAGGTAGGCTTGAACAAGGCGCTCAAAGGTCTTCATAACTGCAGATGTTAAAGCTTTGAGCAAAGCAGACACACACACACACATTCATATCTGTTGATTCATATTTGCCAATTCCATCTTGTGTCAGATGTGACTCAGACTCCGCCTCCAGACAGTGTGATTGACAGCTCAGTGGAACAAACAGATACACATATACACACTCATCGAGAACTAAAGACTCACAGAACACACACACACACACACACACATGCACACACACACAATTTTACATAAACAACAGACCACACACATATAAAGGCAATTTGCAATCACACATACACACACACACGTGACACAAAACACAACACATCTACATTTAAAAAAATCATGCAAAAAAAAAAATTACACACACACAAGAAACATGTAGACACATAAGCACCAACGAAAACACACACACACACACACACTAATTTCAATGTCCTATTCAGGACAAAAACAAGTGAGTCACCAGTTACAGACGTAATAAATGCACAGTCATGAGCTCGACAGCACAACACACACACATATTAAAAACTCAGTCCACAAGGCCGTGTGTGTGTGTGTTTGAGAGTGTAATCCTTTTCTTTAAACCTGATAAACTTCATCAGCTCATTAGCTGTGAATAGGTTGTAACAAGAGCTGTGGTGCTCCAGTGTGTGTGTGTGTGTGTGTGTGTGTGTGTGTGTGTGTGTGTGTGTTTGAAAGAGTAATAAGTTGTAACAGGGTCCGAGCTGTTGATGTGTGTGTGAACTGTGTGAGTTTAACAGGGTCCTCCACACTGTTACACAGTGTTTTGAGCTGAGGTGCCTCACTAGGTTTTAGTGTGTGTGTGTGTGTGTGTGTGTGTGTGTGTGTGAAAGGGCAATGTTGTGTGAATCTGAAACAAGCTCATTAGTCGTGAATCTGTTGTATCAAGGTCTTTACTGTTGAGTGTGTGTGTGTGTGTGTGTCTCAGAAATACTAATAATCGCCTTTTGTACGTGGACTTTTTAGACTTTTTTGTTTAAATAGAACTTAAGATAAAATAAATATTTAAAAAAATAGAAAAAATAACTAAAGCCCTACTCCTAAACACTACTCCCTAAACAAGTACCATGATTAAACTACTTAAAAGACTGCTAAACTACCCCTAAATAACCCCGAAACTATTCCTAAACCACTTCTCACTAAACTATTATCCTACATTAGTACCTCTAAAGAATGACCCCTAAACTACCCCCAAACAACCATGACAACCCTACACCCATAGTCCTAAACATCACTGTAAGCTTCCCAAACAACAACTGCCCCAGAAACAACCTATACAGCTATCCTGATACCCTGGTAAACTACCCTTAAACAACCACTCTCACAAAACATGGTCCTAAACAACAATCCTCACAAAACTACAGCCCTGAACAACTACCCTCACACCTACACTGAAACAACGTAAACCACAATGCTAAGCAACTACCACTAAATTATTCCTAAAAAACAATCTGCGTAAATTGCAGTCCAAAACATCTACCCTCTTCCCTTACCCTAAAATCCTCATAAACAACTACCTTCATACCCTGCCCCTAACAACTACCCTCTTATACTACCCTAAAACAACTGTCAAATACCCCCTCATAACCTACCCCTAACAACTACCCTCTTTACGCTACCCCTAAACAATTACCCTCATAAACCAGTGTCAAACTACCCTCATACCCTGCCCCTAACAACTACCCTCTTATACTACCCTAAAACAACTGTCAAATACCCCCTCATAACCTACCCCTAACAACTACCTTCTTTACGCTACCCCTAAACAATTACCCTCATAAACCAGTTTTAAACAATTAAACCCTCTTAAATCACAGCTTGAAAAAACTACCCTTGACCTACCCCAAACACCTGCCCTTGTAACCTCATAAATTACAGTTCTAAACAACTATCTCTAAACTACCCTTAAACAACCATCTCATAAAGCACAGTCCTAAAGACTACCCTCTTAAACTACCCCACTATCCCAAAACAACAAGCCACATAAATTACAGTTATAAAGAAAAACACAGTCCTAAACATCTACCCTCATAAACTACAGTCCTAATCTGGCCCTAAATACAGTCTGGGTCATGAGTTTACATACGCTGTGCAGAATCTGCAAAATGTTAATAATAAAAAATAAAAAAAATAAGAGGGATCATAAAAATTGCATGTTGTTTTTATTTGAATAAACTGAATAAACTATTTCACATAGCAGATGTTTATATCTAGTCCACAAGACACAATAATAACTGAATTTACACACAGGAACCAGTTCAGAAGTTTTCATACCCTCGATTCTTAATACTGTGTGTGTTTCCTGATGATCAGCGACTGTTTTTATGTTTTGTGATCATTGTTCATGAGTCTCTTGTTTGTCCTGAGCAGTTAAACTGCCGGCTGTTCTTCAGAAAAATCCTCCAGGTCCTGCACCTTCTCTGCTTTTCCAGCATCTTCTGCGTATCTGACTCCTTTCCAACAGCAGCTATATGATGCTGAGATCCATCTTTTCACACTGAGGACAGCTGAGGGACTCGAACACGACTATTACAAAAGCTGCAAACATTCACTGATACTCAAGAAGGAAACACGATACATCAAGAGCCAGGGGGGTGTAAACTTTTGAACAGGATGATTGGGGTAAATTGTTATTAGTTTGTCTTCTGGGAAACATGTAAATATCTCATGTAACTTCTGAAGGGCAGTACTAAATGAAAAAAATAAGATCTTTAAACAAAATAATAACATTTTGCAGATTCTGCAAGGCGTATGGAAACGTATGACTCCAGCTGTAGATACAATCCTCAGCAACACTGCTGTATGTTTAGGGATTACTTTTATTTATAATAACTAAGTGCTCTCTCATGCCGTAATTATTAATTGACCTCTTTCTTAAAAACTACCAAAGAAAGAACAGTTCTCTTAGTCTTGGTATTTCTCTTAGTATTTCTTAGTATTTTACTGGAGAAATTATCTCATGAAGGTTTAAACATCATCATGGACAGAACTGTTGCACCAGCTGAGGGCCACATTTACAAGTGTGTGGTTTAACAAACAAAAAAAAAATAGTATTCAGAATAGTATTTTTGTATGAATGTCAGAAAGAAAAACACAAATTGTAAGAATATTATCAGATGTGATATAAATTTTAAAGAAGTCTGTAATAATGGTGGCAGTGTTTAGCTATGGTAATAAAAGGGTCAATAAAGAGCCAAAATGATAAGTGTGTGTGTGTGTGTGTGTGTGTGTGTGTGTGTGTGTGTGTGTGTGCGTGTGCACGTGTGTGTGTTGTTTGCGGGTGTGTATCTTTACTCAATAGGAGCTAAATGATAATGATCAGCTAAAGTGTGAAACTATAATGAAGTGATACTACTGGCATTGACATGGGAGAAGGACACCTGTGTGTGTGTGTGTGTGTGTGTGTGTGTGTGTGTGTGTGGGAATACAATGGCCACAGTAATGATACCTAGACAATATCCCCCAAACACACACTGACAAAAAAAAAACAAGGTGTAAATTAAAGTAACAGAGAGACAGACAGAGGGACAGACAGCTAGAGTGAGACAGACAGAGAGAGTGAGACAGACAGACAGAGAGAGTGAGACAGACAGAGAGAGTGAGAGTGAGACAGGTCTCGTTTGAGGTTTCCTGTGGTCTTTAGCTCAAAATTCTCAGCATTTTTTGTCAGTGGTTTTGACAACTAAAAATGACAGCTCATTTCCAGACAGCAAAGCTAGGTGTTATTCACACGAACACACACACACACACAAACACACACACACAAGGGTTTGACCAAATACTGATTCTATGCACTATATATATATATATATATATATATATATATATATATATATATATATATATATATAAGTGCATACATATAGTATTTATATGTATTTTTTTATGTGTAGGTGTGTGATAATATACCATTATGATGACGTAACATGATACCATATCAGATACCACAGCATTCCTTCAGAGGTCTAGTGGAGTCCATGCCTCGACGGGTCAGAGCTGTTTTGGCGGCACAAGGGGACCTACACAATATTAGGCAGGTGGTTTTAATGTTATGACTGATTGGTGTTGCGAGGTGGAGCCTCCATGGATCGGACTTGTTTGTCCAGCACGTCCCACAGATGCTCGATTGGATTGAGATCTGGGGAATTTGGAGGCCAAGTCAACACCTTGAACTCTTTGTCATGTTCCTCGAACCGTTCCTGAACAGTTTCTGCAGTGTGTCAGGGCGCGTTATCCTGCCGAAAGAGGTCACTGCCATTAGGGAATACCGTTGCCATGAAGGGGTGTACCTGGTCTGCAGCAGTGTTTAGGTAGGTGGTACGTGTCAAAGTAACATCCACATGAAGGCCAGGACCCAAAGTTTCCCAGCAGTACATTGCCCAGAGCATCACACTGCCTCCGCCAGCTTGCCTTCTTCCCATAGTGCATCCTGGTGCCATCTCTTCCCCAGGTAACCAGGCCACCTTCTTCCATTGCTCCGTGGTCCAGTTCTGATGCTCACCTGTCCATTGTAGGAGCTTTTGGCAGTGGACAGGGTCAGCATGGGCACTCTGACAGGTCTGTGGCTACACAGCCCCATACGCACCAAGCTGCACTGCACTGTGTGTTCTGACACCTTTCTATCAGATCCAGCATTAACTTTTCAGCAGTTTGTGCTACAGTAGCTCTTCTGTGGGATCAGACCAGACAGACTAGCCTTCACTCCCCACACACATCAGTGAGCCTTGGGAGCCCATGACCCTGTCGCTGGTTCACCGGTTGTCTTTCCTTGGACCACTTTTGGTAGGTACTAAACACTGCATACCGGGAACACCCCACAAGACCTGCTGTTTTGGAGATGCTCTGACCCAGTCGTCTAGCCATCACAATCTGGCCGTTGTCAAAGTCACTCAGATCCTTACGCTTGCCCATTTTTCTGCTTCCAACACATCAACTTCGAGAACTGACTGTTCACTTGCTGCCTCATATATCCCACCCCTTTACAGGTGCCACTGTAATGAGATAATCACTTCACCTCTCAGTGGTTTTAATGTTATGGTTGATTGGTGCATATCGTAGCATCATTACACCGGTATAGACGAGTCTATCTTCTCTTTGTTGTGCTCTTATTGTAGGTATAATTCATACACGTGGATTGTGACAAATTCTTAAGTAGCATTGTAATGATATATCATCATAACGGTAAATTGCAATCATTAAATCTGAAATAGTGAAACCATTAACATAAATTATACTGATTTTTATCCATTTATGATATTCCTTAAAGTTCACAGTAACAGCTAAAGTTAGCGAGCAAGCTAACACTATTCCTTTGAGGGAGGAACACCAGGCAGGTTGGGTCCATGGATTCATGCTGTAGACGCTAAATTCTGACCCTACCACCTGCAGCAGAAATCGAGATTCATCAGACCAGGTGACATTTTTCCAATCTTCAGCAGTTCAGTTGGGTGAGTCTGTGCTCACTGTAGCCTCAGATTCGTGTTCTTGGCTGACAGGAGTGGAACCTGATGTGGTCTTCTGCTGTTGTAGCTCATCCGCCTCAAGGTTCGACGTGTTGTGCATTCTGAGATGCTTTTCTTCTGACTCCAGTTGTAAAGAGTGGTTATCCGCTTTACTGTAATCGTCCTGTCAGCTCAAACCAGTCTGACCATTCTCCATAGATCTCTCTCATCAACAAGGCCTTTCCATCTGCAGAACTGCCGCTCACTGGATTTTTTTGCACCATTCTGAGTAAACTCTAGAGACTGTTGTGTGTGAAAATCCCAGGAAATCAGCAGTTTCTGAAATACTCAAACTGCCACCAATAACCATGTCACAGTTAAAATCACAGAGATCACATTTTTTCCCCATTCTGATGTTTCATGTGAACATTAACTGAAGCTCTTGACCTGTATCTGCATGATTTTATTCATTGTGCTGCCGCCACATGATTGGCTGATTGGATAATTGCATGAATGAGCAGGTGTACAGGTGTTCCTATGCTCAGGTTGTTGCTAAATAAACTCCACACTTTTGGAGTTTACATTACCTTAGGGAAAATCTCTAATGGGTTCCATCACGTACTGGAAATCAGCTTACTATTAAACACCACAAGAACCCAGTAGAACCTTCTTTCATGTGTGATGATTGCCAGAATTACTGACTAGCTAAGTTAGGGGAACATGGGGCTTTTCCTAATTTGCATATTCATGCATATTCATGAAGCCTGCCATTTTTAAGCAGTGTAGAGCTGTACGGCCCCCATTTTTGTCACTATTAAACACGTTAAAACACACATTATTCAGTTTATTACTCGACACAGGAATGCATTATGTTGTTACATGTTGGAATTAAGAGTAATGTGAATTTCTGTAACTATAATTCTCATTGTAAAGCAAACAGACGGGGTCCAGAAGTGTGAGAAATAACGCAGCATCTTTGTCTCTCTCAGCTTTAAATCACACGTTAGAGGAGGCAGAGGAAGTGTTGACAGTTTTACAAACAGAATGTAAAAAAAAAGAGACTCGAGAGGATTTCGGGAAGAGCCTACACACACACACATACACACAACTTATTTTAATTACCTCCTGATCTCATCACACACTCCCAAAGGAACACTGGGATAAAAATGAGCAAAGTGCAGGTGTATTTATTATATTATAATACACTCTATGCTAACATGCTAGTATGTTTACTACGCTAGTCTATCCTTAACGGTTCTTCAGTGTGTTAAAGATTCTCTGTAGAACCTAATCGCAGAACATTTCCCTTAAGAAAAGAGCTTTTAAGAAGCTGGAACCATTAAACATCTAAAGAACTATTGAGGAACTTTTTTTTTTTTTGCTAGGTGTACAGCTTAGATGTGAAGAAGTGAGGAGAAAGAGAAGACTGGAGAAAAAAAGTGGAAAAGAGAAAAGACTAAAAACTCTGAAGTGAGCTGAGAAAAGACAAAAAGAGAAATGAAAGAGTAAAAGCAGTAAAGGGGAAAAAGCATGGAAAGCTGAAGATGAAGAGAAGAAAAAAGGAGAAATGAAGAAAAGAGAAATGAAATGAAAGAAGAGAAGAGAAATATACCTTATTATTCAATTTTGTTAAGGTCAAAGGTCAGTGAGGATCCCCTGTGTGTGTGTGTGTGTGTGTGTGTGTGTGTGTGTGTGTGTGTATACAGTATAAACCTGCCCGAGGCTACAAGGCTCTCCACAATGATCAATTCTGGAGCAGGGATTGAAAAGAAGAGGGAAGGAACACACACACACACACACACACACACACATGCACACACACACACGCACACACACACACACACACACACAAGCCACCCGCTGCTTTAATTACCAGTATGTGCCCCCCCTCGTTTCCAGATCACCTATGGCCCATGAGAGCACACACACACACACACACACAGGTTCTTACAACACTTTCTACAAAGGCGGCTTGGAGAACAAGGGGTTCATGAATGACAGAGAGACAGACAGAGAGAGAGAGAAAGAGAGAGATAGAGAGAGAATGAGAGAGAGAGAGAGAGAGAGAGAATGAGAGAGAGAGAGAGAGAGAGAGATCTGGTACATTATTCACTTTCAGTAATTTATAGCTTATTCCTCTACATTTACACTGTGAGTTATTTTAATTTTTTGTTTATTGAAATCATTACACGGCAGGTGAGTCAGGAAGTGGGAGGCAGAATCAGGAATGGAGAGGAAGACCTTGTGGGTCGAGGAGCTTGTAGGCCTCAGGCTGGCAGGAAGAGGAGCTTATGGACCTCAGGATGGTAAGAGGAGGAGCTTATGGACCTCAGGATGGTAAGAGGAGGAGCTTGTGGACCTCAGGATGGCAAGAGGAGGAGCTTGTGGACCTCAGGATGGTAAGAGGGGGAGCTTGTGGACCTCAGGATGGCAAGAGGAGGAGCTTGTGGACCTCAGGATGGTAAGAGGGGGAGCTTGTGGACCTCAGGATGTCAAGAGGGGGAGCTTGTGGACCTCAGGATGTCAAGAGGAGGAGCTTGTGGACCTCAGGATGGCAGGAGTTGAAGCTTGTGTATCTTAGTGTGGTATGAGGAGGAGGACCTCAGGATGGTAGGTGGAGGAGCTTGTGGACTTCAGGATGGTAAGAGGAGAAGCTTGTGGACTTCAGGATGGCAGAATGAGGAGCTTATGGTCCTCAGGATGGCAGGATGAGGAGCTTGAGCACTTCAGGATGGCAGGAAGAGGAGCTTGTGAAGAATGGCAGGAAGAAGAGCTTGTGAAGAATGGCAGGAAGAAGAGCTTGTGGACCTCAGGATGGTAGGATGAGGAGCTTGTGGACCTCAGGAGGGTAGGAGGAGGAGCTTGTGGACTTCAAGATGGTAGGAGGAGGAACTTGAACACTTCAGAATGGCAGGATGAGGAGCTTGTAGACTTCAGAATGGCAGGAGGAGAAGCTTGTGGACTTCAGGATGGTAGGAGGAGGAACTTGAACACCTCAGGATGGCAGGATGAGGAGCTTGTGGGCCTTGGGATAGAAAAAGAGCTGATTATCAAGTGATAATCAGCATACCCAAATAAAACGCACTACATGCCAATGTCTTCATGTCTCTTTCTTCTGCTTCTTACTGTGTGTGTGTGTGTGTGTGTGTGTGTGTGTGTGTATGAATGCTTTGTTCTCTGTGGGTTGTGGTAACGTGAGCAGGAAACAGAAGCATGTTCCGTTTTACTCTTCTAAAAGTAAAAAAGCAGTGGCAGTGGCAGCACACACACACACACACACACACACACACACACAGTGATGTTTGGAAAGTGCTTTTGTTTAAGAAAAAAGTTAATCGAAACGTTTGGCAAACTTGAAATTCTTTCAGCTGATGATGTCATAATGGGTGCTACAGCAGCTGACCAATCAGCAGCTTCTCTTCAATTCTCTCTCTCTCTCTCTCACACACACACACACACACACAAATCCTAACAGAAACTTATTATAACCTCTTTCTTTCTTTCCTTCTTTCTTTCATAGTGTACGTCTATAAGCTCATGCCTTCCCCTCAGTGCTC
>CM040462.1:1177400-1184934 GCA_022758105.1 Pangasianodon gigas | reverse complement strand
AAGGTGTTTATTTTGATGCCAGTGTGGTTAAGGTGTTTATTTTGATGCCAGTGTGATTAAGGTGTTTATTTTGATGCCAGTGTGGTTAAGGTGTTTATTTTGATGCCAGTGTGGATAAGGTCTTTGTTTTGCTAACAGTGCTATGAAGGTGTTTATTTTGATGCCAGTGTGATTTGGCAGGGTCAATTCTTTTCTTTTTGCTATACACTGAAGACATTTGGTTTTGAGATCAAAAGATGAACATGAGATGATAGAATTTCAGTTTAACACATCTAGAAGCTGAAATTCTGATCTATCATCTCAGATTCCTCTTTTGATCTCAAAACCAAATGTCCTCAGTGTGTAGCAAAAACAAACAAACTGGCCTTGCTGTTCCAATACTTTCAGAGGGGACTGTACTTAGGGGCTTTGTTCTGATTCTGGGCTTAGCTTTAGTTTGATCCAATTTAATGGGGGACTTTAGTCTGATTTAATGGTCATTTTCAGCTTAATGCCTGTATGGTTGCTGTCTTAAGTCTGATGTCTTCTTCTCAGAATTAACCAATCACATTCAGTCTCATGTTCAAAAGTAATTATCATACACCTGTCATCAATGATGTGATTCTCATTAACCCCAAATTAAGAAAAATATACAAAATATTCTTCACATGTCTGGGCTGTAGGGCAGGGTGGCTAGATCGAAGCCCAACATCCAAACATCCACGTCCACCTAAATCACCCTAAACCATCTGGCAAAATGTGTTATGGTCTGATGAGACCAAGGTAGAAATTTTTGGGCATAATTCTAAAAGAAACCTTCAGTTTTAACAGGGGTGTGTAGATTTTTCTGTCCAACACAAATGACAACACAGCTGTGGAATCAGCCTCATTTTATCACTTTTCTTTGCTTAATACACTTATTTTAACACTCATGTTTAGTATCATACTAACATCTTTTAATATTTTACACCATATTAACCGGCAATTTAGAAAAGATAACAAAATTGAACTTGATAGCAAAATTTTTCAATTCTGAAAAAAATCACACAATATATTTTTTGTAGTATTCAAATGAACCTGAGAGCTGTGATGATGACAGAGCTGAAAAACGAACCTGCCGGCAGACTGAGCATATTTATGTTTGATTGACAGGTGCTAACAAAAAAACGCAAATTAGCGAAGTGATGATGCGTCGTATGTAAAATAAATGACAGGCACAAGACGGCGAGAGAAACAATGACTGACAGAATGGGAAAGGTGGGAAAAAACATGCAGACATTAAGAAAAGAGATGAGAAAGAAAGAAAGAAAGAAAGAAAGAGAAAGAAAAAAAAGGCTGAAGATGAATTTAGACGTGTGTGTGTTCACAGATCGAAGGGAATCAGAGGTGAGAAGGCCAGGTCAGGTTTCAGCTTGACTGTGCATACATGTGTGTGTGTGTGTGTGTGTGTGTGTGTGAGTGTGTGTGTGTGTCTCATTTGGAGAATCTCATTCTCAGCTCCACGTCGGCGGGGAGGAAATCGAACCTGTCAGGGCCCTCGGGCAGAACAGAGAGGTGTGGAAGAATCTTTGGCTCAGGAAGGATGGTTCAGGACACACACACACACACACACACCAGTACAGCTTAACATGCACATACATGCACATTTCCTCATATATGTATATATATATATATATATATATATATATATATATATATATATATATATATATATATATATATATATATACACACACACACACACCAATCAGCCATAACATTAAAACCACTGACAGGTGAAGTGAATAACATTGAGTATCTCGTTACAAGGCACCTGTCAGTGGTTTTAATGTTCTGGCTGAGTGGTGTATATACACTCTAATCAGGTAATCATGTGGCAGCAGTGCAATGCATAAAATCATGCAGATATGGGCCAGCAGCTTCAGGTGCTGTTCACATCAACCATCAGAATGGGGAAAAACGTGATGTCAGTGATTTTGACCGTGGCGTGATTGTTGGTGCCAGAGGGGCTGGTTTGAGTATTTTCTATTTCTATAACTGCTGATCTCCTGGGATTTTCACACACAACAGTCTCCAGAGTTTACTCAGAATGCTGTAATAAAGAAAAATCTTCCGGTGAGCAGCAGTTCTATGGATGGAAACACCTTGTTGATGAGAGAGATCAACAGAGAATAGCCAGACTGGTTCGAGCTGACAGAAAGGCTAACCGTCAATTTATCAGTAACTCAGATAACCACTCTCAAGTCAAGTGGCTTTATTGTCATTCCAACCATATACAGCTAGTACAGTACACAGTGAAATGAAACAACGTTCCTCCAGGACCATGGTGCTACATAAAACAACACAGAACCACATGACACTACACATTACTACATAAAGTGCACATGCAAACAGCACAAGACAGTACGATAACTACTAAAACAGGACAACAGGCACAGTAAGAGACAGTGCAGTGCCGACTAGCACACAGTTCTAGTGTGAAAGTGTCTAACAGTAGTGCAAAAGAATAACAATATAATAAATTGTTAAGTTGTGAATGTAAACATAACAACTATGACATAGTATTCGGCAGATAAGCTTATACTATATATGGACATAGCAGTTATTGGTGTAGTAACCAAGTAGAGAGTATAATAATGACAAGAATTATATACAATATTTTTTATAAATACAGTAGCAGCAAAAAAAAATGCAGGTAGTAACTACAGAAATGTGCAAAAAATTGCAAAGGGAGTGGGATGGTGTTCAGTTGAGTATGAGTGTGTGTGTGTGTGTGTGTGTGTGTGTGTTATCAGTCCAGTCTCTGAGTATTGAGGAGTCTGATGGCTTGGGGGAAGAAACTGTTGCACAGTCTGGCTGTGAGGACCCGAATGCTTCAGTACATTTTGCCAGATGGCAGGAGGTTGAAGAGTTTGTGTGAGGGGTGCGTGGGGTTGTCCACAATGCTGGTGTCTTTGCGAATGCTGCGAATGATGGAGGCAAGAGAGACCCTGATGATCTTCTCAGCTGTCCTCACTATCTGCTGCAGGGTCTTGCAATCCGAGATGGTGCAATTTCCAAACCAGGCAGTGATGCGGCTGCTCAGGATGCTCTCGATAGTCCCTCTGTAGAACATGGTGAGGATGGGGGGTGGGAGATGGGCTTTCCTCAGCCTTCACAGGAAGTAGAGACACTGCTGGGCTTTCTTGTTTATGGAGCTGGTGTTGAGGAACCAGGTCAGGTTCTCTGCCAGGTGAACACCAAGGAATTTGGAGCTCTTGACGATCTCCACAGAGGAGCCGTTGATGTTCAGGAGCCTCTTGAAGCACTTCATGATGATGGGTGTGAGTGCAACAGGACAGTAGTCGTTGAGGCAGGACACTGAAGACTTCTTCGGTACGGGGATAATGGTGGTGGCCTTGAAGCACGTTGGAACGACGGCGCTGCTCAGGGACATGTTGAAGATGTCAGTGAGAACATCTGCCAGCTGGTCTGCACATCCTCTGGGCACTCTGCCAGGAGTGTTGTCTGGTCCAGCAGCCTTCCGTGGGTTAACTCTGTATAGAGTTTTCCTCACATCAGCCGTGGTTAGACACAGCACCTGGTCGTTGGGTGCTGTGTCTAACCACAGCCGATGTGAGGAAAACTCTTCTCAGAGTACAGTTGTACAATAGAGCAGAAAAGCATCTCAGAAAGCACAACATATCAGACCTTGAGGTGCATGGGCTACAACAGCAGAAGGTCATGTCGGGTTCCACGTCTGTCAGCCAAAAATCGAAAGCTGAGGCTGCAGTGGGCACAGGCTCCCCAAAACTGGAAAGTTGAAAACTGGAAAAATGTAACCTGGTTGGATGAATCTTGATTTCTGCTGAGGAACACAGATGGTAGCGTCAGAATTTGAAGCCAACAGCACGAATCCATGGACCCAACCCGCCTTGTGTCACCAGTCCAGGCTGGTGGAGGTGGTGTAATGGTGTGGGGAATGTTTTCTTGGCACACTTTGGGCCAGTTAATATTCAATCAATCATGGCTTGAAAGCCACAGTCTATTTGAGTATTGTTGCTGACCATGTGCATTTCTTCATGGCCACAATTTCCCCATCTTCTAACGGCTACTTCCAGCATGATAATGCACCATGACACAAAGCAAATTCATCTCCAGCTGGTTTCATGAACATGACAATGAGTTCAGTGTTCTTCAGTGGCCTTCCCAGTCACTGGTTCTGAATCCAACAGAACACCTTTGGGACGTGGTAGAACGAGAGATTCGCAGCATGAAAGTGCACCTGAAAAATCTGCAGGAATTGTGTGATGCAATCATGTCAACATGGACCAGAATCTCAAAGGAATGTTTCCAACATCTTGTGGGATCCAAGCCATGAAGAATTGAGGCTGTTTTGAGAGCAAAGGGACTGAGAGCCCTACCCAGTATTAGTATAGTGTTCCTAATAAAGTGCTCAGTGAATGCATATATATCCTAATTCTCTGATCCATTCCCTTCATCATCATCATCATCATCTCTCTCTCTCTCTCTCTCTCTCTCACACACACACACACACACACACGACATCAGTAGCAGTGGAAAATGTAATATTGGTGAGCTGGTATGGGTCCCAGCATGCTCTATATTACTGCAGAGGGCAGGGAAGCTGGCTGACAACACACACACACACACACACACACACACACCAGTAAGGAACCTCCTGTGGTCCTGGCAGAGAGATGCATAACAAAGTTAAAGTGCTGCCTACCTCTCTCACCTCCTGCACATCACTGTGCCAAGCAGATAACAAACAAACAAACAAATAAATAAATAAAAACAGGCAGTGTGTGCCAACATGCTGTCCTATAGCGTCCCGGGGCTCCAGATGACATCACACACACACACACACACACACACACATGTACAGGGTCCCGTACTATCATACCCAAAAGACCAAGTTATATCTCTGTAGTGTTTTAATTGTCCTCCATGATGGAGATGACTCGAGAAGAGCTTTTGTCATCACCTTTGACCTTTGCGAATATTTTGTCACACCTTAGGGGTTTGTTAATGCTCCATCAGTATTACAGGCAATCATTAATGAGAGCATCATCAGCTATATCGATGATATATTTCCTTAGTCAGGACATATCCAGATTTGGCAACGTAAGTCCAAAACTTACAACAGTATTTACATGAGGAAATTTCCTGATATTCAGAGTCAGGTTACGCAGCTGCTCATGTGCTCCACATTCAGATTATTAAAATCACCTGCATGTAGTTTTTTCTTGAGTAGAAGCGTCTGATACAGTCAACAACAACTAGATCACCACCTCAAACTCTCCTTTATACCAGGAAAAAACCAGGGATAAAAAAATGTGGACTGAAGAAGGAAATAGTGTTTTTTTTCTTTGCAGCCAAATATAATGCAGTGTAACATAAAAGCAGGAGACAACTTAAAAATGAAAAATAAAAAGACTGATATGATCATATATGAATGAGAAGATGGTGAGTGTTGAAATAAATCTAATGAAATGAGAGTGTTGAAATAATCTCATAGTTTTAATGATCACATTAATCCCTGGTTTAAGTTAACAAAATGGCTTCCACACTCATTATTCAGCAACACATAGAATAGCACTTGATCCAGTACAGACTATTTTTTTATATCATGATCTGCCACCTTTAAAGGAAAAATGTGCGATGTTACGGTTACTTTTTAATGCTTAGCCATGGCTATGAATATGAGAATTTGAAGTGGTTATGTTTTGTTTTGCAGTGGAGCTTCACATTGCCACTTGTGACTCACACCACAGGACAGATAAACATCGGAAAAAGACTGAGGGATGTTTGCTGATCTTCATCTGTTCAGTTTGGTGAGTCTGTGCTGACGGTAGCCTCAGATTCCTGTTCCTGGCTGACACGAGTGGAACCTGTCGTGCGTTCTGAGATGCTTTTCTGCTCACCGTAGTTGTAAAGAGTGGTGATGTGAGTTACTGTGGACTTCCTGTCGGCTCAAACCAGTCTGGTCATTCTCCTCTGATCTCTCTCATCAACTAGGCGTTCCTTTCAGCAGAACTGTTGTTGTTGTTTTTTTTGGTTTTTGCACCATTCTGAGTAAACTCTAGAGACTGTTGTGTGTGAAAATTCCAGGAAATCAGCAGTTTCTGAAATACTCAAACTAGCACCAACAAACATGCCACCGTTAAAGTCACAGAGATCACATTTTCTGCCAGTCTGATGTTTGATGTGAACATTATCTGAAGCTCTTGACCTGTATCTGCATGATTTTATTCACTGTGCTGCCGCCATGTGATTGGCTGATTGAATAATTGCAGGAATGAGCAGGTGTTCCTAATAAAGTGGCTGGTGAGTGAATATGCAGCATGTCTTACACTGTAGTTCACTCTACATGCTAACTGCCTTCTGAAGCTAGTTCATTACATGTACACACACACACACACACACACACACATACACACACACACACACACCCTCTTGTGCGTCGGTCAGAGGTAATAATGATGGACCAGATGGGTTTTTTAAAGAAGCAGCAGGAGATTCCTACAGGAGACACACACACACACACACGCCCTCACGCATACACACACACACACACACACCCTCACGCATACACACACACACACACACACCCTCATGCATACACACACACACACACACGCCCTCACACATACACACACAGAAATAGAGAGAAAATAGACTCCACCTTTTGTGAGTCAGTACAGACACACAACCTTTATGAAATGATTCTTTAGAAGTGTGCATGTGTGTGTGTGTGTGTGTGTCCAGCTACTTTAATCTCTGTAGTTTTGTGATGTTCTTGCTTTGTTCTACATTGTTCTTTTTTTGAGTCTTCAATTTATCCTCTGTCTCCTGTTCCCTCGTTCCCAAACACGCACACACACATACACACACACATACACACGACAGCCCTACCTGACAGGGAGCATGTTCTCTTGGAAAGTCCTCGCTGGTAACTTCATACACTTGACCTGCATGCACTGATTCTTACACACACACACACACACACACACACACACACACACACACACACACACACACCGATTCATTCACCCACTTGGGCGACCAAGCAGAAAACAACACAATCGATATGGACAGATACTGAATCCTTTCACACTGTTCCTTTAGCTGTCATTTATTCTATCCATCCGTGCAACCGTATGTCCATCCATCCACATATATGTCTCTTCATCCATCCATCCATCCATCCATCCATCCATTTCTCTCTACCTCCATCCATCCATCCATCCATTCATACATTTATTCAACCCATTTCTTCTTTCTTGTGGCCATCTGCCCATCAGGTTGACCATTCATCCCTTCATCCATCCATTTCTTTATTTGTCCCTTCGTCTACCCAGCTCCTCATCCATCCATCCATCCATCCATCCCTAGTATTCAGTGCTAGAGATGATGAGGAACTGAATAGAAGCCTGCATGAACACAACATCCATCCTCTCATCCATCCTCTCATCCATCTCATTCCTTCATGCATCCATACACGTATCCATCCATTAAACCATTAAGTACCTATTTAATATCAGTCTTTTCA
>CM040462.1:1134567-1146104 GCA_022758105.1 Pangasianodon gigas | reverse complement strand
ACCAACTCACACCATCAAACACCAACTCACACCATTGTTTATCATCAAACACCAACATACTTCACCAACACAAACACCAAGGGCCTTAATCAAATACCAATATACTCCCTCTCATACCATCAAACACCAACATACTTCATAAGACACCATTAAACACCAACATTCTCAAACACAATCATTCTTCATCAAGTACGATCAAACCCCAACATTTTCCAATGCACAGCATCAAACACCAACAAACACCATCATCCTTCATCGAACACCACCATTCTCCAGGAAACACCATCAAACAGCATCATCCTTCATCAAACACTAACTCACACCATCACACCAACATTCTCTAACATTTAATAAACACCAAAATTCATCTTCAAATTCCTAACAAGTATAAGGTTTAGACTTTATTTCAATGTTATTCTCAGTTTACAATGTGTGTTCTAATTTAGAGATTAGGGTAAGATTCCAATTTTATAATTTACAATAGTGTTTAAAATTTATAGTAGTGTTTAAAATTTAGTGTGTTATAGAAAGGAGATTGAAGTGTAGAAATTTACACAAAGTTTTATGTTTCAGGATGAGCTGCAGCACTGAGAACACACTAAATTTAAAATTAAATGGCCTTAAATTATATAGTATTAGAGTGTAAACAATCTTTACCATTTACAATAATAACTGTAAATCATGTTTAGAATAAAATGAGATTTGAATTTTTAATATTTACAGTTAGAATTAGTTTTAGAATTTCTTGAGTGATATTTAGAATTAAACTGAGTTTTAGAAAAATGAGACTCTTTTAGTGTTAAATGAATTTATTTCATCAAGAGCATTAAAGACCACACAGCTCTAACTGCCATTAAACTGAACAGAGCTATGAGGTGAGAAAACACAACACTGTCTCACTCTCTCTTTCACTTTCTCTCTGTCTCTGTCTCTCGCTCTCACTCTCTCTCTCTCTCTCTGTCCTGAGCAGGAGGAATTTTATCTCATGGTCTGTTAAACACTTGAACAAGAGGTCAAATGTGAAAAGATTCATAGCGAGTCATGAAAACACACACACACTATCTATCTATCTATCTATCTATCTATCTATCTATCTATCTGTCTGTCTGTCTGTCTATCTATTAGCAAGCTAATATTCACACCAGCCTCCAGACCCCAGAGACACATTTTGCCCTTTAAAATATTAAACTGTAAATAAAAGATTTTACTGAGCAGGTCAAACTGTAGCTCTACAGTTCCATCCAATTTTTAACAAATTATTTATTATATGAGACGAACAAAGTCCTTCTGATGTTAGGAACCTAGTGGTGCAAACATCCATGTGGTCTTTTTCATTTTTATATACATAAATAAATAATTAACAGTGCCTTTGTGTTGGTAAACTTTATCTTAGGAGTACAAATGGTGTTCAGAATGGTGGCCTATTAAATGGAACTCAGTGACAAAATATTGCTTGAATCTGAAGTTATTGTGTGTGATGAATATTTAATTCAGAATCTGAGTAAAATGTGCTTTAGGAAAGGCAGTGCAGTGCAGTTTTCATGTTCACACCAGTCACAGTGCGACAAGTATGCTGACAGCTCTGAGAAAGAACACTCATGCTAATTAATTGAATGTTGTTCTACACAGGTCATGCTAACCTAGATTCGGTTTGTGCAGTCAGAGCTGCTAAAACACTGCGTATGCGCTTTTTTTTTTATACAAGCCAGCTACTTCCTGTCTCATAATTTATTATTTTGTGAAAAAAAGAAATATTAATGACAAAAATACTACATCATTCTTTTTAAAACACTAAAAATTTCCTTCAAAAATCAAAATTCACCATCAAATGGCAACATTCATCAAACACCGACATTCACCATCAGACACTGGCACTCCCAGCCACACACTCACATTCTCCATCACACACCCACATTCTCCATCACACACTCACATTCTCCATCACACACCCACATTCTCCATCAAACACCGACATTCACCATCAGACACTGGCACTCCCAGCCACATACCAACAGTCTCCATCACACACCAACAGTCTCCATCACACACCAACAGTCTCCATCAAACACCGACATTCACCATCAGACACTGGCACTCCCAGCCACATACCAACAGTCTCCATCACACACCAACAGTCTCCATCACACACCAACAGTCTCCATCACACACCAACAGTCTCCATCAAACACCGACATTCACCATCAGACACTGGCACTCCCAGCCACACACTCACATTCTCCATCACACACCAACAGTCTCCATCACACACCAACAGTCTAAATCACACACCAACAGTCTCCATCACACACCAACAGTCTCCATCAAACACCAACATTCACTATTAAACACCAACATTTACCATCAGACACTGGCACTCCCAGCCACACACCAACAGTCTCCATCACACACCAACAGTCTCCACCAAACACCAACAGTCTCCATCAAACACCAACATTCACTATTAAACACCGACATTCACCATCAAACACCAACATTCACCATCAGACACTGGCACTCCCAGCCACACACCAACAGTCTCCATCACACACCAACAGTCTCCACCAAACACCAACATTCTCCACCAAACACCAACATTCACCACCAAACACCAACATTCACCACCAAACACCCACAGTCTCCATCACACACCAACATTCTCCACCAAACACCGACATTCTCCACCAAACACCAACATTCACCATCACACACCAACATTCACCATCAAAGACCAACATTCACCATCAGACACTGGCACTCCCAGCCACACACCAACAGTCTCCATCACACACCAACATTCTCCATCAAACACTGACATTCACCATCACACACCAACATTCTCCACTTCTCCACCAAACACCAACATTCACCACCAAACACCAACATTCACCATCAAACACCAACATTCACCATTAAACACCAACATTCACCATCACACACCAATATTCACATTCTCCATCACACAGTCACATTCTCCACACCCAAAGACCAACTTTCTCTGTCACACACCGACATTAAAAAAAAAAAAAAAAAAAAAAAATTTTAAATCAAACCTTCTCAGACACACTTTTGTGATTTACAGAGTAGATTACTTGGCCCACTCCTCACATTATCATTAACCAATCAAAGCTTTAGACAAAAGCTTTAGAAGCTTTTGTGATGAAAGTTGCCTGTTGGTTTGCATCAGCCTCTGTGTGTGTGTGTGTGTGTGTGCGCGTGCACGCAACTGAATGGTCTGTGGTGTGTGCTGGAGGCCGATGCATGGAGCATGAAGGCTCTCAGAGAGGTGACAGGGGGCCTCTCTGTGTGTGTGTGCGTGTGTGTGTAAAGAACAGACAACTCAGAAGGTGTTAATGAATGTGTGTGCGTGTGTGTGTGTGAGTGAGAGAGAGAGAGAGAGAGAGAGAGAGAGAGAGAGAGAGGGGGAATGAGAGAATGAGAGAGAGAGCGAGAGAGAGAGAGAGCGAGAGAGAGAGAGTGCTGTCACTCCTACCCTGCCATCCATTATGGCCCATCTTTCTCTGTCTGTCTCTCTTTCTGTCTGTCTCTCTGTTTCTCTCTCTCTGTCTGTTTCTCTCTCTCTCTCTCTTTCTGTGTCTCTCATGCTCTTTCTATATCTCTGTCTGTGGTTCTTTCTGTGTCTCTGTCCCTCTCTTCCTGTCTCTTTCTGTGGCTCTCTTTCTGTCTCTCTCCCTGTCTCTCTTTCTGTCTCTCACTCTTTCTGTATCTCTTTCTCTGTCCCTCTCTGTCTGTCTTTCTTTCTGCCTCTGTCTCTCTCTTCCTGTCTCTCTTTCTGTGTCTCCCACTCTCTTTCTGTATCACTCTATCTGGCTCTGTCTGTCTGTCTGTCTGTCTCTCTCTCTCTCTCTCATTCTATCTCACGTTCTTTCTGTCTCTCTCACTCTCTGTTATGGCAAAATGTGAAAGATCAGATGGCTGTAAGGAGCAGAAGGACACCCAAAATGCGCTGATGTCACATCCTGTGGCCTCCAGCCTCTGTTATATGAATCAACACCCCCCCACAGCCACATGGGACTGACACACACACACACTTAGAGTGTTGAACTTTACACACCAACTCAAAATGGTCACTCATCTAACCCATCAAAAACGTGAGTGTGTTATTGCAGATTAGTACAGTAATTAATAATTCACTTATCTCATCATCTATTATAATGTAATTATTTTTTAAAAATAAAATCAATTAATGTTTTATTATCGTGTTTGAGTGTGACGATATATTTGTATCATATTCGATTTCAATTTATTTCTGTAGAGTCTCCAACAAAAGTCATTGTCATGTCAGAAAACATGGACCCATGGTTTTTCCATCCGCACCAGTCCAGTACCAAAGGATCCAGTACCAGTGGTTCCACTACCCATGGTCCAGTATGTGAGGCTCCAATACTTACGTTTCCAGGAACAAAGGTTCAACTATCTGTGGTTCCAAGATCAAAGGTTGCAGTCTTCAAGGTTTCAGTACCAATGGTTCCAATACCAGTGGTTGCAGTACTAAAGCTTCCTGTACACACAGTCTCAGTACTCCAGGTTCCAGCACCAGAGATTCCAGTACCACACTAATGGTTCCAAGATCCAAGGTTGCAGCAAAAAAGGTTCCCGGAAAAGGTTTGCGGACCAATGGTTCCAGAACCAAAGACTGCTGGACTAAAGGTTACAGCACCAAAGGTTCCAATACCAATGTTTACGACACTAAAGGTTTCAGTACCAAAGGATCCAATATGAATTCCAAAATGTACCAATAGTTTCAACACCAGTGGTTCCAGTACGCTAGATTGCACTAATCGTTCCAGTGCCCATGTTTCCAGCACCAAAGATGTCGTTAACAATGGATCCAAAGCCAAAGGTTCCATTATTAATGGTTCCAAAACCACTGGTTCCAGTATTAAAGGTTCCTCTACCAAAGGCTGCAGTACCAAAAGGTTCCCACGCGCAAGGCTTGAGTATCATTGGTTCCAGGACCAAAGGTTCAAAATATTTAATGCTATTAATGGACAACTTGTTATTACTATTATATTTTTAATTGCTTATTTATTTTATGATTGTATTATATTTGTTATTATTTTTTGTAGAATTTTATTACATTTTATTTTCTCTCATTTTTTCACTTGTTCCCATGTGCTGTTTTTTTCTTTGTAAAGCTTCATTTTAATGTATGAAAGGTGATATATAAATAAAGTTGGTTATTATTATTATTATTATTATTATTATTATTGGACATAATCATAATCCTAAACTCCACACCTAAACTGCACTGCAAGCAGATTTGCATTTACACGATACTTGATGATGGTAGTTTTATGTTAGTGTTATGTGGACGTGTGTTTATTTACTAATGTAACAGTCAAATAAATGTGTAGAGGAATAAAGTGTAAAGTAGAGGCTACTAAAGTTAACATAAAATTAATCCTTTTAAATAAATCTAAATACATTTAAATAATTAATAATCAGGTCTCAGCAGTTAAACTGTTGTTGTAAACAGGCACGGTTAAATCATTATCTTTATTTATTTACTTTTCCCCAGCAGTGTGTGTGTGTGTGTGTGTGTGTGTTATTTTTTCTTTTAGGCCACTGAGATCTTGAAAAGGTCAGCTAATTTCAATTTCTGCTAATCGTTTGTGACTCACGGTCATGTTTTTCCCCTTCCATTGCCTTTCAGGTACAGAATGTGCTGCATCTGATTCTCTTGCGTTTATTTTTTTCTTCCTCAGTTTATATGAGTAATTCTGCTCAGCGCTCATTACGATCCCCTCCGCAAGTTGTCTGGAGATGTATCTATTCATTAGCTTCAAAAGGGTGTCATGCACATGAATTATGCTAACACGATCTAATTAGCAGATGCAAATGAGGTTAGTCAAAAAAAAAATGTAGCGAAAAAAAAAAGAGAAGAAGACGAAGAAAAGCTCCATGGGATAGTTGGAAAGAGTGACAGATACACCAACCGCCCCCACGCTGAGCACCAAATGTGATGGTTCGCCCCTGCTGCTCCTCTTTACAGGAGGACAGGACCGAACCATAAACACAGGAGTGGGGGGGTGGAGTGGAGGTGGAGGGAGGGTTAAAAAAATAGGCAAACTTTAAAAATAGGAAAAGCACACCTTCACATCGGTGTGAAAACATTCGGGCTGAAATGCAAACACTTACAGGCTCCGTCCCAAATTATTACGTCTGGAACTTTCTAGAACGTCTTGCGCTTTAAGTTTCTGTCCCAAACACTAGAACACGCAGCCTCCTGTTCTAACGAGTTGACATGAGATAGTTGACATAGATGAGTACGTAATGAAATAAACTGTAAAGTTAATGTTAAAGGAGCACAGAGTGTGTATTTAGTGATTTAAATAGAGCGCTAATCTCATACACTATCCGCTAATCAGCCTGTTAGCTAGTAAGTATGCTGCAATAATGCTCAGTAATTTGGTTCTGTCTTTTTTCTTAAAGCTAAACAGTGCTTGTGTCCCAAACCACACATTCGGTTAAGCTTTTTCGCTCATAGTTACTTCACAGAATGAATTTTAATAAGAAGACGTCTATCACACACCACCGTTTGGGACACAGCCATGATTCTGCTTCCGAGTGCATCCCGGGAGTCGATGAGTCTCGGAAAAAAAGGAGAGAAAAAGGAGGAAGCAGAAATCGCTGGCGAGCTTCTTGACATGTGTTTGGCGGGTTTCCAGGACCTTCTGGCCTCGTTTAGCCCCGAGAGTCAACCTGCATTTAGCTTAAACACACACACACACACACACACACGCAGACAACAAGGGAATGAGAAAGCAAGGGCTTATCCCCATTTCTGAAATAAAAGTGTTAGTAAAAAATGTCAGGTGTACATAAACATGAACTGAAAGATGACGTTGGTGTTGTTCTCCATCAGAAGCCCAGAGCATGCTGGGAAAGGGGCGGGGCTTCGCTTCGATCAGGATTTGATCAGCGCTGAGGTAAAGAGACGTCTGAAACAACAGTAAACAGATAAATATAAATATATCTAAACTAGCAATATAGTGAAGATGCTAACACACTAAGGGTTGTATGAGTTAATCTCTCAGTAAGGATTTTACACTGAAATTACACACAGCAGGATTCAGAGCTGTTAAAGTGCACAAAAACTTCTTTTTCCACACGGAGGACATCGGAGGAGACGCATCTTAATCTCGAGAACGAATGTAAAGTTTTTCTGTAGGTGGAGCAGATGAGCGCCTGGTCACAGGAGAGCGCATCGACACAAATCAAACATTAAAAGCGTAATAAAACTCCTATATCCAGCACACACATTACAATTTCATGAGCTCACTTTAGTATCTTGTGGCTTCATTAAGTTTCTATAAAAATAAATAAAAAGTAAAATAACAGTCTGTGCTGGATCAAGTGCTATTCTATGCACTGCTGTGTAAAGAGTGTGGAAGCCATTTTGTTCAATGAAACCAGTGATTAATGTAATAATTAACTAGCACTATTCATGCAGTATTATACTGGTGATGTATTAGACTCCTATTAGATTTATTTCAACACTCGCCATCTTTTTATTTTTCATTTTTAAATCTCTCTTGCTTTTATTTTCATTGCATTATATTTTTCAGAAAAGAAAAAAAATACTTCCTGCTTCAGTCTGCATTTTTTTTTTATTCCTGATTTTTTCCCCCAAGGCTTTCAGGTTTCACTTCTACTCAGGAAAAATCTGGCAATCTCAGAGGTGTGAACTGCATGCAGGTGATTTTAATCATCTAAATGTGGAACTCTGTTTAATCCGTTTCACCAGGAACCTTCCTCACGTATATACTGATGTAACGTTTGGACTTGAGTTGCCAACACTGTATACGTCCCTAATTATAGTAAACATCCTAACACAAACTAGCGTTTTAGTAAACATGAGAAAGCACACACACACACACACACACACACACACATACACACATACAGGGGCTCAATGGGGCAGAACATTACTAAGTAGTGCACACTACAGGAAGGGTAAGCATGTCCGAGAAGGGAGTGTGTCACCATGGCTACCCTTCCTGTGACCGTCAGAGTCTGGAGAGCATAGCAGGACACACGTGTGTGTGTGTGTGTGTGTGTGTGTGTGTGAGATCTCTGGCCGTCACTGTTCAGTGAGCTCGGTGTGTGTTCGGCTCCAGGTTACTGCTGAAGGTGAAATAAATAATGCACACACACACACACACACACACACACACACACATACACACGCAGTGCTAACTAATTCCTCTCATTTACAAGTGCTGAGCTGCACATTTTCACTGTGGCGCTTCAGCAATAATGAGACGTTCAGAGAGAAACACACACACACACACACACACACTGATCACACGGAGACGACTTGTGTGTATGTATAGTCATAACTACGCTCCTCAGGTCACACACATCACACACCATCACGTCACAGACACAAAATATTAATTATAAATTACTACAATCTTAAAATCAGCTGCGTGTGTGCGTGTGTGTGTGTGTGTGTGTGTGTGTGTGTGTGGGGTGATGTTTATATTTGTAAAATGCCTGTCCTCTTTCTGTATATCTGTCTTTAATGAGAGCTCCAACACCCTACATTATTATTATTATTATTATTATTATTATTATTATTATTAATAAGAAGAAGAAGAAGAAGAAGAAGAAGAAGGAATAATAAGAAGAAGAATAATGATTTGTTTGTTTGTTTATTATTGTTTATTATTTGGTTTATCTGTATCTGTTCAGAGCACAAAATATTCCTGTTTGTTTTCATACTTGATTTTACCTGGAAGTGGGCGTGGTCTATACTGGAAGTGTTTTTTTTTTTTACCCTATCATAATGGCCTGGAAACACTGAAAAACACAGAGCTGCTAGACAAATTATAAACAAACATAGTGTAACTTCATTCACCTTCTGAGCCAGACGTCCTGTGGAACCTTCTGGAAAAGCTTTCTATATTCTATCTAATGTGATCGAGTAAGTAAGCTAACTGTGTTTCAAAATAACGTCTTTAACAAATCAATACAACTGATATTTTGGCTACAGTTGACAGCAACAGCCATCTAATTATATTTAATGAGTTTTCCTTCAGTTTTTGGGTTTATATGGCAGAAAGATCAGAGAAGTTCAGTGGACACGCTTACGGTGCTGCTGCGAGTCAAACTGGGGGCCTTTAAGCACCATGTCACTGTACTGGCCATATGACTTTCAGAGAACATTTCCTTTTAATAACATCCATTTAAGAACAATGAAAAACACACACAATGAAAGTGCAAGTTTTACAATGTTTTTAAAATGAATGAAATGATTATTTTTCGTGGAAATCCCGACAGACATGTGCAGCTCTGTGCTCACTGCAGCTTGGTCTTTTGTTAAGTTCCACGAGGGGGTTGCCTGGTTTGTATAATTTGTGTAATACCTGCTTATTGCAGACAGATACAGCAAATCAGAAATGTGCCCCACTGTTAACTTGTTTCCCCAGAAAACGTTGCACTAAAGAAAAAGAATACAGCTGCTTTTTCCTGTTTCTGAAGTCTTTTCAAGTGGTTTTGTGTGGTTTTAAAGTTGTAGTTGAGGTGGGAATTCTGCTGACTCCTGGCAACACTCCCCACAAACTTCACCAACAGCCGTTCTTTAAAGCTAAACATTAAAGTAAAAACCTAAAGCTGGCAAGCTTTCTACAAAAAAAAGACAAAACAAAAATGAATAGTTCACCTATTTTTCATCTCTATATTCGTATTTGTCTACGAGTCGTAATCTGTTTAAACCCAATAATGTATTTGTATTCAGTTACATGTGGTGTGTTCAAAGAACAAAAGTAACATGTTTGATAAGTTGCACTTAACACCATCACATCATTTTTTTCCCCAACCTGTGGTTTTATATATATATATATCTATATATATATATATATATATGTATGTGTGTGTGTGTGTGTTCACAAGCTTACAAGCAGGCGTACAACACACTGCGCCCCTACACATACACACCACTGGAGAAGGTGAGTCAGAGCGGCATACCACCTTGTACACACACATCGCCTGTTGTGGTAAGAAACACACACACACGCACACGTGCACACATGCACACACCACGCACACACCACGCACACATACACTTATGCAGGAGCCAGAAATGTCACATAACCGCAGCTGCAGCTTCAGTGATTACCAGGCTGAAGGTAAACCCCTGTAAAAAAAAAAAAAAAAAAATGTATTCGTGTACTTCTGAAAGTGTACTTTTTCATTAATATGAAAAGTACACACTTTTAGTATTAACGGTTTATTCAATTCAATTCAATTTTATTTGTATAGTGCTTTTAACAGTGGACATTATCACAAAGCAACTTTACATCAATAAATACATTGAGGATATAAATTTTAAATTTATGAATTTATCCCTAATGAGAGAGCCAGAGGTGACGGTGGTGAGGAAAAACTCCCTGAGATGATATGAGGAAGAAACCTTGAGAGGAACCAGACTCAAAAGGGAACCCATCCTCATCTGGGTGACACCAGATAGTGCGATTATAAATCATTCCCTTCTATAACTGTGTGCTACATGGTCAAAAAGTGCAAATGTGCAACCAGGAAATTCATTACAGTTTTCACATGAAGGCTGTTTGTTGAACTTATCCACTGTTCACTGATGGAGACTTGAGTGCAAAACTGTTTGTGGGAATCGCAGTCCTAAAGATATCATAACATAACTGTTCATATGAATTGTGGTCCAAAGCCATATTCATGGTCTCTAAGTGTTACATTCCTCAGTAATCTCATATATCTTCAGGCCGTCCATGTTGGAGGTCATCCTCAGCGGCAGCGAGTGATTTCCAAGTGATGAGAACTCCAAGCAGAAGTAGGGCATCAGGATGGATCAGGCAGGTCCGGAGAGCAGAAGGGGTCAGGATCACTGGCATCTCAGGACTTGTCAGAATTAAGTAGAAGGAAGTTAATAAGCATCTGGAGTTTAATGTCCTTTACACATTCCTCAACTTTATTAAGCTGGTGTCTGTCATCTGGCTTTGCTGAAACATACAACTGTGTGTCATCAACGTAACAGTGGAAGCTAATACCATGTTTACGGATAATTTTACCCAGAGGTAGCATATATAAAGAAAAAAGCAGTGGGCCTAAAACAGAACCTTGTGGGACACCAAACTTTACCTTAGCATGAGAAGAGAAGTCACCATTTACGTTTACAAACTGATAACGATCAGTCAAATAAGACCTGAGCCAGGAAAGGGCCGTTCCCTTAATGCCTACTACATTTTCCAGTCTATTGAGGAGAATAGCATGATCAATGGTATCAAAAGCTGCACTAAGGTCAAGCAGCACAAGCAAGGAGACACAACCCTGATCAGAAGCCAGTAGTAGGTCATTTACCACTTTAACCAGCGCTGTCTCTGTGCTATGATGAGGCCTAAATCCTGACTGATACATTTCATGAATGTTATTCCTATGTAAGTATGAGCATAGCTGCTGTGCTACAACCTTTTCTAGGACCTTGGAGATAAAGGGGAGGTTTGATATTGGTCTATAGTTAGACAGCTGACAGGGGTCAA
>CM040462.1:1118849-1129286 GCA_022758105.1 Pangasianodon gigas | reverse complement strand
AAGGTGTTCAGTGGGGTTGAGGTCAGGGCTCTGTGCAGGACACTCGAGTTCTTCCACTCCAACCTTCACACACCATGTCTTCATGGAGCTCGCTTTGTGCACAGGAGCATTGTCATGCTGGAACAGGTTTGAGTCTCTTAGTTCCAGTGAAGGGAAACTGTAATGCTACAGCACACAGAGACATTCTATACAATTGTGTGCTTATTTTGGTTATAGTCTTGCTTAAGTTATAGCAGCTATAAACAGTTGTTCCCTCACCAGCCTCTCTTTATTCTCTCTTGAAGTTAATAAGACCAAAAAAACACTTGTCATGTTACTGAGAAAAAAAACTTGTCATGTTACAGAGAAACTTCAAAGAAACGTAAACTCCTCTGTCCTGAAGATGTCGGAAAACTAAAAGTTACAGCTTTACCTCTGACCGTTACAAAGTGCTGACACTGGAGACTCCTTCCATAAAAGACCTTACAGAAAATTTCACCATATCTGAGATTACAAAGGATTTTTGTTGTTTTTTTTTAATTCATGTCACTGTACACGTCCCTGTGAATGAGCTGTTACTATAGAAACAGCTGCACTACTGTCAGAGCTGCTGTTATAGAAAATTACTGAACACCTGACCAATCTCAATCCAGAATTCAGAAGTGTTAGTGTGGTGTAGGTATGAGATTAAAACCTTTCTGTGTGTAATAATAAATTTATTCTTCTTTTATATTTGTTTTCACTTTGCTTCATTAATGTACTTCATTAATATGCTTCAATAATAGTGAAGAAATACTTCAGTATTAGTATTAGTTGGTTAGGAATGAAATTAAAGCATTGTTGGTAATTTTACTAAAGCAGCATAATCATGAAAGCTCTGACTCACTGATCTAACAGACTCAGGGTGGGCATGAGGGGGCGGAGAGGGGCTGTGGGTTTTTCCTTTTTCTTGTAAATGACTGTTACACCAGTGAGGACATGGAGTGATTCTGCTTCATACAGCGAGCTGTGGTTTTATATCACTTATCAGTAAAAAGAAACAATTTTACATTTATTTTACATTATTAATTCAGCTAATAAATAATGGAGTGTTTATAACTAAGATAAGATAAGATGATATAAGATAATCCTTTATTCGTCCCCCAATGGGGAGCAATGCATTGTTACAGCAGCAGATATAAAGATATAAAAAGTAAAAAATATATAAGTATAAAAATATAAAAGAGAGACACACCAAGAATGCACAAAAACACAAACACACAACAGTATTAAAGTGACCAAACTGCATTATTGCACTGTTCCCATGAGATGGGGGTTACCAAAGATTTACTGTCCAATTTAGTACCAAACTTTATTTAACTTAACTTTACTGAACTTTACTTACTTTAGTAACTAAAGTAAATAATAAAATACATTTGTAAATAAATGTAAATATCATTAGGGATTGCTCATTAGGGATAAATTTATAAATTTAAAATTTATATCCAGAATGTAATTATTTCTGTAAAGTTGCTTTGTGACAATCTCCATTGTTAAACAAATAAAATTGTATTGAATTGAATTGAATGTAAATATCACAGTTTTCTGACATCTTCAGGACAGAGGAGTTTTCATAATTATTCATGAATTGATCATTAATATTTAATTAATAAACTATGTAGAACCCTAATCTTTAGTGACAGTGTTAGAGATTTATATTTAGAAGAGAAACAGAGTGATATCATGGCACTATATAGAACCATTCCTTCCTACACTTTTAGTTAAAAAGGTTCTTCAAACGTTCTTTAAGGTTTTGTCAGATAAATAAGGGTTCTTGGCATTCCAAAAATAGGGATTTACATGGAGCCCTTTCTGAAAAGAAAATATATTTTTATACATAAATGCATAAATACACTTTCATTTCATAATTAAGCGTTCTTCCAAAGAAGACTTCTCCATGAAACCCTTTCTAATACACTGTAAGATAAACAAATTGATTAAACGTAGAAACGAAAGTTCACCTGCTGCCTTAAAAACATGAGTAAACTCAACTTGAAGATAACCTTTGTTGTTATCTTGACTCAAAGTCAAGTCAAGACAATGACTCAAAGCCAAGACAACGGATTACTTTAAGTCAAATTTTTGAAAACTTCAGTTCAATATCCAAGATTTGTCATGACAATTGGAGTTAAAGAGAAGAAATAAGTTCACATAACTTAATGGTTGTATATAGAACCTTTAAGGGTTCCCCAGAGGGATAAAACCAAACGAATACCTTTTGCTTCCTTAATTTTTTTGGAAAAAAAACATATTCTTCAAGGGTACATTGGACAATTAATCCAAATCTTCCAAAAAAGTGTTCTACATGGAATCCTTTCTGACAGAAAAACACTCTGTTGGTGTTTCCACCAGAGGAACAAACTTAAGAACCATGTAGGGTTGCCATAAAGAACCTTATCTTTTTATAATTTTAGAAAAAACTTAAGTGTGGTGTGTGTTTTTGAGGGAGGTTCTTGAGTGTGGTGTGTGTTTTTCATGGAGATTCTTGAGTGTGGTGTGTGTTTTTCATGGAGACTCTTGAGTGTGGTGTGTTTTTTTCAGAAAGGGTCTTGAGTGTGGTGTGTGTTTTTCGGGGAGAGTCTTGAGCGTGGTATGTGTTTTTGAGGGAGGTTCTTGAGTGTGGTGTGTGTTTTTCATGGAGGTTCTTGAGCGTGGTGTGTGTTAGTGTGCGGTGGTGTGGGAGGACGGTGAGGTGAGAATCCCTCAGTGACTCAAACTGAAAGTTAGTGTCCCTGCAGGAACCCTGAGACCTGAGATGGAGAAAGACAACAAACAGTGTGAGGTGAAAACGACACTCAAACACCATCAAGCCATTTTACTGAAATAAAAACTACAGCAACAAAAAAACATTTTTAAAATTATAATTAAAAAATTCCAGTGAAAAATTCCAGCAAAAAATTCCAGCGAAAAATTCCAGTGAAAAACCCAGTGATGATTCTATATTCAATAAAACTTTACAGTTTATTTTTCTCACTTTATCTCTCTATCATTTTATCTTTCTATCTGAGCTTTTTATTTTGATTTGTTTAAAAATTAATCTCCTAACAAACACACAGTTAATTTATTTTCTGAGATCAGACACAGTGTTGAACTCTGATGGCTGGAGACTTCATAAACATTCACTTCATGAACCTTGAAGATTGTTTGAAGGTTCTTCCAGAAAGACAACCTAAAGAACCCTTTAGGTTTAGAAATATTTTAAGAACCACATTCACATGTCTACTGCACTACATAGAGTGTAGTCACCATTATTTAGCACCCTATCTAGTGCACTTATATAAAGAGTACCCTATATGTCTTATAGAGAACCCTGCAATACAAAAAGAAAGGCTAAATCTAGATCCCTAAAGGATTTTTTGGGTTTGTTCCTCTGACTGAACACTTAATGGTTCTTTGTATAACTCTATAACAGAGGGCTTCTCTCACAGCAAGCTAAGAACTGTTAAATATTCAAAAACCATCAAAGAACCCATTTTCTAGTTCTATGTATAACACTATAACAAAGTGTTTCCTAGAAGGTGCCAAATAGGACCCATTGAAGAATCTAAGAACCACTGACATTTACAAAAACTCTCAAAGAACACTGTTCTTGTTCTTCTGAGTGAAATCAAAACTGCTCTATGTAGAACCCTATAGCAGAGGGTTTCTGTTTCAGACATTACAACTCATTTTGAAATATTCAAAGAACCCACTAAGAACTAATCTCAGTTGAACTGTCATTGAAGAGACAGTCAGTCTGAAGTAAAGGAGTGAAAATGAAGACTAAGGAGCATTCTAAAGAAGTTAAAGAAAGGTCATGGAATTTCATAACTTAGGAATACAGTGGAAAATTATTCCTAATAATTCCTAAAAAAAAATTAAGAGGTTGGACATCCCAGTAAGCACTGTTGGATCAATAGTGAGGAATCAATCACTACCTTGACAAGCACTACCTGGACAAGTACTACCTAGGCAAGCATTACATGGACAAATATTACCTGGACAAGCACTACCTAGGCAAGCATTACGTGGACAAGCATTACCTGGACAAGCACTACCTAGGCAAACATTACATGGACAAATATTACCTGGACAAGCACTACCTAGGCAAGCATTATGTGGACAAGCACTACCTGGACAAGCACTACCTAGGCAAACATTACATGGACAAATATTACCTGGACAAGCACTACCTAGGCAAGCATTACGTGGACAAGCACTACCTGGACAAGCACTACCTAGGCAAGCATTACGTGGACAAGCATTACCTGGACAAGCACTACCTAGGCAAGCATTACGTGGACAAGCACTACCTGGACAAGCACTATCTAGGCAAGCACTATGTGGACAAAAACTACCTGGACAAGCATTACCTAGGCAAGCATTACATGGACAAATATTACCTGGACAAGCACTACCTGGACAAGCACTACCTAGGCAAACATTACATGGACAAATATTACCTGGACAAGCACTACCTAGGCAAGCATTACGTGGACAAGCACTACCTGGACAAGCACTACCTAGACAAGCACTACTTACAGGCACTACCTAGGCAAGCATTACATGGACAAATATTACCTGGACAAGCACTACCTAGGCAAGCATTACATGGACAAATATTACCTGGACAAGCACTACCTAGGCAAGCACTACCCGACTAAGCACTACCTAGACAAGCACTGCTTAGACAAGCACTACCTAGACAAACACTACCTAGACAAGGCCCTCCCTCAAAACTCAGCACAAAAACCATGGTGGGGGAAACCACACTGAGACCAGCAGTCACTCTGAAGGAGTTACAGAGTACAGTGACTGAGAGTGGAGTGAAGGTGTAACTGAGGACTGTATGGGAGGCATGGCTAGAAAGTAACTACTGCTTAACAAGAGGCATATGAAAGCACGAGAGTGACCCAGTGAAGATGTGCTTTTTGGTGTGATGAGACCAAGATCTAGATATTGTATATGGGCAAATTTCATCCCTACAGTGAAATATGGTGGTGGCAGCATCATGCCCTGAGGATGCTTTTCATCCTCAGAATCTAGGCCTCTTGTCAGAATTGAAGGGAGAATCAATGGAGCAAAAATACAGGGGGATATTGCAAGATAATCTGTTTTAGTCTGCTAGAAAAATTAAAGCTTGGGAGAAACTTTACCTTTCACCAGGGCAATGGTCTCAAACACAAGGTCAAACCAACACAGGAGTGGTTAAAAACAAAAAGGTGCATGTTCTACAGTGGCCAAGTCAAAATCCAGATCTGGATCCCTTGAGAATTTGTGGCACTGTTTGAAAATTGCAGTCAACAAATGACATCAGACCAACCTGAAGAACCTGGAGTAAATCTGCCAGGAAGAATGAGTGAAAATCCTAAACAGTGTGCAGAGATGGTAGGAACTTCACTGACCCCATCACACTTATAGCTGTTACTGCAGCAACAGGTGGTTCTACCAAGTACAAGACTGTAAGGGGGTGAATAGTTACGCACGCAGCATTTTTCAGTTTAATTTATTTTTAAAGATCTGCTAACAATAAAGAAGTTTCACTTTGAAAATGTACTTGAAGGGCAGATTGGTTTGCAATAAAAGTACTGACTTGAACAATCTGTGTAAGTGTCATTTGTAATCCAGACAAATCTGATGACTTTTAAGGGGGTTGAATACTTTTGCAAGGCACTGTATCGGGTTTCTAAATAATTTTTAAAATAATCTTGAACCAATTGAACAACAAGGGTTGTCTTTATTTCCCATTATTTCACACCCTATCTAGTGGACTTATATATAGAGATTACCCTGTATGTCCTCTACAGAACCCACATGGCTCTGCACTACAAAAAAAAAAAAGAGCTAACATCTAGAACGCTTAAGGGTTTTTTTTTGGTTTGTTCCCTTAGCAGTTGTGGGTGGAATCTTATTAACAGAGGCTTTCCTTTCAGAAAGAGTTCTAAAGAAAACCAATTTAGGAAGCTAAGAATAATTTATTTCAAGTATTTATAGAGCCCTTGAAGATCCCTTTTCTGCTGAGTATACATAGTGCGAAAGCCCTTATTTCCTGCCCTGTATAGTGGCTCAGTACTGACGATATAGTGCACTATGTAGGGTGTAGTGGTAGTGCACTCACACATTTTTAGCATTTTTTTTGGAAAAGTTTAGAAAAAGTTGTGACTTTTCTACTTTACAGTTCGGTTAATACCCACTTATACACTCCAGACATTGTGTGTGTGTGTGTGTGTGTGTGTGTGTGTGTGTGTGTGTGTGGGTAAAGGAGAATCTGGGATTTCTGCACACACCAGATTTGTGCGGGAGAGAAAAGGGAACATTAGCACCAGATCCGAGTCCAAACTGGGCCGGCTGTTTCCCCCTTCTGTGTGTGTGTGTGTGTGTGTGTGTGTGTGTGTGTGTGTGTGAGTCACTGGACCTCCATAACGTCTAACCTGTGAGCACAGAAGGACATGAAAACATTCGACAGACGATCCAACTAAACAGGAGTGCCCTGCCATGTGTGTGTGTGTGTGTGTGTGTGTGTGTGTGTGTGTGTGTGTGTTATTGATCAGATCAGTAGTAAAAGTTAAACTGTATTATATTAAACCTGCGTTAAACACATTAAACTGATCCAGGATCAGACGAATTTTTAAAAGTGTATGTTGTAATGCCATTTATATATTTATTTAATTATTTATTTGTTTGTTCATTTATTGTTTATAAGGTTTTAAGTTGTTTTTAATGGTTTTAATGTTAATGTTTTTGTATGGGTTTTTGTTTATGTATTTAAATAATACTGTATATGGTATAGCTTTTTACATTATATATATATATATATATATATTTATACATACAAATTATGATGATATTTGATATATTTTTAATATTTGTATTATATTTATGTCTAATATATATCTTCATCTTTATTAAATTCATCCTTATTTCTTCAATCATTTTGTAGCTGAAAGGAAAACAGAAGATCCTTCGTGACACTAATTAAAAAAATAAAATTAAAAAATTGTATTTAAAATAAAAATTTAAATTAAAATTTTCAAAATTATTTGTTTGTTCATTTTTTGTTATTTATATATACCACTACGAAAACTGTATATTGTTATAAAAAAATTTGTTCAGTGTAAATGACAGTAAAACCTTTTTTTTCTGCTGTAGCTCCGCCCTGACCACGCCCCCTGATCCATGCATTTCTACTTAAACTTCCATAAAGATCTTCATGAATTTCCAGTTTGTTATCAGAATCCCAGCCTGGTTTCATAGTTCCTTATTTTCTTAGCTCTTTAGTTTTTCTAGTTTTGTACTTTATTGTTTTTCTATTTTCTTCTTACACTCTCCTCTTCCTTCTTCCCTGTTTTTCCGGTTAGATTAATATTCTCCGTGTTTGTGTGTAAATGTTTGAGTGTAAGCCAAACCGAACTTATATTTTCAGCGAGATTGACAAAAGTTTCAGAAAAGCTGATTTTCTTCGTATTCGTGTCTGTATGTTGATCAGCTGTAACGTGCAAAGCGTGTTCCTGACACAGCTCATTTACATATAGAGACGCCCACAAAACTCCATAAAAGGTAAAGTGCACAGACAGCTGGGAGCACGAAATGAGCGATCAGGGTAAAGACTGAAAAACAGAAATGGAAGTTATTTTGACTCATCTACATACTATACCAATAATAATAATAATAATAATAATAATAATAATAATAATAATAATAATAATAATTATAATCGAGCGCTAATTCCTCCGTCAGCTGAGGTGTTTGTTTACGGCTTACGGCTCTGCGCAGACAGAGCGGCCCGTCCTCCGCTTATACGCCATCATTTCTTTATCATAACTGAATGATTAGTTTTATTTCTCTTAATTTATAGGTTTGTGTCTGCTCACTTTCTTTATTTTTTATATCCTTTAATTAAAGCCAATAAAATAAAGCGGCTGGTTTTGAGTAAATGTTCTGGATGGAGCTCTGAGTCCCTGAGCGAGTGAACTAGCATGAGGATGTGTTTCTGATCGAGACTCTAAAGCTCTTCTATCAGTCGCTCTGGATAAGGGCGTCTGCTAAACGCTGGAAACGTCATAAACACAAACAGTTTAAACTCCACAGAGAGAAAAGTGCAGTAATCTGTGCAGATTATAGGATCTGAAGTCGATCAGGTCGAGGTTTACATTAGTTAGTCTTCTTATGTGTACATTTACACTCACTCAGGAGCACGAGTAGGATCTGAACATTTTTCTGAATTTACAGGATTTTCATGAAAACTAAATTTCTTGTGTAAACACACACACACACACACTCACACACACTCAGGCGTCTCTTTCGACATTTACGTTTTAAATGTACATCTCAGTGCTCATAAATATAAACAATCCTGATGAAGGCAGAGTCCATGTGGGGACAGTCTGTGTGTGTGTGTGTGTGGAGCAGCCTGCTGTCGGCGGGTCTGTTGGGCGTCTGTGCTGTGCTGTGTGTGTGTGTGTGTGTGTGTGCGTATATGGCCCATCTGATGGAGATCTGGAGATCCAGAGCGGCCGAGTTTTCCGTCCCGGCGCAGACGAACACACACAGACTGTTTAACGCCATTATTTCCCATTTACATATAAATACAGACACATACACCAGGTTGTAGGCTCAATATTGAGGCAATGGAGCAGCACGCAGGTCCGTGTGTGTGTGTGTGTGTGTGTGTGTATGTGTGTGTGTGTGTGTGTTAATAGTGCATTACAAAATGAGCACAAATTGGTTAAACCCATGGACAGTTTTAAAGTTTGTCATTGTAAAAGATGAAAATTATATTATATTATATTATAAAATTATAATTATATTATACGGCTATAAAGCGGGATTTGACGTCCAGAAGCACAGATTACACATTTGAAATTTGTTCTCCACAACCTGTGCATGAGAAGAAGATCTCTGACCTCATTACCGTTCATATGTTCTGTTTTGCCTCTACTTAACTCTACTTGACGTCTCTTAACGGACGGGAGTGTGAGAGACGACTCTGATCAGCTAAATCCCGAGATCCACAGCTCTGAAAGCATCCACTTTTCCCTGGGAATCCTGGACGCTTCATCTTCCGCCTAATTTACATCAAGTCTGTATTATTTTAGATTTTTATTTTTTATTTTTTCTAATTTTCTGATCTCACTATACAACTATAACTTGTCATTTCTAATTATGTTTTAAATCATTCACAAAAAATGCACGTTTATTAAAGACACCACAAAGAAGAATCTTATTTAATTTAATGTCATGTGTATATAATACAAATATATGACATTACTATATTTAAATATTTTTGTCAGCTTCCAAGATTCATAGACACAGTGTATGGACATGTTAAGACATTTACTGCTTTAATAATCTTTAAACATTTTAATTATAAGAAGGTTAAAGTTCAGGTTAAGGGTGGGGATTAGGATGAGGTTAGCGCTTGTAATGTTTCTAATGTTACTACTTAATTAACCCTCAGTGAGATATTCCAATTCCTCCCCTTTTTTTCTATCTAGGTTTAACCATCAGTAAAAATTCTCCCATTTCGAATACGCATGTGGAGTTTCACAACATTTTTTAAACACAGAGTTTAAAGTTGTTACTGAATGATCAGATTTCTGATTGGTGTAGGGACTGAATAACAAAATTGGTCTTTTTTTTTTTTAACCTGCAGGCCTGCTGTTTATAGTTCAACTCACTTCTGTCTTTAAAAAAAATTAAACAGCATAACCTGAACAAAATAAGACAACAAAATATTTTAAGCCACAGATTTCTGTGACAAGATGCAAGAATGCAAAGCAAGTCTCTACGCTGAATAATTCCTAAATTATTAAACAATATGTGAGACGTGATCTTTCATGACAGATTTTTAGAAAAAATCTAACCACATTCGCTTCACTCACTCAAATTTGAGCGATATTCTCATAAGGGGTCATGCGCCATCGTGTCACCATTAAAATGTAGATGTGTTGCGTAAACCTGAGCCAAGACCTCAGTCAGTCTGCGCTGAAGGAGAAAGAGCGATATTTCACTTTTAAAACAGATTTTAATCATTTTTAGCAGCGCCAATATTCAGTTGTCAGTTCTGAGGGAATGAATTTACAGTTCCACCATTTTTTGTTGTTTTGAGAGAGATATTAACTGTTTAATGTTTAATAAATAATGGAATAAGTGTATAGTTCATGAGCTACCTAGCTAACTTAAATTCCCTGAACTCCATCCACCTCTCAACCAAGCACCTGCAGAGTTCTTCAAGGGTTCTTTGTGTAGCGGAGCGGTACAGGACAACAGAAATTATTACACTAAACAAGACGACTACGCCACCCCAGGACTTTCACCCAGGGAAATACTATGTGCCAGTGAATATTACTCAAAGGAACACAGGTTCGGTTCTACTAAGAAATAGAGCAAGAGACGTAGGTACAAAAGATGCTTTGCTTTATTATTCAATAATCACCTTTT
>CM040462.1:1076792-1111792 GCA_022758105.1 Pangasianodon gigas | reverse complement strand
AAATGCATGTACTCATTGAAAACTGTAACTTTAAGGTTTCTGACATCTTCAGGACAGAGGAGTTTACACTTTGTGGGTTTTTTTTTCGGTAACATGACAAGCTGTGTTTTTTTTTTGTCTTATTAACCTCAAGAGAGAGAAAAGAGAGAGGCTGCTGAGGGAAAGACTGTTTATAGCTGCTATAATGTCAGTATAAAATGTAACCATAAATAGATAAAAAGTATGATGTCATTCTTTAATAAAAAAATTGTAATCATTGGTATATTGCTGTGGTATAAGAGGAATAAAACATGTGGGGATGTATTTTAATATACAGTAATATAATTTTCAGCTGAGTATTGTGTTCAAAATGATAACTTCACTATTGATTGTTACATGACGTATTTCTGAAACATTTTAACATTTAGCATTTGTTTATTTCAAGTTTCCTAGCACTGTAATTGTTTATAATCACAGACACGTCTTTATCGTTATCAGGTATTAATCTCTGCGTTTGTGTGTAAATAAGAACCGAGTGCAGGTATTTAAACCCCGCTGTGTATTTGATCTCAGGGCTGATCTCTGTGAAGGCTGCGGATTTACAACTGTGAGGTTTTGTGGTCATGAAAACACACCATGTGTCTGCTTTAGAGTGTGTCAGGAGAGGTCAATGCCATGTGTATTCTTAATGTGCGAATAAATCGCTGGGAGAATAAGCAAGAGCGCCGGGCTGTAACTCTACAATCTCTTTCTTTCATCTTTCATCTGCATAGTGAAACTGATTACTGAGAAATATGTAGAATAGATCTGGTGTTTAGCTCAGAAACTGAAATTTAATGGAATATCTTGCTTATTGTCCCTTGCTTATACCATCCATTTATATATATATGTATTGCACAAAATAGATTTAGAATATAATATCATGTTATATTTGTACTGTATATATTTATACAATTTCCTACATATACATATTTTGAATTTTTTATTCAATATATATAACATTAAGAATGCCATTGACAAGTCCAAGACCAGGACTAGCTGAGGTCCAGTCAAGATTTGGTCTTTCGTAGGTCGAGACCAAGCCACGATCGAGTCCAAGTAAAAGAGAGACCTTGTGAAGATGGAGACCAAAAACCATCATATGAGGCTAAGCCTTTACTTCAACTAGTTGGCTTCATTCATGCATTGCTTCAGTGATCAGGCTGTTTACTAGAAAAAGGAATTACTTACTCAAACTTTGTGCATGCAAAAAGAACAGACAAAATGAACATTATTTTTTTTAAAAACTCACGGTTAAGACCAAGATCATATTTAGTGAACGCTAAGCCCAAGAGTGAGGCAAGTCCAAGTCCAAGTCGATAGAGAAGACATCCTGAGACTGGACTCCAGTGCTACAGGACTAGTTGCTGTAATGTAGCTTGATGGAGAAGTGCACACTGAATCTTATTGTACATGTACAAGACAATAAATCTATTCATAGTCATATTATTCACACTTTACTCACATTTTAGTGCTGATGGAGTTGTGTTTTGGATTTCAGTTGGAGCCAGGACTGATAGTAAACAAGAGCTAAGAAAAAACTGCAGAAATACTAGAGAAGTTCATGTAGATGAAAAACACCGAACCAGCATCAACCTCATTAGAAAGTGATCTTTGTTTTTAGAACTTTAACTGTTTAGCTGGCATTGCGTAAATAATAAATAACAACAAATAAATATAACACTATTGAGGAACATGTTATATAAATCCACTGAAACTGAAATATATCTGACTGTCTTGCAGGAGTCGGATTTGTGCTAATAGAGTCGACGACTGCAGGATGCAGGATTGGGTGGTTTTTTGTGCTTTGGTAGTTAAAAGTAGCTACGAGAAAAAGCAGAAATTCTGTAGAAGTTCATGTAGATTATGGAAATGACCAGTTACCCACAGAGGCAACATCAGCCTCATTACAAAGTGATCTTCTTTTCTCTGGGACCTACAGTATACTGTTCAGCTAACACTGCCTAAGTAATAACTTATTCATATTTTGACCCTCTGTACTGCTAATACAGGAAACGAAGCATTTCGCAGTTAGCAGGATTTGTCCTAATGAGACAAGCGGTTATTAAAATTAAACGTGTCCAATGGTTCCCATCAATCCCGGGCCATAAAGCCTGGAATGTGTGTGTGTGTGTGTGTGTGTGTGTGTGCCTTTTCATCTCCTCCAGCGACGAGCTGTCCTGACAAACTACATGACACACACACACTTCCTCCTCTCCCCCGTCGAGCCTCGTCCTGGTCTTAATCTTTACGCTGTTAATTTTATGGGTGGTCATGGGCTGTGCTGGACAGAGGTCGCTTTAATGGGAGCGGACATAAAACTGTAGGCTCGTTTGAAATTAATATATGGTGTAAATCATCTTTTAGGTATTTTTTTCAGTTTGTCCTCACTGTTGGAGCTTTTCTTTTTAACTACAGCTTTTTATTGTTTGTTTTTGTGATGATTTTTTTCACTCATCTGTGAAACGTAGTTGTAAATGTATAACAATTCCGGTGTGAATATACCTGGGGAAACTGGTAAAAAAAAAAGATTACAATAAATTAATTGATTCAAATTCAGAGAAGAAAGAAAGGAGGAAAAAGAAATACACTTGGTTTTCCTCTTTCTAGCAACATAAATCAATATTTTTTTCAGTTTGTCCTTGCTTTTGGAGCAAATCTAAAATGTGTACAGAATGTTAAATTGATAAATACAATTAAATTTATTGATTCAAATTCAAAGATGGAGACCAAATGCAAAGAAGAAACACTAGAAGAAAAAGAAATGCACTTGATTTTCCCCATTTCTAGCAGTGTAAATGAACTTTTAGGGTTTTTTCAGTGGAATTTTTTGTACCTGGGGTTTTTATTGTTTGTTTTTGCGGTGGTTTTCCCCTCCTCTGTGAAACAGAGCTATAAATCTAAACTGAATCTGTTGTCAAATAATCAAATTTGTTCTTTTATTTCAGAGACAAAATCTTCTGCTTTGCCACAAATTCATAGACGGTGATTGAAAAAGAACTCCACTTGGCTCCTTCTTTCCCGTCCCTAACGAGGTGTTGACAGCCATGTCATGGTGATCGGAGACACGACAGCCTCAGGTCAGAGCTCGTCATCTTCAACCTTAACCTTTCCATCCCTCCATCTAACATCTAACATCTACAGAAAGGTGAGAAAAGAGTAGAGATCCTGGCATGAAGAGGCCGCCGAAGCTCCACGTCTCAGATCGGCTTTGTCATGTCCACTGTGCTGCTCATTTAGTGTGATGTGACAGAGCCGAGGGCCTCCGCGTCACCTCTGTTACTACACCCACTGTCAGACCTATTTACTGCACTTCTGTTAACATATACGACGTATCTGATATGCCTTCCTAGGCTTCTCTATCATATGTAGTGTCCTACGGAGGGTGTTCCTGATTTGGACAATCCTCCAGAGAGATAAAAAAGGAAGAATAACGTTTGAGTTTCTGCAGGGAGTCGAGCAGCGGGTGATTTTCCTGCTCACACACTCATGAGCTCCTCGTAAACTCGTATTTACGACTTTGTAATTTCACATTTACGAGTTTGGAACGCCGTATTTATGACTCGACACAAGTTTGAGCACTTCAGTAACTAGTCACACACATATAGCTCTGTGTGTTGTGGCTGCTGCTTTGGGAAGGGGAACGTGTTTGTGATATGATTCTGTTCAATACATTTTTGTTCTGTATCTGTAGTGATACCTGCATGTGCCTTTCCTCCATTACTCACCTGAAGAGCCTTTATAATACCTTTTACACCTTTATAATAATAATAATAATAATAATAATAATAATAATAATAATAATAATAATCTTAAACTCAAGGTCGCATTGCAATTTAGAAACACACAAAAAGAAACACAAAAACTAGAACAGCGATCAAACACACAAACTAGCTGAAAGTAAAAATGTCGTTTCCGTGATCAGATTTCAGTGGCTATAGCTGATCCCCGTCTCACTGATGGTCTACAGTCCACATGACCGCAGCACCACCAGACGCCCTGCAACACGATCCACAGAGTCGCAGAGCTGCAACAAGCGGCACACAAAGCGAGCACAGACACATCGCTGTACACAAGGCTGAGCAGAGCCCTGAGACAGCTCAGAAAATTTACACCAAACAGCACAAACTGGGAGTTAAAGGAACAGAGCAGAGCGAACTTCCCTGCCAACAACAAAAACAACAGACACGCCGTCAATCTACAGCCTGCGGACGCTAATCACACACGGAGGATCGTAGCCAGGGAAATGTGCCACTCGAGCTCGAGTCTGGAACAATCAGTGGACAAACACGACAAACATAAGAGCATTAACACAATCAAACAAAATACAGACGCAAAAACAGACATCAAACACACAGTAATGTGAAATAAGAAAGAAAGAAAAAGCTCTGGTGAGAAGTAGCAGCAAAAACACACACACAGGAGACTCTTCACTGGAAAGAGAAAAAGCAGCTCTGCCAGTCGTTATGCATTTGATTTGAACAGCAGACTACACTGCTGTGAGTTAGCACCCTAAAATACACCAGGGAGCAGTCTTCTTTTCTCCCAATACAAACAACAGATGAGCCAATCGACATGTGAAACTGGAATGATTGACAGCTGCGCAGGTGTTTTGAACTCTCTGATATTAACTGACCTCCTGGAAGCCCCGCCCCCTTCCCCTCATCTCACATCATATTTCTCGTCTCATTTTTCCGTCAGCTTGAAAGATGCGTTGACGTGGCGTCATCACTTTCAGTCATGGTAAATGGAGAACGATTTGAGATCATTAACGTAAAATAAAATCTGTGTGTGTGTGTGTGTGTGTGTGTGCTCAACTTAGCGAACATTAGACATGTAGATTATCACATACGTTTATAAGGTTCTATCTGAGTTAAGAATGATTAGGAGATAACACTTTACATACTATGTTGCACATTTTAAAAGCCGTAGCTATTACAGTTAAAGGAAGTGTTGCAGGTATTGCGTTTTGTGTTGCACTTCATTATAACAAACACAATGTTTTTGCTGTAAGTAGTTTATTGGTTTGTCTAATGCTACGTTTGTCTAAAGCTTTGAAAAAAAACACAGAATTTATGACTTCTGACTTGGAAAAAACAAAGAATACCCCCTCAACTCGGAAATCCTACTCGGGATGGTCTCCTCAACTCTGAGTTCAGCAAGTGATGTCACATCAACATGGCCGCTCACAGCATCAGCACTAAACACAGCAGCACTTCCTACTTTTAAATAAGTTATAGACCTTTTCAATGAGAAAACCAGTAACTGTTACTGCACAGATCCGTTCCTAAAACACATCCAGCTGCGCCATTTTTCACTGTAAATCTGTCAGAACAAAATGACTAGCTCGTACTTTACGAATCTCCCGAGAAGCAAACAAACAAGATTTATACAGAAATTAACAATAAGTGATCGTTTGGGATTACCGGATCCTTTAAGCAATGTGAGAGAACAGCTTTTTTTTCGTCAGCATAAAACTGAAGTGATTTACTCTGATGTGTAGCGTTACTTTGTTGAACCGGAGTGTGTTTACACCACAGAAGCATCGTAGATTGATGATTACAGCCACTTTCTTAGAGGAAAGGTGTAAAATATTCGCTCCTGTAATGTGTATGGTGAAGTTGGAGAAAGTCAGACTCTGTCTATAACGTCCTCAGCATGGTTTATGGTTAGAAGGAAGAGGAGATTGTAAGCGGACACTGTCGGCGTACGCCTGGGTGAGTTAGCTAGCTAATCGTTTAGCTTTCAGTTCAGTACTCACCCGTTTAGGATAGAACATGCAGCAGGTTTTAAATGTCTGTGATGATCAGATTAGGTGAAGTTTGCAGTAACGTTGCTGTAGTTCCTGTGGCTGTGGAACTGTACGTAAGGGAAAACTTCAGCGCCTCGTCTGTGACCTGAGGGAAAATCCAACATCACAACAACGTGGTCCTCATTTTCATTCTGACATCCTGTCTATAAACCAACCTACCAACCGAGTGAATTACGCTTCTTCACTATTGTTCTGAACGCTGTTTACCGCTAACCGGAAATGTCCTAGGAACAGTGACATCATTTCCTGTGCTCATGAATATTTGTTTAAAATGATCTATACTGATGAACATGGAGGCGTCGGTAATTTTGTGACTTGCCTGAATGTACGGAGGTCGAAACGGACGTAACTCTGAGCTCTGAGGAAAGTTAAACACAGTGTAAGAGTGGATCAGAAACACACGTGGTGTGAAACAGTAAAGAAGTGTAAAGTAATGATGATGTTTTTACCCTGATTCAGAGTGTAAAAGAATGAATTATACACAGAGACGTTTCTCTACTCTACTGTCTACTCTTACTGCCCTGTCTCCCTCCCTACTGACTCTGTAAAAGCCTCTGAGATTTAACAAAGTAAATCACCGTTTAAAACTGTCTCACTCTCCCCCGTCTCACTCTCCCCATCTCACTGTCTCACATATCTCACTCTCCCCGTCTCACTCTCCCCATCTCACTGTCTCACTCTCCCCATCTCACTGTCTCACTCTCCCCATCTCACTGTCTCACTCTCCCCATCTCACTGTCTCACATATCTCACTTTCCCCATCTCACTGTCTCACTCTCCCCGTCTCACTGTCTCATATATCTCACTGTCTCACATATCCCACTCTCCCCCGTCTCACTCTCCCCGTCTCACTCTCCACCTTGTCTCACTGTCTCACATATCTCACTCTCCCCCGTCTCACTCTCCCCGTCGCACTCTCCACCTTGTCTCACTGTCTCACATATCTCACTCTCCCCCGTCTCACTCTCCCCATCTCACTGTCTCACATATCTCTCTCTCCCCATCTCACTGTCTCATATATCTCACTGTCTCACATACCTCACTCTCACCGTCTCACATATCTCACTCTCCCCGTCTCACTCTCCCCATCTCACTGTCTCACATATCTCACTCTCCCCGTCTCACTCTCCCCATCTCACTGTCTCACATATCCCACTCTCACCATCTCACTCTCCCCATCTCACTGTCTCATATATCTCACTGTCTCACATGTCTCACTCTCCCCGTCTCACTCTCCACCCTGTCTCACTGTCTCACATATCTCTCTCTCCCCATCTCACTGTCTCATATATCTCACTGTCTCACATACCTCACTCTCACCCTGTCTCACTGTCTCACATATCTCACTCTTGCCGTCTCACTCTCACATGTCTCCCTCTCCCCCTGTCTCACATATCTTATATGTCTCACATGTCTCACTCTCCCCATCTCACTCTCTCACATGTCTCACTCTCACGTCTCACTCTCCCCATCTCACTGTCTCACGTGTCTCACTCTCCACCCTGTCTGACTGTCTCACATGTCTCACATGTCTCACCGTCTCATGTGTCTCACTCTCCACCTTGTCTCACGTCTCACTGTCTCACATGTCTCCCTCTCCCCCTGTCTCACTGTCTCACATGTCTCCCTCTCCCTCATGTTTCCACTGTGTGTAAAAGCACACTATTGATTTCCAGAAGTCTCACCCTGGACGTCTCAGGTGGTAAATCTCCCTACAGAGAGACAGACAGAGAGAAGAGAAGAGAGATTCGCTCTACCCTTACGGAGGAGTCACACAAATAATCACACGATTCACATGGCAAATTTACACACGTCTTGTTTTTGGACACTTCACGTTATGTTATTTTTATTTTTATTTTTACACACAATTCATTTATTGTCAGTGAGTTACTTCAGTTCATGTGTGAAATCTCAGGACATGAAATGCCTGGACACGTGATCACGTATTACTCACATGAACTGTGTTATTATTATTATTATTATTATTATTATTATTATTATGGACTTTATGCACTATGTAGACAAACACACAGACAGACAGAGAGACAGACAGATAGAGAGACAGACAGATAGAGAGACAGACAGAGAGAGACAGAGAAAGACAGAATCTCAACATGAAGTGGCTAATTAACGGGGACAGAGGTGTGTCGAGGGGCCGCTCGCGCGCGTCTTGACCGGAGACGAGAACAGATTTTTTATTCCTTCTTCCGGCTGACAGCCAATCAGCCTCCAGCAGCGCGGGGACCTCCCATCCCTCTCTCTCTCTCTCTCTCTCTCTCTCTCTCTCCCATCCCTCTCTCTCTCTCCCTCTCTCTCTCTCTCTCTCTCCCCCATCCCTCTCTCTCCCATCCCTCTCTCTCTCTCTCTCTTTCTCTCTCTCTCTAACTCTAACTCTCTCTCTTTCACAGATTTTTAGCCCCCTTTTCCCCAAATTCTTCACACATCCGCACCGCCGCTCACATCACACACACACACACACACACAGCGCGCGCAGAGCTAGTAAACTTGGCACGCGTCTCATAACATTTATAACTATCATTATGATTATGATTATGATTATGATTATGATCAGTAGTAGTATGCCAGCAGTAATGTGGTTATTTAGTCATGCATAATATGTTATAGTTTACTTACATGACGTATGCACGTGCACGCGCTCATGCACGCGCGCTTCAGGTTAGTGAGGAAATAATCTCTCTCTCTCTCTCTCTCTCTCTCTCTCTCGCTCTCTCTCTCTCTCTGATGATCTCACACTCCAAAAAACATGACAAGGCACCTGGGACCCGGATGTGTCAGGTGAGAACCGGTGTGTGCGCGCGCGCTCCCGTGTGTGCGTGCGTGCGAGAGACAGACAGAGAAAGAGAGACAGAGGGAGAGACAGAGAGAGAGAGAGAGAGAGAAGAAAAGGAAGAATCTGCATGAATGTTCAGTTTATGTAATGCGTCCTTATGCTCAGTTTTTTATTACTAGTTTATTTTTTTCGTTCACCTACTTCACAAGGGAACATCCGGGAAATTTTCCTCTTCATCATCATCATCATCATCATCATCAACACTCTAATATAATGAGCACTAGATAGAGTATTCAGTATTGGCTGAAGTCACCTATCTAGTGCACTTCGTCTCCAGTGCAGTGCCATTAGTGCACTAGAAAGGGCATGAAATAATCACACCCTCCCTGTTTAGTGCATTTCTCTCCAAGTCTTCTAGATCATAAACTTCTCAGTAAATTAGTGCACTTCACAGGGTATGTCTATAATAATGTCTCACACACCCTATGTAGTGCACTTCCTCTGCAGCATCGAGTCATTTCGTATTCATGTCCCTTCTCTTTATATTAGTGCACTAGATAGAGGATGAAATAATGGCGGTTCTTGGTTAGTGCACTAATGTAAAGAATAGGACGCTAAATCTAATCCCATGGTGATGAAGTGCACTAGATAGGTGACATAATCCAATATTTAATACACTATCTAGGGCACTTTATCACCCTAACAGAGGAAAACTGAATCCTGCTTCGTATTGGATGTTAAAGCGCACTACATAGGGTGCAAGTGCCATTTATTTCATTCTCTATCTAGTGCACTGATATAAAGGGTAGAGAGTTAAATGGAGATAAAGTGCACTACATCACTAGACTGGGTGCCATTATATTCACCCTGTGTAGTGCACTTTATCTGCATTATGGTGAAATTTCGGATTCAGCACTAAATATAATCTAAATTCTCTTTTACATGCTGAAGCCTGAAGGATCTTTTGGATCATTTATGTAATTTCCTGCGCTCAGTAGTGCGCGTGTGTTTACACACTGTTCTAATCCAGCCTTCCTGAGTGCACTAAAGAGGGGACAAACTAACACCTGCCCTCTCATACCTAACATCAGCTTCATCATCACCTTCATCATCATCATCATCATCATCAGCTATATCATCATCATCATTATCATCTTCATAACCTTCTTCTTCTGCTTCTGCTTCTTCACACAGATACATCCGGGGAATTTCCTCTATCTCTCTCATTCTCTAATAATTCATTATTATTATTATTATTATTATTATTATTATTATTATTATTATGATTATTCTTAGCGCCTGATTATCGAGCGCGCGCCCGGGTCTCACCTCTCAGCGTCCTCTCCTGGCATCTGTTCACTTCATAAATGAACTATTAATAAATTCATTATCTCATCATCACCCTGCAGTAAAAAGCGCCGCTGTGGGAATAAAAAATACACCAAACCACCCGAGAGACATTATTATTATTATTATTAATATTATTATTATTATTGTCTCATGTTGTCTCAGTTACTTCGGAGTAAATTGTAACTGAATAAATAAGAATAAATATGAATGCAAAATAAAAGCATTTGAAAAAGACTGTATATTACATACATTTAAAAGCTTTTTGAATTTTTTAAATAAAGTAAAAATATCTGAACAATTCCGGTGAAGACCATTTTACTGCAAGATTCATTTTAGTGTTTAAACAAAAGCGCTGCCTGATTTCAGATCACATAATCATAAATATAATCATAATCATATATACAATAAATATAAATATAAATAAGCTGGAAATACAGAGTGTGCTCCTGCACTGGCAGTGATGATTGCTCTTTCTGGCCCCGATCACAGCTGATCCCCGCAGCACACCGGAAGTCCCGCACTCCTCCTTCACTCTTTACTTTATTTTATTTCTTTCTTTCTTTTTATTTGTAATAAATTTGAACACTGTCTCATATCCTATAGATATTATTATTAACAATCAGAGCAGCCATCATGAGGACTGATGAGTAATTATGTTTTAAATGAGAAATAATCACATGTAAACGCGTGTCCGGTTGATTAGAATATTTTTATTATTTATTTATTTATTTATTATTTTATTTATTGGTTTAATTGTGTGTGTGTGTGTGTGTGTTTGGACGCGGTGTAAACGAAAGTGTCTGAAAGGGAAACACCTGAAGGATGTTCTCTCTGTGTGTGTGTGTGTGTGTGTGTGTGTGGGAGGTAGGAGGAGGAGGGACCGTGACGAAGCACCGTGCGCACGTGCTGAAGAAGGACCCGAAGCTTTCTTAATGCCGCCGGACGCGTTTTGTTTGTTTGTGTGCGTGCGCGCGCGAGTGTGTGTGTGTGTGTGTGTGAGGAGTTTAAAGCAGTCATAACAAAAACTAAATAAAACCCGCATAAAAATCCACAGAAAAAGCCACTGAAACACCGCACCGAGAGAAGCTCGCGCGCGGATCACGGGCTTAATCACCGGAGTCGCTTTAAGGTGTTCAGCCGGAGGTGTGTGTTTTACTGCTCTCTCTTTTTATTGCGGTGTGTGTGTGTGTGTGTGTGTGTGTGTGTGTGGTTAATTGGTTGGTGTGTGCATGCTCCATTTGTGTGTGTCAGAGAAACAATCTGATTAAAATAAAATTACAAAAAAAAAAAAAAAACCAAGAAAGAAGAAGCAATCTCTCTCATCTCATGTATGTGTGATATGAAAGAGTGTGTGTGAGAGTGAGTGCTGAAATTAAACACACACACACACACACACACACACTTTCTCTCTCTCTCTCTCTCTTTTTTAAAAAGAGCTCTTCTATTGCTATTATTTTTAAAGTATTATTTTACAGCACGCGCGCCTAAACTGTTTATTGCTCGTGGTAATTAAAAAAAAACAAAAAAAACTTTATGCATGTTTACAGTTTGCGCGCGCGCGTGTGTGTGTGTGTGTTTAAAATCTTAAAATATTTAAGATCAAATTGTGAACTGATTTAATGAGTCTGCTCAGAGTCACAAACAGGCAGCACGAGGTGAAGCCCCGCCTCTATAGAGAGAGTGTGTGTGTGTGTGTGTGTGTGTGTGTGTGTGTGTGGGGTGGTATATAAATCCCTCTGCACCCTCAGATCAGATCAGAGACTCAGACACAAACTGGAGGAGCTTCATTAAGTAGAAAAACACATTTCTCTTGAAGGCGCGCGCTCCCGCTGTGTGACTTTACATTTGATTTGATTTTATTTATTTTGCATCATTAATTTTATTTGTTTTGTTTTGTTTCTCGTGTGTGTGTGTGTGTGTTTTAAACGAGTATGCAGTTGGAGAGTCTGCTGCCCAGCTTACCCAAGACTTTCTACACGCTCTCATCATCATCATCATCTTCATCATCTTCATCTTCATCATCGTCCGACAGCACGAGCCCGGGATCCACGCACACGCACGCGAGCACGCACACGAGCAGCGCACACAGCTTCCCCGAAGCGGACCGGACCGAGCACGAGCCTGAACCGGGTAAGAAGTACCGATCCGCCATGATGATGAGCAGCAGCACGAGCGCCAGCACCGGAACCACCACCGCCACCGGAGCAGAGCGCGAGGGAGATGAGTTCTCCACCGGAAGTAAGAGCAGGAAGAGTTCTCCGGTGATTGGAGGAGGAGGAGGAGCAGCAGCAGAGGAGGATGAAGAACTCGTGACCCGGCGCTACGGTATGGAGGAGCTCGGTACCGAGCGCTATTTCATCTCGCCGAGCTCGGACGCGAGCGCGTGCTCGTTGTTTCCGTACGGCGCGCAGGGCGGCTCGGTGTACGGCGGCGTGGGCGCGCGCTACTCCTCACCTTACTCCTCCGCCGCCTCGGTGCTCGCGCCTCCGCCTCCTCCTCCTCCGCCTCCGCCGCCTCCACCGGGCGCCGTGTGCAGCTCACGCGCTCAGCTCGCGCCTCCAACCGCCGCCGCTTATCAGTTCGGACAGGGGCCCGCGTGCCTGTACCCGTCATACCACCCCGGGCTCGCGGTGGGCAGGGCTCAGGTGTACCTGTGTAACCGCGCGCTCTGGCTCAAGTTCCACCGCCATCAGACCGAGATGATCATCACCAAACAGGGCAGGTGCGGGTCTCTCTCTCACACACACACACACACACACACACACACACACACACACACACACACACACACACACTCTCTTACACTCACACACACTCACACCTGTTCATCTGCAATCAGTGCAGATGTACTATGCTTTATAGCGCGCGCGTGCACGCGACACGTTAAAATAATGTGACATAATATCGTCACTTTGAAAGTGGCTCGCGCGCTGACACGCGATTATAATTTTTTATTATTATTATTATTATTATTATTATTATTATTAAATAAAGCGCAGATCTCAGTGGCGGATTCAGTTGAATTCAACATTCAATTACATTTAATTCATTCAATCGGGAAACTTTTCTTTTTTTTAAAAAAAAAAAAAAACAAACGCAAAGAATGAGGAGCAGCTCGCGTGCGAGTTTTAATCCGAGTTTAAAATGTGCAAAATGTTCCAGTTTGGAATTCTAAAAAATAAACAAACGCATTAAATAAATAAAAATAAAAATAAAACCCTGATCGTTTTTTTGCTAAACGAAACAGAAAAGTTCTCACACACACATGCATCCTGAAAACAAATATTTATCGAACTGTGTGTGTGTGTGTGTGTGTGTGTGTGTGTGAGAGAGAGAGAGAGAGAGAGAAATTGGCTAACGCGCATGCGCAGAAGCAGATCAGCGATCAGAGTGGATTCAAATTTGAATCACCGAAGAAAACATTTTACACCAAAAACATTTTATACAAAAAAGTATCGAAATGAAATACACTTTATTTATTTATTTATTTATTTATTTATGCTGCTGCAGGGTGTGTGTGTATGTGTGTGTGTGTGTGTGTGTGTGATTGATTTGGGGGATCAGTAGAACTGTGCATCCCGTTAAACAGAAATAATGAAGTTGATTTTCTTTTCTTCTGCGTTTCTAATAAACACGAACATGTCGAGCTCATTACGCTGCACGCGCTCACCGTTTAATCTGAGCTGCATTTAGAGCGCGAGCGCGTGTTAATGTGAGTGAATAATGGAATAAAGTTCATGTTGGTGTTAAGGTGCTGGTTGGTGTTAAGGTGCTGGTTGGTGTTAAGGTGCTGGTTGGTGTTAAGGTGCTGGTTGCAGTGTCGTGATGCAGAGCTGCAGCTGTTAATCCGCCGACATTAACACTGAACATCAGCAACATTTACTCCATTTTAACTGGATTTATTCTTTTATTGTTGTTGTTTAAAAAATATCTTTGTGCAGAAATACATCACTGTGATTCTGCTCCACAATCAGCAGCACATGCTCAAGCTCTTTCTTTCTTTCTTTCTGTCTTTCTTTCTTTCTAAATAACTATTTATTCCGATTTAAATGCACTAAGAATTATTAGCGATAATTAATCAGTGAATTAATGAATGAATATTTTCGGTTAATTAATGCTTTAATTAATGCTTTGTGATGTTTTGGTTTAAATAAATATCAGAAGATTCATGAACTTTCCTGAGACTGAGTTTATTTAATGAGCTGAAATTGAGAAATGATTTTATCTTTCCTCCTCTTTACCCACGAGCCAAATGTACAATAATAATAATAATAATAATAATAATAATAATAATAATAATCTGAGTTTTTTATTAATTTTATCATTTCCACGTGTTTAATATGTTTTAATATAAGTGTAGCTTTTATCATTTATAGTTACTCCTGTAGTAGTGAAGCTTAATTATGCTTTTTAAATTAAATAGAAATAAGGAGTTATTTGTTTGTTTGTTTGTTTGTTTATTTATTTTTGAGCTCTATATAGATTTAAAGTGTATTTATTTTTATTATTTTGATATTAATTCTAAACTAATGCTTGTGTTTCCGTGCATTTAAAACCAGATGAGTTGTAGTTTGGTGTAATATATATAATATATACACACACACACACACACACACACACACACACATTTAAATGTTTATATGAATTAGAAGTTGTTTATTTTTTTGCTTATGTTTATTTGAACTCCGTGTTTGTGCGCATGCGCGTGCTTCCTTCTTTGCGCTTCGGCATTTATTTATTTTAATTGTATATTTGTTTATTTAAATGATTTTGTTTAAATGATTGTAGTGTGTGTGTGTGTGTGTGTTTTGTCTCGTGCACGCGGATCCGTTTCCGTTGCTGAGACTTTGATGTAAATGAGACACGTTTTATACTCCATGTGTTTTGTCTCGCGCTGTTTCCGACCCCGAACTTCACGCATTAACTAACGGTGTGATCGATTGATTGATTGATTGATTGATTTTTGGTTCTGTCTCGTGCATCCGCGCTTCAATCCGTTTTTAAAAGAAAATAATTCCGGTGTTGTGTCTCGCGCAGGCGCATGTTCCCGTTCCTGAGCTTCAACATCGCGGGGCTGAACGTGAGCGCGCACTACAACGTGTTCGTGGAGGTCGTGCTCGCGGACCCGAACCACTGGCGCTTCCAGGGCGGGAAATGGGTCACGTGCGGGAAAGCGGACAACAACATGCAAGGTGAGGATGAGGAGGATGAGGAGGAGGAAGAGGAACGCGCGAGCTCGAGCGGTGTTATTTCCGCTCTCACGCAGCTGCGCGCGCCGCACTGTAATGTCACTTCTAGGATATAAACTGCTGAAATGTGACTGTCTGTGGAATTGGGCTGTAATTATAAATTGCTTACGTGGAGCTTAAAATAATTTAAAAAATAAGACTCAAATAATAAGACAAAAATAAATACAGTAGTGAAATACTAATTTTTATTTATAGATTGAAGAAGTTGACTGCACAGTGAAATAGTCAGATTGCACGCTCTCACTGATGCTGCAGTAGAAATGAAAGGATAAATAACAACAAATAATAAGGCCAGTGTTTAAAGTTGTGCAGGACATGAATATTAAGATCAGCAGTAACACTAACACACAGCCCTGAAGTCTCTTACAATCAGTTTCATTAACACCTCGTCATTTTATATCCACTCAGACCCACAGGAGGGAAGTTTCTAAATCATAAAGCATGCATTTCCAAACTAAATCAATCAATAAATAAATAACTAAAAAAAGGTCTGATGGTGAAATGGTTTTAATGCAGACGCTGAGAAGTGCAGTGTGAAGAGCCGGACTCTGTTCATCACTACACAACAGCTACACAGAACTGGTTCAGAAATAAAGTCACACACAGTTAGTGTGAAGTGAGAGCAGTGTTACAGCTGGCAGAGGTGTGTGAGGCTACAGTGCACTTTCACTGCAGGGAAAAAGGAACTACAAACACAAAGGGATTAAAAAAAAACCCTTAACACTTGTATAACATGGTAAAGTAGGTTAATAATAAGGGTGTGTGAAAAGTGACCCTCGTGACCTTTTCACCAAAACACAACAACATTCCTGTAAAGAAAAGCGTTGTAACATTTTTAATTATTTATTTAAATTATTTATTGAATCACTCTGTATTTTATGCAGATATGTTTATGCTTTATAGTTTGTTTTTTTTATGAATGTTCATTAGCAAAAATCCATTTGGAAGAAAACACACTTACAGGAAATTTAAAATTGAAGTGAAAATTTTCTATACAATATATAATTATTGCTAAACCGTTATATAAAGTCAAATAGAAATTTAATTTCAGGTAAACAGAATTATTAAATATATCAGTAGTACCTGTACTGTTCATTGTCGCTGGAGTGGTACCGTCAAGCGCACACCTTTAATACTGATCTTTTACCTTCTTTACATTTTTTAAAATTGTAATAATAAAAATACAAAACAAAAAAATTCATAACAATGTTAATATTCACAAACCAAAACACAGCATGCTTTTATTTATCATTTATCACAAATGTTTTACTTAATGTAAGCGGTACTTACAGTACTCGAGGCAAATAATTTAGGTTCAAGGGCTTCATCTATGAAAAGTATGAGAACTCCTTCTCTAAAGATAATTAAGATCCAATTGCGTATTTTGAGTCTTTTTACATTTTAACAAAAAATAAGGAAGGATGCAGATTAGAACTGAGTGTGTGCTGTGTACAAAAAAAAAAAACACGATAAAATATAAGTGGAGAGAATAAAATGAATAAAATGATATTAGACAAAATATTGACTTTTAATTTTTAAGCTTCCAGATAACACACAGGCTTTCTTTTCATTTTATTTCATTCATGTTAATAAATCATAAATTCAGTAGGAGCTGAAAGTGAGAAAGTGAGAAGCTCATGCAGGCCAAGTGTGTGTGTTGTGTGTGTTTCGAAATGAGCAGATTTCCTGCTGCTGCTTCATGTGGCTGATTTTTATTTTCTAAATATATATTGATGTATCCTCTTCAGAACAAAACAATATTGTTTTGTTCAATAATTTTATTTTTTTTGCTATTTGGAAACTAATCAGTGACATTAGAACAGGAGATGTTTTCAGCAGGAGATGTTTTCAGCAGGGATGCTCCGCTCTCCTCATCAGGATCTCACAGGGATTTATATACTTATATATTTATTTATATATCAGGGGAAAAGTGAGGACTGTGAGATCCTGAATAATTTGCATAATTTGTATAATTTGTATAATTTGTGTTCTTTCAGGAAATAAGATGTACGTGCACCCGGAATCGCCGAACACAGGAGCGCACTGGATGAGGCAAGAGATTTCATTCAGCAAGCTGAAACTGACCAACAACAAGGGCGCAAACAACAACAACACCCAGGTACACACACACAGATACACACACAGATACACACATTCACTTAATGAGTGTTTTCGTAAACACAGGAATGTGTCAGGATAAACCACGAGGTCCTCGTGTACATGTGGTTATTTTACGGTTACATTTTCTCTCTCTCACGCACACACGCACACACACACACACACACACACAAATACACACATCCTGATTTTAGTGAAATTGTGAGGACCAGCGTGTCCTTACTGCCCTTACAGTAATGTCGAAGAATGTCCCTTGAGGTCCTAAGGTTTACATTCACTTATTTTACAGTCATGTTTTATCTCAAACGTATACACTCACACACACACACACACACACATACACACACACACCCTGGTATTTGTTAACTCCCGGGGACCGTGTGTGCGTATAAACAGAGTAAAAACACACAGAAATACACACACATCCTGGTACTAGTGAACTTGGAGACTGGAGTGTCCTTGTAAGCACAGTAACATGGCAGAATATGAGGTCCTCGTGTCTACATGCATTTATTTAACAGTCAAATTTTATCTCAAACACACACACACACACACACACACACGTCCTCATGAACACAGTAATACACAATTATACAACGACACATACATTTTTGTTATTAGTGAATTTGCGGTAACGGTGTCCTTGTAAACGCAGCAAAAAAACACACAATATACACACGTCTTGGTATTTGTGAGGATCCTTGAAATCACCAAACACCACACACACACACACACACACACACACACACACACACACACACACACACACACGCATACATACATTCAAGATGCAGGCAGTTACACTGTACATTATAATTCTTACTCTTACTCTAATTCCTTCTAATAAAGCATCAGCACTGTAGAGAATGTGTTATAAATTGGATGGAAACTGCACTGTAAGGTGGAGTGGGATGTATTACGAGTATGATATGTGAGGTGAGTGGAGATCACAGAGACGGTGGCAATAATCGAGCAAAAACTGAGACATCAGACTGTAAAAATATAGTGCAGTTATAGACCAGTGGTACAAGACGTGCAAGAGGCCGCGGTACATTGCGCAATACTGCAAGGTTCGGTAGCAGCAGGTGCATGCGTGCGCGTGTGTGTGTGTGTGTGTGTGTGTGTGTGGAATTGAGCCCAGCACATCACTGGACAGACTCAGCTGTACGTGCTGGTGGAAGCGTCAGCGGGTGAGAGTCACTGACGAGCCTGATGCTTAAAAACGGTTCCTTAGCCGCGAGGTTTTTGATTTTACACTCCTGCAGCGTCTCCGTGATGGTAGGAGTGTAAACCCGTGATGATATTGCGGGATCTCCTGGTGTTGTAAATATCCTCCAGTGATGGATAGGCTGCTCCTGCGATGGTTTGAGCCGTTCTAACCAGTCGCTGATGAGAGGTTCCAGTCCTGAGCAGAAAACATGCAAATATACACCAATACACACACATTGTAGTATTAGTGAACTTGTGGGGACCTGAAGTTTGAGTGTCCTCATAAACAAAGTAATGTGACATAATGACCCCTGAGGTAGTACCGTTTACATGTGTTTATTTTACAGTCATATGTTCCCTCAAACACGTGCACGCATACACAAATACACACATGGCCTGGTATTACTGAGCTTGTGGGGACCAGGTGTCCTCATAAACACAGAGACCTGAGATATTTGTTTACTTTTGATGTTATTGTTTATTTGAGTTTATCTCAAATACACACATCCTGGTAGTAATGAAGTCTGTAAGTTTACACGTGTTTCTTTTTCCATCACATCTTCATTAAACACACACACACACCACATGGACTTTAATGCAGCATTTGTAAAACAATAAACAAAGTCCTTAGTTTGTCAAGTAGCTCAGACAAGCAGCTTTGAAAGAAATTGTGTGTTTGTGGTTGCGTTGTGATCCCCTCCCTCACCCCCCTGGTGTGAAATTGCCTTAAACAGTGCGAACTTTCACTGCACAGCGTCCGAGGTGCAAATCTTCACTTTGTTTATGCTCACAAATCAACTTTATGCACTTTATACACATGCACATATGCATGGACACTGCTCATTATTGTGCAAAGGCTGCAGGACGGTTCACACACACACACACACACGCACGCACTGAAGTGTCAAACCACTATGCAACGTCCGAGAAAATGGTGATGAAGCAACTTTAACACACGTTCCCATCAGTAGATATCGTTTATCTTATAGACTCATGTTTTAACTCGCCCTTTCTTTATCTTAAACCTTCTAGCACAATTCTTTCATCTCTAACATTCTAGAACAGTTCTTTGATCTTAAACATTCTAGAACAATTCATTTATCGTTAACATTCTCTTCATTACAGTGTTTTACAGCTTCACAGTCTGAACCTGTTGGTTTTTTTTTTTTCCCTCCATCACTTAATTCCTCCATTTGTACGCAGTCGCTAATGAAGCAGCACTGCTGCACTTTGCTAGCAAGTTAGCATGCTAGCCAATTAGCGCAGGTGTAAATGAGGGCGTAACGACAAGTTTAGCCAATGGGAGTGAAGAGACTGTGAGATTAGAAGTGAGCTTTGCGCCAGTGTTAACACTATTTACGACTGTTTTACACCATGAAACTGCAAACTATGAATTTCTTCATTTTTCTGAGGGCTTTTGCTCTCCTTAGCACTCGCTAATTTTGTCTGCAAACATTACAGCACAAAAATAACCCTAAAGTAGAAGTATTAAGAACACATTATGGCATTCTGTTGTAATCCACACATATGAATCATAGTGTTAACAAGGCTTTGTGGTGGTTAGTGTGTGTGTGTGTGTGTGTGTGTGTGTGTGTTGCCCATTATGGACTGCAGTTCACTGGACCATAGAGCTAAAGGTGACATGTTTAGTGTCTCAGGGTCTTCTGTCACGATTTTTATGTAGAGCCTTAGCACACATGCTAACAGCCTGCTAGCTAATTGGCTAATTAGCGGTTAGTGTAACTTGATGGTGTTCTCTTTCCACATACCTGCTAATGGGAACTCGACTGGTGCAGAGTGAGAAGTGTGGCAAAAGTGCAGAAGAATAAACATTTACTGGATGATGATGATGATGATGATGGAGTACTGTGTGTGTGTGTGTGTGTGTGTGTTGGCTGAAGTGGAGACTTTATCACTGTCTCTTCTGTTTTCTGACTATGCTTGGTGGTTTGACACCTCTGGGTCTGCTGCCATTTTTGCAAAGGCAGAAAGATTCTCTGCAGCACCACATTGTGTGTGTGTGTGTTTGTGTGTGTGTTTGTGTGTAAAATGCAACAAAAAATACACCAAAATACCAAGCTAACTTCTAAACAAACTTTGTAATTGTGTCTGCATTGCTATGTTGAGTAATGTGTGGTCTGTAATTGTGTGTGTGTGTGTGTGTGTGTGCGCGCATGCAGATGATTGTCCTGCAGTCTCTCCATAAGTATCAGCCGAGGCTGCACATCGTGGAGGTGAGCGAAGACGGGGTGGAGGACATGAGCGGCGAGTCCAAAACTCAAACTTTCACTTTCCCTGAAAACCAGTTCATCGCAGTTACTGCTTACCAGAACACAGATGTAAGCCAAACACACACACACACACACACACACACACACACACATGTATATCAGTCTTGCTTCCTTCTGCTTTGCTGACCTTGTGTGCCTTTAGTAAAGTGATTATTTCTCTCTTGTCCAGATCACACAGTTAAAGATCGACCACAACCCGTTTGCTAAAGGCTTCAGAGATAACTATGACTCGTAAGTGTCTCTCTCTCTCTTTCTCTTACTCACACACACACACCCACACACACACACCCACACACACACACACACACTCCACCCTGTTCAGAGAGACAGACAGATGGGGAGACGGGTTGATGCATAGTTTAATGGATAGATAGAGGGAGGTATAAAGACATAGAATGCTTGATGGACAGCTAGACGGATGAATGGATGAACGGTAGATTGAGAAATGGGTGGAGATTTAGAGGGAGGTATGACTGGATGGATAGACAGACAGATGGCTGGAGAGACGGGTGTATTGACAGGCAGACAGACGGGTACAGGCAGACAGACGGGTACAGGCAGACAGACAGACTATTGGATAGTTAGACAGAAAGGTAGGTAAATGTGTGTAGTGTAAAACCCTTAAGGGTTCTTCAGTTGTCCCTCTGGAGGATCCCTTAAAGGTTCAAAGTAGAACTCTACCACAGTGTTCTCCTAGCAGAAAAAATAGAACCCTTAAAAAAAAAAAGCTAAGAACCCTTAAAAAACCATTTTTAATAAGAATGTATGCATTAATAGGGTACGTGTGCAGTGCAATCTCCAAATTATTGCTGATTATTTTCTTATTAATATCTAGAACCTGTCAGGATTTTAACAGCTAGCTTCTTGGTACTTGGCACACTCTTAGAAAAACAGTTCTTCAAGTGTTCAAGTGTTCTTTAAGGGTTCTTTGTATAATTAAGGCTTCTTGGCTTCCTCCTAAATGTTTTTTCTTTACATGAACCATTTTGAGCATTTATGTTCCACTTTGGGTTCTAGATAGAAATATTAAGCGTACACTGGGAACGACGACCAAAGAAGCCTTAAGGGCTCTGAATTTTGTATTGAACAGTAAATGTTCATTTGTCAATAATTAATCAGAAAGAAAAGAGTTTAGGATTTAGACTCGCATCTACACTCATGTTAACTGTATCTGTATCTATGCCTAACTGTCTTCTCTCTCTCTCTCTCTCTCTCTCTCTCTCTGTAACAGGATGTACACAGCTCCGGAGAGTGATCGATTGACCCCGTCCCCCACCGACTCTCCTCGTTCACACCAGATCGTCCCGGGAGCACGTTACGCCATGCAGCCTTTCTTCCAGGACCAGTTTGTGAATAATCTCCCTCAGAATCACCGTTTATACGGTGGAGAACGCGCCGTGCCGCAGACCAACGGCCTCCTGTCTCCTCAGAGTGACGACTCGTCCATCTCCGCATCATCCTCGTCCTCCGCAGCTCAGCGGTGGTTCGTCACACCCGTCCAGCAGAACGAGACCGATTACTCCGTCCTTCCTTACGGCATCAAGCCTCTCCCGCTTCAGAGCCCACACTCGTTTGGTTATTACCCAGAATCCTCTGCTTTTGCCTCGATCTCAGCTGGCTGGAGTGGCGGGAGAAGTTCCTACCAGAGGAAAATGGCTGCCGGTCTGCCTTGGTCGCCTCGTCCGAGTCCGCCTTCCTTCTCTTTTCCTGAAGATCCTCTCACGACGACGACGATAACGACGAGCGCTAAAGATAAGCTGCAGGATGAAGGAACGGCGGTTACTGCGGGAGCTGGAGGAGTCTGGGGTCTCGAAGCGGCCTCAAATTTGAAGCCGTTGGACAAATTCGATGCGCCCTACGCCATGGTGTGTAAAAGACGACGTCTCTCGTCGGGCACCGACGCCTCGCCGACCATAAAGTGTGAGGACGTGACGAGCGACGAGTACGGAAAAGAGCAGCCCAAAAGCTACTACGCCTTTTACACCAGCCCTTAAATGAATATTTTTCTCGGGTTTTCTCTCTATTGCGCCATTCCCCTCGTTCTGCTATTTTAAAGTGCTTTTAAAATCTTTTTTTATTATTATTATAATTATTATTTTTTATTTTAAACGCAGGTGCCAAAGCTCTGTGCTTCTTATCGTGATCCTGATTTTCATTTTTGACATTTTGTGAAAGATGGGGATTGATTGATTTTCCTTTTATCTTTTTAAATAATCTGCTGTTTTTAATTTTCTTTTCTATTTTAAACATAGATATATATTATATATAAAATCAGTGTGATGGGTTTTTTCCCTTTGCCCTCTCCCCTTTAATTTAAGATCCTTTGGTTGTACAGTATTTGTGCACTTTAGATTGTGACGTATCTTGTATAAATTGTCTACATGGCACTGGTATGAGATGTGTAATAAAATGTGCTTTTCATAAAGTTCTTCATGTCCTTCTTGGTTTCTTTTCTTTTCTTTTTAACACACTCAAATAATTAAATGCCAGAAAAAGCAAACCTATTAATACAGTCACAGGTTAGATTATGTATGTATGTATTTATTTATTTATTTATTGGAAACTGTTTTATTATCATTGGATCAGTTTTTATTACCCACTATAACTCATTTTTTTACCAGTTCTTCACAGTAAGGTGGCTACCCTTTTTTTTTTTCTTTTTTAAATCAATTTTGTTTATTGCATTAAGATTCTTCAGATTTCTCCTTTTTTAATTTTTTTAATTCTGAATTAAATGAATCCTGTTTAATGTTAAACACCTCTGGTTTCATGGTGCTTTATTCTTTGTCCTGATGCTCCACCAGCCTTTAATGATGAATAAATTCGTGATGGTGATCTTAAACATGACACATTTCTCATTTCTAAATGATGGAGTTTTAATTCTGAAGTGCTGATTCTTCCCAGCTGAACAGACTGATGGAATGCAGGGATTCAACGCTGTTAGAGCTCTCTTAATGTCCCAGTTGTTTGTTTTTGTCTTTAAGAGACTCACTCGTCATTCTATATTTTATTAATAATTCTGTTCATCTTCTGCGTGTTGATCTGTTTTCTGGAGGAACCGGAAACGGTTTATTTCATTACATTTTTATTTGAGCTCAGAGACACTGGAGTGTCCTCCTCCTGAATAAAAGCCTAGATGTGAAAATGATCAGGAAATGAAATTAGTTAAATAAAGACGGTGCATTAACTGAACTTCACATTTCTCTTCTTCTGAGTTTGCATTCATTAATTATCTCACGGAGGAAAAAGCGTTTCAGACGCACAGAGAAATACATATGAATAGATACAAGCTCATAAAAATAATAATAAAGGAGTTGAATTGCTGCATTTCCAGCAGGAAAACAGTGAATTATTTTTATTTAACGAGTGTTCTTAGGGACTACAGTATACAAATTAAATAAATAAATAATTAAATAACTCAAGCTCACTGCAGTCGTTTGAATCATTCCGAGCTCTTTATACGCCTCGCCTTGGGAGCTGCTCTGTGTGCTGTAACTTTCACAAATTATTATTATTATTTATTATTAATTTAAAGGTTAATTATCAGATAAATAACTTCACACAGTTTGGGTCTCGACTTAATAAATACAGCGCTATATTTCAACAAAATCATTCATCTTAAATCATTTCTTCTTTCTTCATCTATAGTAAATTATTTACATAGTGTTATTTTTACACACAAAGAGCAACGCCTCGGAAAAACCTCCAATTAACACCGGAAGTAGCCAATGTTAGCGTTTTATTCTCATCCAAAACACAGTGAATAACATTAATTACATTTGACACCTAATTGAAATACATTTAAACGTTTATATTTTAATAATTAAAGGATTTTTCACTCATAAACGCTGACAGTAGTAGATGGCTACCGGCGCACAGAAATGACATCATGCTAATCTGCAATAACTAGCATTTCTTATTAGTACCTTTTGTTTTTAATGATATAACAGACGTGAAATGTTTTTTTTTTTTTTTTTAATCCATGTTCTGTTCACTATTTCACATTGGATGTACCATTTTCTAACTTATTTTAATGCAGCTGTTGTTGAAATGTTTGTCAAAATATTTGTTATCTAAAGTTCTTGTCAGGTATTAGCATACTAAGATGCAGAAAAGCCCTTCTCATGCTTGGTGCTCTTTCTAACAGACTAAAATGATGAATTCTTTACAGTGAAACAAAGACAAGTCATTTCACCACATCCATTTTTGGATTTATTGTGGTTTTATATGCAATGCAGACAGCTAGGTTATGTGAAAGATCAAAGATTGATTTCTAGATCAGTGCAGGAAGAAGAAGTCTCCAGATAACAAGGATGGAAATGAACAGCTGAGTGACCTCCATGAAGAGAAACGGTAAATTATGTCGAAACAGCACAGTAAAGGTGAAAAACATCATGTTAGATATCTCTCTCTCTTTCTCTCTCTGAAGAGGTTTAGTGACTTTGTATTAGCGAGGAGAGAAACACGTGAGGAACAGCAGGGATGGGAACCACGCTCGCTTTTACAACAAAGTCGATACACTCTGAGATGCTAACATTCATTCACGCAAGAGTTACACTGATCAATACACACTGCTCACTACAGGTAAACCAAAGAGAGAGACATCTGTCTGTCTGTCTGCCTGTCTATCCGTCTGTCTGTGTAGTTTATCACTAAATTGTTTATTATTCATCCTTTGTGCACCTACAGAAAGATCACATACATTTCACACGTGATCATATGTTTTTTTAGTATGTAATTTTGTGAGTAATATGTGATTACATGTGGGAAAACTCCATGTGTGACATCATGTGAAAAATGTCATCATTGAATCGTTCCAAAATCACATGTGAATATAAATGAATCATCTGAAAAATCACTTGGAAATAAATGAATTGTCAGAAAAATCCCAAATGAGTGTAACTTTACTACATGTAGGATTAGTAATTGTTTCTGTGCCCTGTTTACTGCACTGTACATCTAATATTGAGCAGTTTTGTAATCATCCTTCAGATCTCTCAAAAATTTTGGCCAGTGACCCCAGTTTAAGGGCTCAAAATTCTTCCCAAGCACCACTCACATAATTCCCAGTGGGAGTTAGTAGAGAAAAAAAATCATATATCGCACATCACATTTAATTGTTTATTACATTAAAGAGGGAAAGACAGCAAATGGGTTTTTTATATTTTCACATTTAACAATGTTATTATGAATCAGAGTGTGTAAGAGTGTGTATCTGCATGCATTCTGCAGTCTAACGAGAGGACTGGGCTTGTCACACTGCAGCGTATCAGAATCAGGAGATGTAGCTGAAATCATGCTCATCTTCACTGTTACGTCCAACCTCCAACCATCCAACCTGATCCTTTCGTGAGCATAAAGCCCATTTTACACCAAAAGGCCACGTTGAATAACATGACAGCGTGTTGGCTGTGGCGCCGCTGTGGTCTGGTGTAAAATGGGAAAAAATAGAAAGATCTCCAACTAATGAAGGCTAATGAAATTTTAATAATAGTAATAATAACAATAACAATAATCTGACAGTTTTAAGTACTATTAAATATTCCATAAATCAAGTTTATGTCCACAAGACTACATAATACATAATGGTTTGTAACAATTGACAGGAACCCACATGGGGTCACATGTTGAGAACCTGACCTACAGTGTGAAACTATAGCATAGTGCACTTCCTGTACAATAGGACATTTTGGGATTAAGCTCAGTCCATATGATATAAAATAATGACTCCTATGCACTAATTAGTGTACTATACTGTATGTCCAGTATTATATTTTTATATAGAAAATAAAGGCCTCCACAACCTGCGGAGCACACTATAGCACTCCTCTCTCAGTAGGTGAATTCTCCCGCTGATGATATTGTGTGGATTGTAGTCACTGCGTGAGTGTCACCCTGCACACAGCCAAGAAAAGTGCACACTGCTGTGTTTTTTTATAATGAAGCAGTTGTCCTTTATTTTCATTAAAATTTTTTTTATCGGCTCCTCCGAAGTGCGAAGGCCGTAACAGTTACGTGTATTCTCTCTAGCTTTCTCTCTCTCTCGCTCTCTCAGCTGCGCTGTGGAATGTAAAACTGTAATAACTGATAGTTTTTTATTGATATGACACGTTCACGTAACACGAGCGTGACAGATCCGGTGTGATTGCAAAAGAGGAAGCGGACCATGGAGTGGTTGTAGCTCTTCTCGCTTTCACTCTTTTATAAAACACAATAAAATGGCCATGCATGTGAGCATCCTGGAATGATCATGTTTTAATTTCAAGGTTTGTATAATAGTCAGCAATTGAGTGATAAGTATGAACACACACACACACACACGCTTTCTCTGTCTTTCTGTCTCCATCTCTGTCTGTCTTACGTATGTGTGTACAGACAGACAGTATATATCATCAAAACTCTGACCTCCATGTATGTGTGTGTGTGTGTGTGTGTGTGTGTGGGTGTGTGTCTGACTCACTAAGGTGTGAGTAACAGCTGCCCCCTTACGACCCTGGCAACACCCCCCCACCAACCCCCACCCCCCATTCCCCTGGTTCCTGGTTCCTGCACTTAACACTGAATTGATTTCAGACACTCCACATGATCCTCAAAGGGGACATGATTTCCCCTACAGACTCGCTCGCACACGCCCCCACACACACACTCAGTAGAACGCTGGCCAAGTTGTTTGGAGGCGGCGCCCCCATGTGGTCCCTCGGGAGAACCACAGACGCCCCAGAGCACTAAAGAAAAACATGAGCCATGATGTGTGTGTAACGTGAAATCGTCAGTCCGTAAAAAAAAGTTGTGCGTAAAATCAATGCAGCGGCACTTTGAGGAATACCACCGATTTGGGAGTGTCCCTGTAGAGCTGACCTCTCTCTCTCTCTCTCTCTCTGTCTCACTGTCTATCAATTCAGTGTTTTACTGGCATGAAAAAAAGGGTTCTGTAGACCTTGTTCACTGGAGGACAGCAGATCCAGGTTCTGTTATAGACCCTGTTCAGTATGGCACAGCAGGTCCAGATTCTGTTATAGACTGTGTTCAGTGGGGGACAGCAGGTCCAGGTTCTGCTGTAGACCCTATTCAGTGAGGAATAGTAGGTCCAGGTTCTGCTGTAGACCCTGTTCAGTGAGGAATAGTAGGTCCAGGTTCTGCTGTAGACCCTGTTCAGTGGGAGATAGCAGGTCCAGGTTCTGCTGTAGACCCTGTTCAGTATGGGACAGCAGGTCCAGGTTCTGTTATAGACTGTGTTCAGTGGGGGACAGCAGGTCCAGGTTCTGCTGTAGACCCTGTTCAGTATGGGACAGCAGGTCCAGGTTCTGTTATAGACTGTGTTCAGTGGGGAATAGCAGGTCCAGGTTCTGCTGTAGGCCCTATGCTGCCATCTTTTCCATCGTTTTTTCTCAGTCTATCTTTCTCCTACCAACCAAGTCATTAGAAATGAGAGAAAACATGCTCTCTCCATCCTCAAAGGGAAGTCTCTTTTCTGTTTCTCGCTCTCATGGGGACTGGAAATGACATGCTCAATAGTCATCATCCTGTGAAACATCTACTGTAAAAACTATTGAGATAGACACACACCTGCATTTATAACCTCCAACACACACATTAGAATCTAGCTAATGTTAATTAGAAGATTGTTAACAGAAGATTGAACGTTTCTAGAAAATAACTGTTCTTTTGTGTAAAATTTAAATTTACTAAGAATCCAGAGAAACAAAACCTGAATATTAAAGCCTGATTGTGATCTCCTTGATGTTTAACACTCTTCAGGCTGTTCTCATCAGAATATAAATGAAATATTGAATAACAAGTGTGGTATTAAAATAAATTTTCACTTTCTCCATGTTTCAGTATTGGCAGAGGAAAACCTGCCATAAAAACTTAAACAATATGCCATTTACGGTGTTTAAAAAGCCGTGTTAGCTCGGTGCTCAATGTTCATGCACACTGACTTTAATACAGAAACACACACTTGGCTTCGGCCGTCAAGCTGTGAATCCCGTTCTCTGTTCCATTGTTTTCACACCGCGTCAGGATGCCATTTTCACCACATACAGAATCTGAAAAAACAAACCTACAGTATACAGTGTGCAACATTTTCTAGAAGATATTTCCAGTGATGGATCGAGTCCAGGCATTGTCAGGATGCAGCATAAAATAATGGAGGTCTGCTTTACTGAATTTTGTGGCTTTTGTTGGGATTTTGGATTCCGTGACCTCTGCGTGACAGCTTTGTGATGGACTAACCATGCCAAAAATAATAAATAACAAATACATATAAATAGTAAATAGTAATTAAATAATAATAAAATCTATAAAATATCTATAAAAGTACACAAATGTTTGCCCTTGATTTCACTCACATGAGAGGATTTTGTGTCTTTTTTTTTATATCTCACCACAGTCTGCCAACTATAGTGTATCTTTTATTTTTGTTTTTAATTATTGTTTTTTTTTAAGATGGTAATTGAGTCTGCTATTTGAAAAAAAAAATACTTGTTCTGAAAAATCTCAGCTGTTAGGTATTATATTGGAAACCTAATCTTTGTAAAATATTCTAAAATTAAATATTATAATAAATTGTTATTTTAAGATACATCAGAATGCCTATTTGGGAAATCTAAGTTATTTGTTGATTATCCCACAGCGCTGCTGAATTCTGGATTGTGATTGGTCAGAAGGTGTTGATTAATTTTCTATAACAGCAGCTCTGACAGTAGTGCAGCTGCAAATCACAGGTTTATATTAATGCGCTCGTTCTAATACATCATCATTTCTATAGTAACAGCTCATTCACAGGGACTAATAATAAATGCCAATAATAAATTAAAAACGTGTGTAATTGTGGTGAAGTTTTCTGTAAGGAGATGTTTATGTAACATTTAATGAAGGAGTCTCCAGTGTCAGCGCTTTGTAACAGTCAGAGGTAAAACTGTAACTAAGTTTTCCGACACCTTCAGGACAGAGGAGTTTACACTTTGTGGTTTCTCAGTAACATGACAAGCTGCGATTTTTTTTGTCTTATTAACTTCAAGAGAGAGAATAAAGAGAGGCTGGTGAGGGAACGACTGTTTATAGCTGCTATAACATAAGTGAGAACAGGAACTAATTAGTTTTGCAAACATTCTACAACAATAACTGTAACTATAAAGGGATAAAAATTATGACATGCCATTCTTTAATGAATAAAATATTGTAATTGTTGACAGATTGCTGTGGTATAAAAGGAATGCATATATTGTTATAGGAAAATAATCAACTCTACCAGCACCACACGCATCAAATTTAAGAGAGCCAATCAGGTTTCAGTATGCAAACACTGCCCAGGTTTATCTGGGAAGGGGGCGTGGCATGTCGGTTGGGGCGTGTTTGCATATTTATTGATTTTGGATTGGATTTCTTCCTGAAGGTAACAAATGGGGGGTTGATGAAAAACATTAATTAGTTATTCAATGTAGGTCAACATTTGTGCTTTTCAAAATACTCTAGAATAGATTTATTTTAACTTCATTCTAGAAAATACAAACTGATAAAATTTCTTTTTGATCAACCGAGCACCAAAATTCATCAATCGATCGACTGACTTCATGGAAGAATCAATTGTTTCCTTTCACAATGTATTCTGCACTTGAATTATTTGAGTCATCTATCTGTGTGTGTGTGTGTGTGTGTGTGTGATAATAAGCTCTGAACAGGAATTGGCATCGGGACACAATTAAGAGGTGCGATCAGCTCCCTCCTGCCTGATCAGTGCTATTTCCTTACTCTGGTGTGACTTGCCTTTTGGGGAAATGAACTATATAAAGACAGAAAGCCTCGATGTTGAAAAATCTGGAGTCACGATCTGAACGGGCAGAGGCAGTAAGTGAAAGATAGGAAGTGAGACTGAGAGAATGTGAGAAAGGTGGACAGATATCATACATGTATCCCAAAGCCTTGTGTTTGATAAAGTTCAATTCAATAATAATCATTTAGATAATAATTTTGTTTTTGGGGTGGTTTAGGGGTGGGGTACTGGGTGCTTTGTGGGTGTGGTTTTTTTTGTAGTATTTTGGGGGTGTGGTTTTGGGTGGCTTGGGGGTGTGGCTTTGGGTGTGGTTTTTGATGGTTTAGGGGTGTGGCTTGGAGTGTGGATTTGGGTCATTTTGGAAGTGGTATTGGGTGCTTTGGGCAGGGTCTGACACTACAATTTTATATTAAAGATTACATCTTGTATATATGTGTGTGTGTGTGTGTGTGTGAGTGCAAACAAGATCTTTCAGTTCCTTCCAAGTAGTGGAATAGCAAGCCCAATTCTTTTGTTTTTGCTATACACTGAAGACATTTGGGTTTGAGATTAAAAGATGAATATGAGACGATCAGAATTTCAGCTTTCATTTCCTGATATTTACATCTAGATGTGTTAAATTTAGAACATGGCACCTTTGGTGAGCAAAAGTATAGGAACAGATAATCTGTTGCATTCTTCTTTTGTGATGCTTTCCCAGGCTTGTAGCGCAGTTGTTGTTAGTTTTGGGGGTTCCTCCCTTCAGTCTCCTCTTCAGGAGGTGAAATCTGCTGAACTGGGTTAAGGTCTAGTGATTGAGTTTAATGGCACATCTACTAAAATCCATACAGAGAAGATTAGCATGGCTCAGTGCAAGGATGACACACAAGATCCTAAAACCTTCCACAAAACACTTTGATCGAGCCAGCGTTTCATCTCATCTTTTCCTCTGCAATGTTGCCATCTTGTGGACATTACATGACAAGCACCCCAGGTTCCTTTTTATTTCCTTAACACTTTCATACATAAATTATTTAAAAGATTCTTTAAATGTTTTTTTTACTTTCATATTGCATGTCATGCCATTTAAATGGATTAATAAAAATTAATTTACATTATACAAAACATTATAATATGAAAAAATATATATTTTAATGTGTTTCTAAACAATAACTGTTGAGACACACACACACACACACACACACACACACACATATATATATATATATATAATTAAATGTGAGATTTTGTGTAGTTTCTAAAGATATACCAGAGACATAGACAATTGCTAACAGAATGCCAAAAACTCCAATAAATAGGCAATATATAATTTTGCGTATATAATAATATACAGTATAATAATATAATTATACTTGTATTTAAATAATATAATATATAATTATGTTTAAATAAGGAGCCTAATAATTAAATAGTAGTAATATATGGAGGGGTCCATCAAGTTTATTTAAAGGCTTAAAAAGGTCCATCTCTGCAAAACGTTCAAGCTAGAGAGCAACAGAAATCTGGAAAATGATTTTTAGTGATTTATACTAAAAATAATATCTCAGCAAGTGAATACATCTTGAATAAAGGAAAAGTTATCTAATATTCCTCATTATGGGATTATTATATAAGAAAATTAAACATATTTATAGACATATGTAATCATTTAAAGCTTAAAATGTTCTTATAAATTTGTTTCTTTCTAGAAATAATTATCCACCAATAGAATAAGAAGATTTCAAGCTTGAAATGAGTAAAAATATCTATTTTTAAAATTAAATATATATTAGTTAAATATGCCTAAATTCAAGATATTTTTTACTATCTAAGATATTTTTTTGTTGCAGTATGGAGGTGATTTACATCTAAATCATATATCTTAATCCAAATTACAGATTATATAATTATAGCCTGGGCAGTTCTTACACATTGTGTTATGCTACTTAAAAACTAAGGTCATTTTTTTTCAGTGTTGCATGATGTGATTTTCTAGAAGTTTCTATTTCCAAAAGAAACATTTGCAGGACTATTTTGTGAAGTTTATTTAGAAGTTGAATGGGTATTTCAGAGAAATCTGTGATATTAACATACTAAGTTTACTGCAGGAGACTCAAACATAAATCTGTCAGCAACAAATTAAGTTCTGGTTTATAATTGACAGGTGCATGTCTATTACATTTTACTAGTCAATCAGCAATTCAGAAGATTAATAAATAGTTAAAGCAGAAACTGTTTCAGGACATCATTATTTTTCAGATATTTTATTTCAAAGAATGCATCAAACTGCACTTCATTTATCAGCCACATACAGGCTACACATTACATCCAGCTTCACTGCTTTTCATGTTACATTGTTAATGACTAAAGTAAATACATTAGTGCAATAAATGTAATAAAATAATCTATGTATCATATTACATTATATAATGATCATTCTGAAAATACACTTGTGTGCTGAAATTACTAATTATTGCCTTATACCTTAATGATGAATGGAAGATGCAATGTCTAAAGCAGTGACTGAGAGATTTTAATGCCACATTCATCTCCGGTTCGAAAAATATTCTGCACTGGCCTCATTGAGCAGGCATTGTATAGCACTGGTCACAATGGAAATCCAAACTGGTATTATTTACATTTTATTTATCTTTAAAGGATGAAAATAACTGCAGAAGGAATTCCTTCAGAAACATCTGGGATTAAAATGCAGTCTTGTGCAAACACACCTCTACACTTCATACAGAGTGACATCAGAGTGTTAAATATCAAAGTGTACTATGCTTTTCCCAGCATAATCTTCTACAGTGGACTGTAGAATTGGCATCTAATCTAAAATAATTCTCAAAATAACAAAGTACATTTAGTTGGTCAGGTAAGCAGGTGAGGATGGTAATGCAGGTTGACAGGTTTTTAATAATCCAGGCAATCAAAACAAGAATGAGATTCAAAAGCAGGGTTGAGGAGAAGGCAAAAGTCAGGTAGGGCAGGGCAGACAAGAGCAAGTTGAAGAAACCAGGAACAATATCAAAACCAGGATAGCAATCAATAATCAAAGGCTTGGTAACGACTGGCAACACAGAGCATATACTTCACAAATTGCATGTGGGCTAAGAGTCCTTTAATACTGTGAGTGTGTGTGACTGCGATTGAGTTCAGGTGTGTGCAATCAGTAACTGGGTGAACTTGAACGTGAGAGTGTTTGAGATGGCGGTGTGGTATAGTCCTTTTTGCCGGCCATGTTTGTAAGCTGTGCTGTGCTGTGAGAGCTGTAGATCGACGCTGATTCCAGCATAGACATGTCAGAAACCTCCCCGAAGCGCTAGGACCGGGAGCAGACTTCTTCTTTGTCCTCCCCCTGGGCCGTGGAGCTGAGCGATATGTGTGGTGTGCATGAAAATCTTGGCATACACTGCAAAAACTCCTCATCTAGTCAAGACTTACAATCTTATTTCTAGCCATAAAATCTTATTGATCTTATTTTAAGAATAAAATACTATGCAAGAGCAGATTGTGTAAGATTATTATGATTGTTTTAAGATTATTTATCTTTTTTTTCTTACTTAGTTAGCAAAGCTTAAAGTTAGTTATTTTACCTGCAAATTAAGCTTATTTACCATCGCAGGCATCATTTGACGCCAGCCTTGTATCTTTTAAGACTTTGTTTTAAAAGATACAAGGCCAGTCTTGTGTCTTTTAAGACTTTGTTTTAGCTGTAATAACTGGTTTTAAGGTTGCCCAGTACAAAATGCTCAATAATCACACTTAGGACTTGTTCATTAGTATTATTTATTCCAAATGCTTGTTGTTGAATAAATAATTGTTGACAATATGTATGCATGATCTTGATTTAGTCTTGTTTTAAGTTTAAATGCTTTGTATCATTTTAAGTCAGAATATATAATGATGACAATTCTTAAATTAAGAGGAATTATCTTGTTTAGTAGCTCTGGTTTTAAGATATTTTCACACAAATTAAGATAAGCAAACTGTTTAAAAATTAATTAAAAAGCTAGTTTTATACACTGCTTGGAATAAGTGTTTTAATGCTTATTTAAAGACATTTTGTTCTTTTCTAAAGCCTAGTTTTCTTATTTCAAGAAATCTTACCAAATGTAAATATCTTACTGCACTGGCAGATAATTTGACTTGTTTCTAGTCTGTATCTTCTTAAATCATGCATTTGTTTCTTATATTTAGACGGTTATTTTTTGCAGTGGGTCGAATATATCATGAGCTGGACCCCAACATCTCTCCTCAGGTCTGCAGCCCTCCCAGTCTATGATATACTGAAATTTACTCTCTGTCTGCATCGTGAGTCCAAGATTTTATGGGGGTAGAATGCCTTCTGTGAGGGGTCCTGGCTTGACTGGTTTGAGTTGGGAGATGTGAAATGAGGGAGCAATGT